>KE504128.1:240689-641450 GCA_000344655.2 Fomitopsis schrenkii
TGATGAATCCACCCACTGCTGCCACCATCAGCACAGCATGGATGGTGAAACGAAGACACAGATGTCGATGAAGCTTCGGAAGATTTGCAGGTTGCGAACGATAGCGCGAACCTCAAGGTGATTGGCCATCTAGCGGATATATACAGAGATGAGCTTTCGCTGATTTGCTCGAACGCACTCACGTGCATCGTGTCGCCGCGCTGGTGGCGCCCGGGCGTAATAGATATCGCACGCACTACGTGCCACAGCCTAGGAAACCTTCTGCGACGCAACGGCCCTGGTGTGATCGCCGCGCGGTATGCCAGCAATACTTGGCCGAATGCGCAAGGCGACGGCTCGGTCGTGTTTCAGCGCAAAGTGTGCTGGGGTGTACACACTCCAGTCCTAAGGAGCTTTCAGCGACATGTGTAAAATATTCCCTTCTCTCGTCCCACTGGATGGTCTCAGCTTTCTGTATTCGTCAAAGAGGGAGATCTGTGAGCTCTACCATGGTTCTGTCCATCGCCTTTTGACTCACCAAAAAACGAACTTCTACTTAGTTGACTCTTCGCCGAAACTGATACCAGGTATCGTGTCCCTAGCCATCTGATTCGCAGTGGCACTTCGCCACGGAACAGCACACAAGGGTCCATTTCATTAGCATCGTCAGCGTGTCATACTGGTGCCATCATATGTCATGACAGGCATCATCATCGCTCCGCATACACCGCTTGTTCAATGAGCTTCCTCGCAGCCTCCGAGCGCGGCGTGATCCTACAAGGGAAAGGCAGCGGCCGACTCACCCGCCCAACTCAGTATCCGCGTGCAATCGCGCGTAGAAGTTAGCTAGCGCACCTGAGCATCGTAGACGAGAACTCGACAGATGGCTCTATCGGCCGCCCGTCCTTGTCCAGTTTCTTCGAGATGTCGAACACCGCGGTGACCGTTGCGACGGCGACCCAGATGTTGTCCATCGCGAGCCACCGCCCGGGGCATATCCTGTCCGCCCGCACCGTCAGCGTCAAAGTGAGTGAGGTGAGAGAGATAGAACAGGGAGGCCGCTCACCGTCTACCAAAGCCGAACGCCGCGAGCGGCGGCTCGTTCGTCCCCCGCTCCGCGTTCAGCTTCGCGTCTGCATAGCGCTCGGGCGCGAACCGGAGCGGGTCTGGGTACGCTGCCGCGTCATGTAGGATCCCCCTGTGCGCGCCCCCGCCTCAGCCTCGCACCACATACCGGCCCGCGACAATCAGAGCTTACCAGACATTCGGCAGGACAGTCGTCCCTTTTGGTATCCTGTACCCCTCGTACACGTCGTCCTCAGTCACGCTGTGCGCGACACCCAGTGGCGCCACTGTTTACAGCTTGTCAGCCCCTCCACGGCGGAGTTGGGATGTAGGCGTGAAAGCACACCTGGGTTCCACCGGAGGCACTCCCAGACGACCCAGTCGAGGTACGGGAGGAGTGGCCGGTCCGCGAAGGTGGGCAGGCGGTCCGGCCCGACGACGCGGTCGATCTCGGCCTGGCACCGCCGGAACATGTCTGGGTAGACGGTGGCGGCGAGGAAGAAGGATTGGATGGCGGAGACGGTCTAGCGGTTTGAGAGTGGACGGTGGCAAGCGAAGTAGTACGTCATCAGGAAGAGCAGATCGGAAGAGTGAAGCTTGGGTACCGTATCTGCGCCAGCTGCATCCTTGTCAGCGAGAGGAGGTGGAGAGGCGATGCTTTGGCTTACCTGCGTATGCGGTAGCGGCGACGCCCTTGATGAGTTTTTCGTGCGCCGGGTCTTCCCCTGACTGCGCCCATTTCTCTACCTCCGCTGTGGCGAAGCATGGAATGGCTGTGCCACGAGCCTTGCATGTTTCATGAGCTCGCTCGACGGTGTCATATACCCGCACGATAGCTTACCGTTCGCTCTTTGACCATCCGGTACGGCTCGTTGAGCATCGCACGGTTAAGCTGCCGCCATTCGAGGGCCTTACGCTTGAATGACGCAAAGGGTGCCCATGTGGGAATGTATCGCACTGCGGGCATAGTTTGAGCAAGAGCCACTGGGGTCAGAACCCATGACGTACGTAGTGGGATATAGTCGACAAGGTATGTCCCGAATATCCCAGCGTGACCGAGGGTCCCTAATGCCCTATCCGCTAGAGTGACGAAGGGGTCACCTTCGGGTGCTACCTGATGGCCGTAGATGATCTGCATAATTATAGCGGCAGCAGTTCTTTAGACGACACGGGTGAGCACACGGGGACGTGGCTTGGGAACGGTAGCACAAACCGCCGAATGTGGTAAGCCAGGTTGTCGGGCGTTGTAAGAAGGTTGTGCAACATGACGCAAGTCTCTTTGTATTGTACGGGGTGATAGTTTGGTGCAGTGGTTGTATTGAAGTACTGGTGGAAGAGAGTCCGATGCTGCTTCCACCGGGCACCGTAGGGTATCGTGGAGAAGAGCCAGCTCCAGCCCATTCTAGAGACGCGTCAAATCACGTCGGGTGGTGCATTTAGTGTATACCACGTACAGCTCGCTGACCATCGTTCTATATGGGCGGGATGAATAAATGCTGCTACGTTTGTCGAGGAGGTCAGCGGCTGCCTTCGCGGAGTTGATGACGAGAATGGGATTGCCAAAGACGCGGATATAAATGAGATCGCCTGTCAATGGAGACGAATGAGATATTGCGTCGGGGGAGAAGGAGCGTGCAGCCGGTGATCAGACGCACCGTACGTCTCCCGCCATTCAGCGTACACCTTCCAAGGGTACCGCTTCGGAACGGCGGAGGACCCGAACAAGAATGCGCGCGGGCCCGGTGGGAGAGTGGGCTGGCGGGCTCTTCGCGCGGCTGTGATGCCGTAAATGACGGCACAGAGAAGCAGCGACGCAAGAGGCGCAATGTAGCGCAAGTCGGACATGTCGCGTGGCGCGATGCGGTTGGGAGAGTATGTGGGCGCGGCAGGGTGCGGACGAAGGGGATAAGACGAACACATGGGACCGGGACGGGAATATAAGGTGGGGCAGGCGCGAGAAGGGCCTGGGAGGGGGCGGGGCGAGAGGGTGGCGTCCGAGGAGGGCAGGCGTGACCCGGGAGGTGCGACGCGTGCGGGGGAAGTCGCACGAGGGCGGGGCGGGAGCGAGTTGGATTGGCTGGCATGGCAGCGGGCCCACGGGCAGCCTGAGGAGCTGCTGCCGCGCTTAGCAAGGGCGTGGCCTTCCACCCGCCACGCTCGCCGCGGATCCTAATCATCTACTGTGTTTCCCAATCAGGCACTCCGGCATTCAAACGCCAGGCACCACCCCCGGCATCTCCCGCCCCGCCACAACTCATTCGCCGGGTCGCGTGTGCCTACTACGTACGCTTGCTCACCGACGATGTCACTGTCCGCCACGGCGTCCAACCCTCTCGCAGGCCCGTCGCCCCTCCGCGACATCATCCGGCCCCAGTTTCACCAAAACAACTTTACGGAGGAACTCTACGTCAAGAACGAGCTCGGCATCAAGCTCGACAAAGGTGCGCCGCATCCATTCAATCCATTCCCGTAGTACATCAATCCCACCCCCTCCAGACGACCAGATATGCCGTCTCTCCCTCACCCCCACCGGCTGCCCCCTCGGGCCCCTCCACTGCCCGCTGCGGCACACTACGCCTTCGCCCGCAAACTTCCAGCCGCCAAAGCAGCTTCCGACCCATCCTCGCGAACGCGAGCGACTCGCCACCGTCTGCAAGCACTGGCTCAGAGGGCTCTGCAAGAAGGGCGATGCGTGTGAGTTCCTCCACGAGTACAATCTCAGGCGCATGCCCGAGTGCTGGTGGTACGCCAAGTACGGCTACTGCTCCGCCGGCGACGAGTGCCTCTACGCCCACCCCAAAGAACGCCGCATCGAGTGCCCGGACTATAAACGCGGCTTCTGTAGGCTCGGTGAGTCCCTGTTCTTCAACTCGCCGGCGCAGTGGAACCCGCGCTAATCTCGCGCAAGGCCCGACCTGTCCTCGCAAGCATGTCCGAAGAGTAGCATGTCGACTGTACCTCACAGGTTTCTGCCCATTGGGCTCCGAATGCCCGCGCGGACAGTGCGTACCGCCGGCTGCCCACCTTCTCCATTATGTGCTCACCCCACGTAAATTCTGACAACAGCCCGAAGCCCGGCATCCCCCCTCCCGAGGCGTATGAACCGCCGCCGCAGCCGTCCATGCGTGAGCTCGGGCCCCCACCGCCGGGGTACGGTAGGTACGCGGACTTTGACGCCGCCGGGGCTTGGCCTGGCAACCGGCCGCCTGGCGGCGGCGGCTCGGGAGGCCCGCCAGGACCTCGGAGGAACATCGAGGACGTCGTCTGCTTCAAGGTGCGTCTCCCTCCCAAGCATGCTATTCGTAGCGCGTGGCTGATAGGCGGGCTGCAGTGTGGAGAGAAGGGCCATTATGCAAATCACTGTCGGAACACTGGCCAGTATAGGAAACGGTGATGTTCGCCGTCAGTGCGAGCTGTGTCGCCAGGTATGCTGTCTCAGCGGCACGGATGTGCATCTAGTGGTGCATTCATTACGCGTCCCCGACGGGAGCGTGGTAGGCATTTGTGTATAATATAGTCATGCTACTCGTTATACAATATGACTGCCCATCGGCCCAGCAGGAGCAGCTCCGAATGATAATGAATAGCAGCAGGAAACAATGTATGTGTGTGCGGAGCACCGAACCCAGATAGTGTAAAATACAGCATTAGCACGAACATGAATACGAAAGCTCGATCCAGAGCAGCCCAAGTACGCAAGCAGGCTATGTAAACCTAACACAGTCCGTCCCAGCATACATATTTCTATCGATACAGTGTCCGTTATCAGCGAGACGCAGTCTCTCAGAACCCTCCGCCGTAGGAGGGCCCTGACAGAATCGCGGGGCGCGCATGCGCGTGCGCGTGCGCGTGCATGTGCGGTATGTTATGACTCTCGTTCATGTTCATGTTCACGTTCATATTCGCGCCCACCGCGGCGCGGGGGGCCGCCCACGCGCCCATCATATCGCCGGCGTGCACCTCATCCTGGCCCTGGCCATGGGATGAATGATGTGGGGCATGCTGCTGCTGCTGCTGGGGCCCGGGCAGAAGCTCGCTCATCTGCGCGGCGACTGCCGCGACGGACAGGAGCGGCTGGAGCTGCTGCTGCTGCTGCTGCTGCTGCTGCTGCTGTTGTGCGTGGGGGATGAGTGCGTCGAGCTCGAAGGAGCGCGCGCCGGGGATGGGCGCGGGGACCTCGTTTTGCGAGGTGGCCTCCTTGGAAAAGAGGGACGCGTGCGAGAAGGGGTAGAGCGGCACGCCGCTCGTGAGCGGCTCGGGCTGGTTCGTCATCCGGATGATCTCCTGCATGATCCCCTGGAGGAGCTTCTCTTGCCGTGCTGCAACGAGAGCATAGCATAGTCAGCATTGCGCAAAGTGCAGAAAGGCGGAGAGAGGTGCGACGTACTGCCGATGGGTGACTTGTTGCCGTAGGCCATCATGGCGAAGCGCAGGGCGTTGATCTCGCCCCAGACAGTGCTCTCCCGCGACGTGTCCCCGATCTCGATGAAGTACTTGCACAGCTGCACTTGCACCACGGCGGCGAGGTACCAGCAGATCTGCACGGGGCGCCCACATAGTAATCAGCAATTGCACGTGACACAAGAACGGGCGAACGTACGACGATGAACGGGTGGAGGCGCGTCGTGTCCAGCGACGTCTCGGACAGCCTGTGCAGCGCGTCGAGGATCGCGCGCGTCGCCTGTATGCAGCGCATCGTCGATATGCTCTGGTCGTTGCTAAAGTCAATGAAGTTGTTGTGCAGCGTGATCATCGCGCTGCCCCGCGCGTCAGCAACCCAGCGCCTTTCACGCAACACGCAGCGCGGACGACTCACGCGTACGGCGTCACCCGCGCCATGTACAGGTCGCTGTCGAAGCTCGCCATGTCCCCGCTGATGCCGAGGTGCTTGTATTGCGCCGGGAAGCTCTCGAGGAAGTCTATGCACACGAGCTGGTCGAGCTCTGCGAAGCCCGGCAGGTGGAATGGGTTCTGGCTCTTGTTCGGGAGGCCGTGGCGCAGCCGGTTGCGCGTGTTGAAGTCTGTCACGCGCCCGAAGAGCAGTACTGCTTTTAGGAAGAGGAGGTATGAGTCTGTGTAATCTGGTATGTGCCGGATGAACACGTCGGGTGTCGCGAGATTCTGCGGGTTGTCTGGGATCTTGAGCTGCAAGGGGGCAGTGGGGTGAGTGTCCGCGAACCTACTACGGGAATCGGAGACAGGACTACTACTTACATCGGACTCGTAGTCTTCCGCGCGCACCGGGAACTCCGTCCCGATGTCCTGTTCGTCAATCGCGTGCAGCCACCCGCCGAGACTCACAATCCTGTCGAACATGATGGTCATCCACCATGTTCTTCTTCGCGCCTCGAGGTCCTTGAAGTTCTTCGGCGGAGGCAAATACGCGCCCGGCGCGTTGCTCGTTTGGTGACTGAATGTCCCGGGATAGTTCAGCCCTAGGGGGACAGCAACACGCGTTTGGAAGCCGGCGAAGATCCAGACTTCGACCCAGCGGCCTTCTTGGTAGAAGTACCACGACAGGATGCTGCATGCCTGCATAACAGGGAAGATGTCCTGGCCTGTAGCCATCGTGCGGTCAATGTACTCCCGCGTTTTTGAGACATGGAATTCGGCGAAGCGGTCCCGCCGCGTGCCGTCTGGTTGAAAAGTGATGTCACTTGAAGTGTATCTTGAGGCAGAAGCACACTACATCAACGTGACATGTGAGATCGCTTCGTTGTAGCCTAATACGTCAAGGTCGGAACTCACGATTGCATGTAGGATGGCAGAATGCGGGAAGCTGACATCTCTGGGATTCAGATGCAGGGATGTGAGGAAGGTTGGTCTATCAAACATCCGTGTACTACACGGATCACATCGAAAGAACACATCGACGCTGAACAAGTTAAATCAAATTCAAGCACACAAAGAATACACAGACAGTCGCACTCACTAGTGATTGAGTATGCGCGGCTCCGGAAGGTAGGGGTCCCACCCTGAGATGAGGACATCGACTAAGGGGTCCAGCCCACTGCCTGGTCGGGTCATCTCCGGGCTGCCTGTGGAACTGCGCCCTTGCGAGTTGGGGCTGTTCGTTGAAAGCCCGTTGCCATAGTCATACGATGGTTGTGTAACAGTCGTGCCCGAGACATTCGGGCTGCCTGCCGAGGAGCGACCACTCGAAGAAGACAACGAACCGGGGCCGCCGTGATGGTGTGTATGGTGGGCAGTGACTGGAGGCGATGAAGAGCCTGAGGCAAGGGTGCGTTGCTGATGCTGCAATTGGCTCTTGAGACGTACTTGGGGCAAGCGTCAGTGCCATCCAAGGATACTAGACGCGCGGACGCACGTATCTCGCCTTCCAACTGCCGTACTCGCTCCACAGAGTCCATCTCCGGTACGACGGGAAGACCCTCGACTGGGTCGTATGAGCATTGTGGTTCCGTAGGGTGCCTACAGTCGGGGATAGGAAGATAAGCCAATGCCCATGCCGACGACTACCGTACGACGCACGCGTAGCCCACGGGCGGAGGGACGCTGATTGATGCTTGCCATTGCCTGGGCCACTACGGGTCAGCAAGAGCCGAGGGATGTGGTGGAATGGGACACACTTGACGCACGTCCCGCAATGAGGACGAGCGGCGTCACATTTCTACAGGCACGCGTCAGATCGACAGCAATGAGCGTACAGACAGGCGCGGATTGCTCACGAGTTTCCGTTTTCGACATGCGAGGCACGCCTTGGGGGGGCGAGGTACGGAGATGAGCACCAGCCCGGCGATCTAGGAGACTTGTGCGGAGAAAGGTAACTTGCCTGGTTCCTGCGCAGAGAGGGCCGGGCCGAGGAGGAGCTGGCCTTGGGCATCACGGGCACGGCTATCACTAGCAATTTCCTTGGCCGAGGGTGGAGTAGGCCGTACCGAGTGGAGGTGGGAGGGGCAACAGGACGCGCGGAATGGCAGATAGGCAGGGAATGCGGGGAGCAGAGATATGATGGAGAGAGGGTGGCTTGGGAGGAAGGAGAGGCAGTGGGAGGATCGACTGAGCGAAGAAGACGGCCTATTCAAGGAAGAGCAACCGCTAGGACGCCCGTCCCTCGGTCCAACAGCTTCCGCGGAAAGTTCCTATTTTGGTGCCTCTGCATTTTTCCAATTCTACGGCATCCGCGATTCTGCGCCCTCCTCTTCGACATCCCACTTTTTCCTCGTCCAGGCCCATCACAAGCTCGTCTAAAAATTCAGCGCCCATAATCCCCACCAGGGTGCTCATCATCACTTCAAAAAGGACACAAGTATAGTACTAGTGCTCGTGACAGAACGTCGACTCGCGTCTGACAGTGACGACATATGGGCGCTGGGATGTCTGGAGGCTGTAGTAGGTCACCGGCGGACCAACATCCTCTCGACCGGTAGACGACGTGGTCAACGCTACATCCAAACATAGCAGCACTGTGATTGTCTAGCGGACATGCATTTGAACTTCAACGTTTCGATCACTCCGAATTCGAAGATCGGCGCTGCGGCGGTGCTCCAAGTCCTCCGCCTGCACGGACTTCCCTGATGGCCGGCCTGTGCGGCACCATCTCAATGGCAGATGCGTCTGAAGACGGCCGCCGAGCGATGTGGGGGGACGCTCAATTGCTCTCCGATGAGTCGGCATTTCGCGCGGGAGGGCTAGCGGATGGGGCTCTGGGGCGAATATGATCTCGCGCTTTGTAGAACACATCTCATGTGCAATGTGGGCATGTTCTGTGTTCGGCTATTCATGCGGAGTTCCTTGCATTACAGTGGTGAATTCTAGGGGTTGCTGCCAAACCCAGCGTTCGGGCGTGGTTTGGAGGGCCCACTGGCAGTACCACGCAGTGCATCGACGTCCTCACCTGCACACAAACCCTTAGCAGTTTCATGGTCGATAGGTCGCGCAGAGGATAGCCTCCTTCGCGCCACCATCGTGCAGAAGCCTGCGTCAGAGTTCCGTTCGCCCGCACGCTTTTCGCCAATCCGTCAATTTCAATTCCAGGCTTCTCGGACCGCGCACTGTCAGTCGAATCGTACACCACCTTCATTCCATAGGTCCTACCCAAAACTCCGCTTCTTCTGGATGCGCCCAGAGGCGTGCCACGATGCGCGCGAGGAAGTGCTTCTTAATTTCGCCGTCGCCATGTGCCGCCGCATTACGCTATGCTCTCCGTCGCACCGGTTGGGCCTACGTCCTGAAAGGCAAGGTCGGCGCACCGTTAGTACGCACCGCCCGAAACCCTGTCTGACAATTCGTTGCTCACAGGATTGTTGCCACCACTCGCCGCTGGTGCGGTGCGTGCCGGAACTCGGTAAGATAGATGCCTGCCCGACACATGTTGGTCAGCATGAAATTCCGACTCCTCCGCCGCGTGACAGCAACTGTCAGAAACTTGAAGGTGAAAGACGGAGCGTTACGTTGGCGCATTCAGCCAGAACAGTCTTCGCCGCGCGCGGAGCAGGTAGCGTAGGAAGTATCGCCGTCAGCCACCCGTCTTCTACCCACCTTGCCAGGTACCCAAATTGAGTCGCCCATCGGTGATAGGTACGCAGATCGACGTGCCGACGAGGGACGTTTTCGTGTGTGAGACCCTATCATGAATTACGGCAGGTCTCTGAGCCTCTCGTCCTAAGCTTTCTGGCAAGCGGCACTCACGAATCACTGGAGGTCCGAGTCGGTGTATGTACGGGGACGGCGATCGGCGCCGATGGATAGCACTGGTCAGCGCAGCGACGTATCGGAGAGGTGAGGTGCTCACTCGGGACCCTCGTCTGTGTGGGCCCAGTTCAATGACTCAGGGACGATCTTGTCCAGCGCCATGTCCATGTCTAAGCAGGTCTGTCAGGTCACGATGCTGACCACGTCGGAGGGGTTAAGCATGCCTCTTCTGACATCTGTGCGCGAACAAAGTGCCGGCGCGATGGTTCCATGAGACCATACATTATACAGGGACTCGTGCGCACCTGGATCATAATTTTCATTGATTGTCAACCCCGCAGAAGTGTGTTGTCTGGCGCGTGCGCGTGAGCCCAGGGGCTGTGATATTGTTCCGCATCTGTGACCTACATGAATAGGTAGAGCATGCCGATCTACAGGGGTTTTAGCCCCTCTAAGCTCGCGAGTAGAGGAAGACGTACCTTCACGTTCTCTAGCCCTGGCCGGATATGCGAGAGCACCTCCTCCGTTACGAGATGACAGCCCTTAGGCCGCCTACCCAGCGCGAAAGTCTTCTGCCAGCCCATACTGTTCTCGCCGTGTGGTTCTATCTTGGTTCTGTCAATGCACGCGCCCCTTTGGACGGAGGCCAAGTTGTGATGATTGGACGGACTAAACCTCCCAGTCGGTGCCCGGCGGCGGCGAGATCGACCAAATCAAGCACCCGATGTCAGATGCGGCGGAGATTTGGAACAGGGCCAGGAAAAGAGCAAGTTAAAAGTAAATCAGGGCGACCCGCGACGCGTGATGCCGGTTAGAACGAGGAGCAGCCCGAGCGCAACAGTTGCGCGTCCAAGTCACGGTGCGAAGGTGGTGCGGCACAAGCGACTTCAGATCGTGGCGCGGAGATCCGGCGCGATCACACGATTGTGTCACCCCGCCTTTCGCGATCGGGCGCCACCCGCCGACTTTGTTTGAGCGCAGATCCGGATCGTTCACGACGGGCGCAACCAACCGATGCGCTGGGTAGGATTGGCTGGAATTGACCGGACCCCCAGCTGTTAGACCACCTTTTTGTAAGGTGGCGGCACTGGCATCAAATTCGCCGGTTAGCCGGCGCACCCCGGTGACGGTAGCAGTGAGTTCATTGACCGTCACGGTGTGACGATGCTTGAAGCAGCCAACGCAACTGCCAGTACTTGTGTGCGTCTCTTCCTTCCCCACCTCTCAAACCCCAAGTACAGTATCCCACGGCGTGGGGTTTTGAACCCTAGGGGCCCTTAGTTGCTCAGCGGTCTGAATGAATGAGGCACACCGGAGCGCCGCGGCGAATGCGACTGCAGTTGTAGCACCGGAATCCATCCACACTGACTCACTGAGACGCCTCGATCGTCGTACGAGTTACAATAAGCCACCAATAACACCGCTTCGCCCTGATGACGCGAGGGTCCTCAACAGACGCGAAGCAAGCATCAAGCGTGAAGATGAAAATAAGTCGCCCCGTTATCGAAGAGTCTGTCCGAACGAGGTCTTACAATGGTGTATCATGAATCTCGACCAGCCATCCTCCGCTCTGCCTCCAGCAATGCATCGAACTGTGCTTGCTCATCCAGCCTCGAAGACCCTTCGGCTGACTGTTCGCCTTGTGACCGATTGATTTGGCTGCGTTCGTGACGTTGTCGGAGGACATCCCAAGTCGTTGGTTGCGCGCCGCCGCGAGCATTCACCGCTCGAATTTCGTCCCAGCGACCCTTTGATCTGCTGGCCTCTTGGGCAGCAGCAGCTAATGCACAACGAGTCAGAGATGCATAGCAACACCGGCTCAACAACACTCACCGCTTGCCGGTGCAGATCGGCTAACGGGAGCCGGAATGTTGGTTGGTTGCTCAGAAGCCCAACCCTCTTCCGTAGGCGAAGCGGCGTTACCGTGCATCCCTTCTCTCTGTGCGACTTCTCGCGCGCGCTGGAGTGTCCATCCGAGGGGTCTGGTCCCACCTGTCCTTCGGTTTACGTTCTCCAGAGCCTGGCTGAATGTGACAGGGTCGTCGAGCAGTGATTGGAACGTTGCGTGTGCTTCAGCACGTCGGAACTGCCCCCATGACGCGCCGAAGAAGCCTCCGACTGTTGCGAGAAGCGCTACGCGGTTCAGCGGTGCGGGGGGCTTGCGAAGGTAGCGTGAGTAGACCGCTGCACCCGCGCTCCCTCCGAGGGCGAACAGCGACTGTGTGTAGATTTAGCGGGGAGGTTATGAGATGGTGCAACCAGCACGGGGTGATACGGACCGGCCAATATCTGTGCGGTGCTGGGAGAAACTGGGTAGCTAACTGAAAGTCGTGCGGCGTGATGAGACCCGACTCGAGATCAGGCCTGAGTAGCTCTTCAGCTCTTGCTTGCGAGCGGAAGGTGTCGTCGAGCCATTGAACAGGATAGGACATTGGCAGGTAGATGTGATGTTCGGAGGCGGAGGCCCGGGAGGAGTCCGCGTCATTCGAGACCGTACGGGACGCGTTCAATCACGTGGATGGTACGGTACGCGTTTCGAGGGCTTGGCGCACAATATTGTTGCCAGCCCGCCGTCCGCCGCCGCGTGTGGCCTGCGACCGGGTCGACACATCAATTCCACACACTCCTTCCCTCTACGCCCCTGCTCCCTGCCCTGCCGCTCCTTCCGACCCGCCCATGTACAGTGATGCTGCTTACGGGCCCTCAAGCAAACCGCTGCCGCCCCCGGCAGCCCTCGAGAAACTACCGCCTCTGCCACCTCGCGACGAAGACGCTGACTTTAGCCCACCGCCTCCCATCCCGGACAAGGCATCTGTAGGATCGCTCCGCCTGAAGCCGTCTCGTTCGCATCTGGATCTACCACCATCGCCCAATGGGGAACCCAGTAAGCCTATCTGTCTCCCTATCTGCTGCGCAGCCGCCTCACTACTGCCGCGGTATTTTTGGCGCAACCAGCCACACCTACAACTCCAGGTAAGAGCCAGTATGCAGAGATATCACCGTCCCCCAACGGCGACCTCAAGAAGAAGACCAATCCACTCACCGACTTGATCGAGACCGAGAAGGAGTATGTAGACCGGCTCGCAGGCATCATCCGAGTACGCTTGCCGCCCTTCATATATGTCGTTCATTCTCACCTGGCATTGCAGAAAGTAGCGGGTGCATGGTCCCGTAACAACCTACCCCCGCCGGACTTGGATACCATGTTTAGGAGCATCGAGGGTATATATAAGGCGAATAGGTCTCTACTATCGGTGCGAGGTCATGGATGTCGTGGTGTAGCAGCGGTCTCATCTCGTGTACCAGAAACTGAAAGACGTTGGTGCAAATCCGTCATCGCCCAAAGCTTTGGGCGATCTACTCATGCGATGGGTCTGTAACATGTCCTAGCCCCTGTGGCAACGCTCACATCTCTTGTAGGTCGATGACCTCGAGAAGCCATATACGCCCTACTGCACGAAATACGCCACTGGATTCGACTCATGGGAGCCAGTCCAGAGCAATGACCGATTACGCACCACCCTCGCCATGTTCTCCGCATCGAGCCCTCCTACGCTGCCTCCTTCGTCTCCATTGCATCCCTGTGAGCCGCCGCTATGGACTCTAGACCAGCTCTTCCTTCTGCCGAAGGACCGCCTGATTTATTACCGCAAACTCTATTCGCGCTTGCTCAAGGGTACCGCGCCGGGACGGAGTGACCATCGGCTTCTCACATCTGCTATGGAGAAGCTCGAGAAGCTATCAACAACGTTGGACTCCCGGTTGTCCGTAGACATACACTCCGTTACGACGTATACGAGCCCGCCGCCGCCGCCCCAAGAGACGGAAGACGAGGTTGCGTTGGATCTGCGCGGCCGGCAGAGTCTAGCACCTCATGGCGCACCCTTGGTTTTTGAGGCCCCTCCACCTTTGCCTCATCTGAGCGATGCTGGGCGCCCGGAGCCGGAGTCTGCGAATGCTGCTCCTAGACCAGTATCCCCACCCGCGGCACCGCTCACAGTACCTGCTCTGGAGCGGCGCCTTTCTGCAGAGAGGACGTTGGATATCTTTACGATGCAACCGAGGGTAGGCACTAGGATTTGCTCATTCCTGTGTTACTGATCTTTTGACCTTGCGCGGTGTTAGCAAACACGACTCCAATTGTCCCCGCCAACTCTCCATTATACTCGAGAAGTGCGGTTTTCCGCAGATGTCGTAGTGCGATTTATCCCGCGGGCAACCGGACAAGAGGTCGTACACGAATTGGGTCATGTCTTCATCCTTACGGATCTCTTCGTGCTTTGCGAACGGATGAAGCCACGAGAACGGGCGCAATTTGGGCCCGAGGGACCGGATATGTGGCTGGTCTATCCTCCTTTGGCTGGCAAGCACCTCCGCGTGGCTCCTGTACCCGACTCAGGTGGGTTGGCATGATTGCAAACTCTGAATCTTGGGCGCTGAGTGATGGATTACAACAGAGACATCACTCTCCGTCACCATTTTGAAGAAAGAGACACTGACTCTGCAGACTTCGACACCGGCGTTGCGTGACAGGTTATACTCCGAGTTCGCCGAGTGCATTGATGCTGCAGCCATCCGTGAGTGTCCGGCTTTCTGCATCATACTTCTCGGCTTATCCTTCCCAGTGTCGTCGTCGGCTGCAAAGAGCCCACCCCAGTCGGGACAACCTGCGCTTCCGGGAGACGCCTCGCGCCCGCCTTCGGGCCCATCGCCTGTCCGGTCTCCACCAGTGCCTCAACCGCAAGGGCCTAGTAGACCACCCTCCACAGGTGCTCTCACTGAGCGACATAGCGGCAGCATGAGTCCATCTAGCGTCCGATCACCTTCCAGTGGCCAGGCACCATCGCTTGCAGGCAGTAGTCCATCCAGACCAGCGCTGCGCTCGAGCTCCTCATCAGGCGACGTACCACATCTGGAGAATATGGCACGGCTCGCACTAGGCGACCCGCCGGAGCATCAGCAGCAGCAGCCCCCATCTGCGTATCCATCTCGGAGCACGTCCATTGCGTCCCGGCACTCCAACGACGCGCCGGCCCCCGGCCAGCTCTCGCGGCAGCCTTCGTTCAGCGTCGGGCAGGTGGTGCCATCGCAGCAGTTCGCGGGATCGCCGCCGCCCATGCCTTCGTTCCGACCGGGGCAAAACATGCCCCCACAAGGACCGCCAATGCAGCCTGGGCCTCAGGGTCCGCCGCAGGCGTTTGGGCCAGGGCAGGCGATGCCACCGATGAGTGGGCGTCCGGGTATGCCTCCAGCAGGGTATGGTCCTGGGCGTGGTATGCCGCCGCCCGGTGGCCCCCCATATCAGCCTGGTCAGCCTATGCCTCCTGGGCCAGGGCGAGGAATGCCGCCTTACCCTGGTAGGGGTATGCCCCCTGGGCAAGGGATGGGTGGACCTCCAGGGCAAGGGATGGGTGGGCCCCCTGGGCCAGGAATGGGCGGTCCGCCTGGTCCAGGAAACGGCATGTGGGGTATGCCACCGCCCGGGAGAGACGGTATGGGCCCTCAAGGGCCAGGAGCTTTCCCGCAGCGAGGGCCATCATTGCGCTCAGTCTCAAGTGATCCTCCGCATCGGAACCCAATGCCAGGTGGTATGCCCCCAGGACCGGGGCCCAACCCACCGTTCGCGCAGCCTCCGTACCGTGCGCCGTCAGATCCCTCGTTCCAAGGCGGGGTCAGGCGGTCGACGTCTTCGCGGTCCCTCCGACCGCAGGATGAGATGTTGTCCACAGCCTCGGCGCCGCCCATGCCTGCGTACCCTGGTGGCTTGCCACCGCCGAACCGGCCGTTCGGCCAGCGGAACGGTTCGACGTCGTCACTCTACTCTTTACCGTCGCAGCTCCACGGGCCGCCCGAACCGACGCTGCTGCCTTCTGAGCAATTGAAGCTCGCCAAAACGAGGGCGCAGCAGTACGATGAGCCGAGCCCGCCGGCGTCTCCGGTAACCGAGGGACAGCAGCCGCTGGGCCCGACGAGCACGAGCATCACCGCGAACATGAAGTGCAAGGTGTTCCTGCAGCAGCAGCACGCGCAGTGGAAGTCGCTCGGGACCGCGCATCTGAAGCTGTACCGCGAGTCGCCGACGAACGTGAAGCAGCTCGTCGTGCAGGCGGATGACAAGAAGCAGTCGGCGATCATCTCGACGATCGTCCTCGCAGACGGCGTCGAGCGCGTCGGTAAGACTGGCGTCGCGGTCGAGCTCAGCGACCGCGGGCGGCGCTCTGGCATCGTCTATATGCTCCAGCTACGCAACGAAAAGTCCGCTGGGGGCCTGTTCGAGAACCTCATCGCCGGCTCGGATCGGTCGGCGGGGGCGGGGCCGGCGCCCTGAACTCACTGGCACGAACAGGATAGATTATGTACTTAGGGTAATTGTCGATGGCTGTCCATTTCTCTCATAATAGATGGGATCCTTACTGCTCACAATGACTGCAGTGTCCTTTCCCTGAGTACTGTCACTGCGCCGCATACATGTATCCTACTGTAATCACGATGTAGTCTGCGTATTTCATTCGCGACGCCGTCCCTTCTCATCCGTACCATTTCCTTTCACGCAATGTCATGCAGAACATTAGCATCTACAGTCGATGAAGAGGGAGGGAAGCAGAGTTCTGCGCCGAGGGAGATGTGATCGCTACCGCAAACACCTTTGAGCGGGATACCCGGGGATAGGGCATCGGTGGGGTGGGGCTTTGCGAGCTTCGTGACGACAATCTTCCGTTTTGGCGGAGATACGACCCAAATGTAATCTGAAACGACTGAGCACCGATCTGTACGAGCGAAAACATATATCTTGGTGCGCACCTAGGACAGATTTCCAATACTACAAAGCTAGTGTCAGTGAGAAGCAGTCTACAGCAGTCAGAAGGAGCGCACGTGGGTGTAGCTCGTCCAGTTTGGCTCGTACGCGCCGTGCCGCCCCGGTGGTATGGGGACGCGCTCCCCGAAGGTGAGCTTGCGATCCAGCGTGGACGACGCGCGACACGTGCGCTGCCCCTCGTCGTAGACACTCGTCGGGCGGTCGTACTGGCGCAGCATGTCAGCTAGTTCGGCATCTGAGAGCAGGCCATCTTCAGGAAGGGCCGGGCGCGCGTTCGTGATCACTCTGTCGGGGTCGGTCTCTGTAGCGGTTGCGGCTTCGTCTTCCTCTGCCTCCGTGGCAGATGCTTGGGGAGCTGCGGGGACGTCAGGGTCTATCGTCTTGTGGACGACGCGCGAGGCGGCGAGCTTGGCTTCTTGTTCGGGCAACAAAGGATCGCCTGTGAATAGAGAGTATGCCGCGTCGTCGGGACAAAAATTGAAGTCTATTAATAGTTTTGAGGGGTCAATTGAACGGTATTTTCGACACGATTGACGACGACGCTGGCGCTGCTGCTCACCTCCGGCGATGATACAAGGCCAGCGGCCCTCAGGTGGAGATACCTCGTCGCGGAGCTTGTTCACTTCTCGAAGTAGAATAGCGGCTTGTCTATGGATGACGCTCAGTGGTGCCGCGCCTCGTGGCACTAAAAAAACATACCGCGCTCGTTCATATGTATACCTGCACCGCGGACGTGTTAACTAATGGTCACACCAGAGCGGGCCGCTGCTTACGAAGGATGCCAAAAGAGATGCGTGGTCGCTACCAGTACGCCCTCCGAGGGAGAACCGACTCGCTTCAACGCGACTAGTGAAGCGATGTTCCTTGTTCGGAAGCTGCTTCCACGCCTTGCTGCCTCTCTTCCGTCACCCCGGACCTCCTGTAGGTCGTACTCGGCCATCTTCTCGCTAACAGGGCTATATGCGCCTTTCTTGAAGGCGATGAGGCAGCCATGCTTCTTTCGAGGTCCCGCAGCATATACATGGGCGTAGCCAGCGTTATCGAGTACTGGCAGTAGCTTCTCAAGTCTATCCACTTCCTGCGCGAGTTTGTGAGCTTATGATTTGATGTCGAGTTAGAATACGCCATTCCTGTAAGCAACAAATGTCCGCGTTGTGGGAGATAATCTCGCGGTAGATCATATGTTCGCGTTGAGCAGCCTTCAGACAGTCACTCGTGGGGAACAATTCACGACCTAGGTGATGATATATTTCGGCGGTACGTTCCAGGGTCATTTTACTCACGGACTAAGGACTGAGCCAGAAGCTAGAAAGCATGTCATTTAAGGTCGGTCTCGTACACAAGATACAAAGCTTGCAGACATTCCATGTCATGATCCTGAGCTGCTGTCCCAAGCCGGGTGCTTCTTGTAGGGTGACCCATTCTCGGGAAAGAATGCGGCCGCGGTCCTGTTCTTCCCTGGCAAGCTCTGCTTTTCGTTGTTCCTTCTTCAGCTGACGTTCCACTGCGAGCTCGGCAATAGCATCTGGAGAGAGCTCTAGACGCTTGGACTGAGGCATGATGGGTACGCGACTGCGAGAGACCGGAGATCGCCCGGATGCCAACTGCGAGACGGACGCGCTACGTTTGTTCGAAGACTTTGGATGTCGACGCAGCAGCACAGCGACACCAGGGATCGAGTAGGAACAGATCAGCGGTCGAGGAGTCATAGGCAAAGTTAGCTGTGAGCCCCATGGCGAGAGGAACACCGGACACGTGACGAGACTTACGCGAGTGTTTTCGCGGCACGCGTCGGGACTTGGAAAGACTCGCGGTTGTCTGTCAGTGTCACCGTGCCGGGCTACACCGTTTGAGCCTGAGACCGGAGGCCGTTCAAACACTCTTGCTTGTCTTTCCTCATCTGCACTGTCGGGAGCCGGTTGTCGCTGGATGTACCGCCTTTTCTTCGTTCAAAGGCAGCTTGTCACTCGGACCACTTATAAGACTGGGGTCACTGGCGGCGCTTCTTCTCTACTTGCCACCCGAACACGGCCTCCCTCTCTTGATCAGCGCCTCGGTCTGCACACGCAATCATCCATGGCCTCCAAACAGAACGGCTTTCCACCCAATGGTGCCCCAGAGAGCTTTGGGAATTTCGATCTTGTCAAGCGTGTAAAGCTTGACTTCACTGACGTTCAAGTGTCGAAGTGGAAGAGCAGAGAGACTGGCCTGTCTATCGTTCATCTCGATTATGAGGGTGCGCATTTATATCATGACGATTTTGCTGGGTATCTCACCAACTCCCTTGTGTAGCTCCTATCGTAAATGGTTACTTCGTCATCGCTACCGAAAGTGCGTAATTATCTTTGAGAGGGTAGCCTGATCCGGCATGGTGTGTAGGGTGGACATGAATGCTCTACTATGGAAAGTTGCACAGCGTGGCATTAGCCTACCAACTTCGTCCCTAGACACCAAACCAGGACCCAGGCTGCCCGAAAGCCCCTGTACAGTACAGTCGCTAATACATACTTGTCCACTGTCAGTCTTCGATGATACCGGATGTCCGCACACGCTGGAGCAGTCAGTTACCTAAGTCAGACAAACGATTTGAACACCACGCTCATACATATTCTAGTCTAGTGTTCATGGGATCGGAGAAATACCCTTACAAGGGCATCATTGACCACCTCGCGAACCGCGGTTACTCGAATGGCACAAACGCATGGACAGATACAGACCATACCGCATATACTGTGTCAACAGCAGGGGAGCAGGGCTTCCTGCAAATATTGCCCATATATGTGGACCATATTCTATACCCAACCCTGAGCAAGGCTGGTTTTGTGACCGAGGTAGTGGCATTGATGATACAACACACTATTCGAGACTGATCTTGCTACAGGTCCATCACATAGATGGCAAGGGCGAGGACTCAGGTGTGGTCTACAGTGAAATGCAAGGCCGGGAGAACACCTCACAGGACCTCATGGCACTGCAGTACGACTCACGCAACACGAATCTTCCCGAGCAGACGCTGACCCCAGTACAGACTACAGCGATTGGTCAACCCTACAGGTAGCGCATACAGGAGCGAGACCGGCGGTCTCATGGAGGCTCTGCGGAAGCTCACAGTAGAACAAAGTATGCCTCTTGCGCACATACGTTTCCACCGTCTAACTCTATGCTTCTCTCAGTCCGGGACTACCATCACAAGTACTACGTCCCACACAATCTCTCTCTCATCGTCAGCGGGAAGTTGGCTTCCGGCACACATTCCCTCCTCAAGGTAGTCCAAGAGAAGGTTGAACCATCCATTATCAAGCACGGCCAGAATCATGGAATCAAGCCTGTAGGATGGAAGCGACCGTTTGTGGAGACGCCTAGTGCGACCCGTGGTCCTATCAAGGAGACGCAGGTGAAGGTTATCGAGTTCCCGGAGAAGGACGAGAGTCTCGGCGAGATCTGCATGGGATTCATGGGACCGCCCCCTAACAGGTTCATCGAGAGAAAGGTGGGTGGCGGCACTCTTGTTGCACTCATGGTTGTTCATTTTGGCATTTAGGCACTTGACATGCTCTCTACCTACCTGACGTCCTCGGCCGTCGCGCCCTTGAACAAGGAATACATCGAGACGGAGTCTCCGCTATGGTACGCAGCTTGCTGCTCGTTCGGTGTACTGGACCTAATCGGAGTACCTCCAGCACATACATTTACTTTGGTGAGGACTCCCGAGCAACAATGTGTGACCTACCGGTATATATCGGCTCCGTCCCGACCGAGCACCTGGACTCGTTGCCCGACAAGCTCAAAGCCAGTCTGACCCGTATCTGCGACGAGGGCATTGACATGGAGCGAATGAAGATGATCATCAACCGTGACGAACGGCAGGTGAGTGAATAGGGGCGCACAGCGAAGACACAAATTCACCACGACTGCAGCTACGTAGCAAACTCGAAGCCTCGAAGGGTGAGACCTTCTCTGGCAACGTGATTGGCGACTTCCTGTACGGCGCAGAAGACGGCTCCGACCTCAAGGCTTCAATGGACGACATTGTCTACTTTGCGCAGCTTAGGGATTGGACCAGTAAGCAATGGACCGATTTGCTCAGAAAGTGAGCGGCCCTTCTGCGCTGTCGGACTGAAGTGTCTGAGCTGATTGTGACGAAGGTATTACGTTGACCCTCACCGCGTCATCGTACAGGGGAAACCATCGGCTGCTATGGTCGAGAGGCTCAAGCAGGACGAGCAAGCCCGCATCGCTGCCCAGAAGGAGAAGCTCGGTACGGAGGGTCTCACAAAAGCTGCGCAGGAGCTCGAGGCGGCCAAGAAGGAGCACGACAGGCCGATCCCCCAGGAGATTCTGAAGTCGTTCCCCGTCCCCGACATCAACACCATCTCGTTCATCCCGGTGCAGAGTCTGCAGGAGCCCGGCAAGGGCCGCAAGCGCACCATCAAGCAGACGGGTAATGCTGAGCTTGCGAAGCACGTGGAGAGCGATGCGCAAGAGCTGCCGTTCTTCGTCCAATTTGAACACGTTCAGGTGAGCTGAGGTTCGCGTCTGGGCTGTGGTACTTGCTCATGCGTGTCCACCACGCCTCGCAGTCAGACTTCGTCACCATCAATACCTACTTCACCATGGCCAAGCTGCCAAACAGACTCCGTCCGTATATGCAGACCTACCTCACCGCGTTCTTCTCGCTACCATTGGTACGGAGCAACGGAGAGAAACTCTCGCACGAGGAAGTTGTCAACCGGCTCGACAACGATACGGTTTCTTACGAGGCCGCGTACGGTATCTCGGGTGCATTCTCGGAGAACGTGCGACTCTCCATCCGAGTCGAGGCTGGTATGTACGAGGCCGCCATCGCGTGGCTGAAGGACTTGATATATGGTAGTGTGTTTAATAAGGAACGGTCAGTCTATTCTATCCCCTCCCACGTCCCGCAGCTTCTCATGCTTGGGTTCGCAGGCTGCAGATTAGTGTCGCCAAGATTCAGCAAAGCCTGCCCGAGCAGAAGCGCGACGGTGACACTATACTGGGCTCTGTGACGGCCGAGATGCTCTTCGACGAGACCTCGGTATCGAGGTCGACGATGACGCTCCCACAGTCAGAGTTCATCCCTAAGCTCGCGGAACAGCTGCAACAGTCACCCGACGAGGTTGTCAAGGACTTCGAAGAAATTAGGCGGCATCGTGAGTCCCTGTCATCCGTGGCACTGTGTCGGAATGCTAACAAATAGCAGTGACTGACCCGTCTTGTGTGCGGTTTGCGGTGGCGGGCAATGTCCTGTCGCTGAAAGAACCTCGGGCGCCATGGGCGAAGCATTTCGAGTCGCTACTACCGGTGCGTGTTCCACAGCCAACGTAACCTACAGCCAATCCTGAATCCACGTTATCAGCCGAGTGAGCTCGTACCGGTGACTCTGTCCAAGGACACCCTCAGCGAGCTTGGCAAGAACCCTATCAAGAAGGCGAGTGTGAATTTGTAACGCAGCCAACGCACAACGAACTGACCAGGAATGCAGGCGGTGGTCGTCAGCCTGCCAACAATAGAGAGTTCCTACTCGTCCCACATCACGAAGGGCATCCAAGGCTTCACGCACGCTGAAAGACCCGCCCTTGTCGTTGCCGCTGAAATTCTGAACGCAACCGAGAGCTACCTTTGGGTAAGGATATTTCAGTATCAGTATGAACTCATACCGACAACCACACTAGCGCTACATCCGTGGCTCGGGGTTGGCATACGGCGCGTCAATATACACGGATTTGGAGGGTGGTTTAATCACGTTCTCGCTGTACAGGGTGGGTCCAATCGCCCTGCATACTCACGAAGTGGCAAACTGATGATCGGCGCAGAGCTCGCAGTACGTCAAGGCATTTGAGCAAGCAAAATCCGTCATTCAAGGTCTGGGCGATGGCTCGGTACGTGGACACCTGTTCCAAGACCCATGCCACACTCAACGTCACTACAGATCGCACTAGAAGAGACAGCGCTCGACGCAGCGAAGAGCAGCATCGTCTATGCCATAACAAAGGGTGTATCGACACCAGGCCGCGCGGTAAGCCTGCTCCATCATCTTTGACACCCCGCGTGCTCCTGATGCACATCCCTCGCAGGCCCTCGCGTCCTTCCTGAACCAGGCCTTCCGCGGGGTCCCTCAAAACTACAACCATGAGCTGCTGAAGCAGTACCGCGCCGTGACGAAGGAGGATGTCCTCGCCGTGCTGCGCAAGTATTTCCTCAGCCTCTTCGATCCCTCCAAGTCAATAGCAATCGTCGTCACTGCGCCGGGCAAGGTAGATGAAACCGTGGAGGACCTCACGAAGACCGGTTTCGAGGTGTCGCGGCGGTCGCTGGAGACGGACCCGGATCTGGACGATAGTGAGTCGGGGAGCGGCAGTGAGAGCGAAGATAGCTCGGATAGTGGCAGCGATAGATAGTTGCACGCGATATCATTACTAGTGCTGGGACACCGGTAGATGGAGCGTAGATAATACTTATGAGTCACGATTGCTACATGCCATACGAGACTATGAAGACGTGGATATGCTACGAGCTCAACGAAGCTACATGGGTGTTCATCAGTGCGTCGTCACTCGGTGCAGCTGTAGCTGCCTGTTCGTTGTGCTGTTCAGCACTAGACGATCCTATCACTTCAATCATCTTCCCTTCCGCCTGGCCAGGCTTCAATTCCACGTTGTCCATGAAGTCATTGTCGACGAGAAAGCGGATCGCTTGAGATAGGTTCGACACCGTCATGCGGATCTCTGGAGTGAGCAGCTGGGTACCTATGAGTCGCCCAGCAAGGCCGCCGGAGTCAAGGAACACTCACATTCTTCAGCAATGAAGGCCGTGTTGCGAATGGGTTATGCAGTGGTTTCCGCGGCTGCCTAGCGTGCGCTTTCCTTGGTGGCCTTGGAGGTTGCTTTGAATGCTGTTCCTCTGCGACACGGGGTTCATCTATCTCCGCGTCTTCGGGAGGAGCATCGGGCGGCGATTCGTCTCGCATCTCTGGTGCTTCCGGGGCGGCCTTGGAGGATACTACCTCCGGCGCGCCATCAGACTCCGGTTCAGAATCACTGCTCTCCGTGTCGTACGCAACAGGTAGAGAAACAGTGGCCCCTGCCGGGACCGGCGTGTTAGTAGTTGCGTCGCAAGATGAGACAGGCTTCGGAGGCAGCGCGTGAGGGACGTGAGGCTCTCGTCTAGCGGGACCGTCCTGGCCGTGCGCTCCACCCCTACCCCGACCACGGCCGCGGCCTCGGCCTCTGCCCCGACTCTGTGACTGGTATTGTCCGCCTTGCGCCCCATCCTCAAGCCTCCGTCTCTTGTTCGGAAAGCGGTAATCTTGAGGACGCAGTTGGCCGCGTGCTATGGCTTCCTCCATCTTCTGTGCCTTTTCCTGCACGCGCGTCGCAGTAGGGAACCTCTTCTTACGTTCCGCGATCCAAGCCTCGATCGCTTCCGGGGTATCGAGCTTAACGGTCGTGCCCTGAATAGGGATGGGTTTCCTGCACGTCATTCGCTCAGACAAGCATGTACATCGAGAAAGAGAGCAGAGCGCACCCCTTCAGACTGGGGTCTGCATCCCAGTCATCCTTCTTCTTCTGCTTGTCCCACCCAGGAGGGTAGATGAGATGTCGGTCCATCATATGTATCTCCACCGCCTTCTTCGAGCCTGTGAAGGGACATCCAACTTTCGTGCAGCGGCAGTCACCCGGTTGGTACCAGTGCGGCTGCACCGGTCCACGATACGACGGCTTCTGCGGGACAGGCGGGCGCGCACTAGTGGAAACGGCGGCAGAGGCGTTGTATGAACCGGGGACGTACGTGGAGGATAGTGTGTAGCCGTCTGCAGTGATTCCTGGTATGTTGGTCCCAGGCTGGCGAAGCTGGGCATACGCCTGTGCATAATGGGGTGCCTGTGGGTACTGGAACTGTGCATATGGGTTGGACAAGGCAGCAGCAGCAGCCTGCACTGCGACTGCTCCAGCGTTTGGAGTGTATGGGTGTGATGAAGGTCCCGACATATTGCCCCGGAAGTGCGGTGCCTGCGACGACGGGTAACCTTGCATATCGTACACGAGCACTGGAGCTCGAGGCCGTAGACGAAAGTAGCTGAAGAAACGTCCGCGACGCGAAGTTTTGGTGGCGGCGCCGGAACTGGGGGCGCGTCGCGCCTCAACACGTGCGAGCACACCTCCCTCAGATTCGAACACACTCACACCACGGAGCGAATGGCATTTTGGCATACACCATAAAGCAGTATCTTCGTTTTCCGCATCAACAGGATGCTATGTATTACGCTATGCATACTTTTCGAGTGTCTCTGACCGCACTAATGCAAGCAAGTACTATAATAGAGCACGACATCGAGGCATGGGCAGCATGCTCACGCACGACGCGTCCGTTGGGCTTTCAGGTGAAAGGGAGAGGTTGGAGCATCGAGCTGAAACTCGCTAGGAGTGAGGAACGGAATGGGAAGGGGAGAGGGGAGGGGAGAGGGGCAGGGCAGGGAGGGTAAGACGGAAACGGGGACGAGAGGGGCGGAGCCGTGTGCGATGAGACTTTCGATTCGGGAAATAGGTCGGGAAGTATGAACAATCGAGCGACTTGCGCGACAAGAATTCTTGGTGCGAGGCGAGAGGACGGGTGTAGGTGACGAGAGCGGGAGATACGCCAGTACTCGAGGCATCGGGAAGCGCCCGCGTGGGTTTACGTGTGCGGTGTTTGAGGATGACTTTGCGCACAGTACGCAGTCATCCCGGTCGCGGTCAATTTGACATGGGAGCCGACGGCCGCTTACAGAAACTCTAGTCCTGCATCTCCTCCTGCTGTTGCTGGTCCCGCCCCACACGTCTCTCCTTCTCGCTCTCGAGCTGGTTGTAGAGCAGAAAGAGAGCCTTCTCGTTCGCCTCGGGCGTGCCAACGATCGTGAACATACGCTCGCCCGTTTCGTCGTGAGGCTCTTTCGCAATTGAGATTTTGGACCCGGACAGTCGCCGAATTTCAGTGATCTTGGTGCCGTTGCGCCCAATGATACAGCCCACCATGTCGGAGGGTATGGAAATGTTCTGCGTCCGTAGGTTGGTGGGTGGAGGGGAGGATGCGTTGGGAGAGGGGGAGGTCCGTCCTCGGCCGTTCGGCGTGTCGCCGTAACGCCGACCCGCGTTCGATGACCGCCTCCCTGACCTCTCGTCACCGACACCGGGGTGGAAGAGCACCGTGCCTGCGCCTCTCTCCCAGTCCTCAAGGAGACATCGGCCAATCTCCTCGATGGCGCGTCCGATGGCCTCTGACGAACCCTGCACCTCGACAATGCGCTCCGTCGATTGCGGGAGCATATCCTTCGACGCTACCATGCGCGCACCTGACTGGTCTTGGATCGCCTTGATCTTGAGACCATTACGACCAATAACGCTACCCATGAGGTTGTGGGAAATGAGAAGACGTATGGAGGTATTCGGCGAGGAAGACATCGTGGTAGGGGAGGAAGGGCTCGCTGACATCAATTGGGACACAATGAGAGCGTATGCCTAGAATATCGTCAGACATCGTGCGCGGGGATAACATAGCGCGAAGACATACCTTCGCCACACCCTCCACGGAACCACTCACAGTCAGAACACGTTCGTGCACACCAGGAACCACCTTGCTGACACCGGCTTTCACACCGGTCTGGTCTCTGAGGTCAGCAACGTTTTTGCCGGCTTTCCCGATGATAACACCAGCATCCTTGGTGCTGACGAGTGCACGAAGCGTCAATACGTCGTTCCCTGAGGGAGAAGGAGAACGCGACTGGGGAGATGCTATTCCGAGTACGTTACTCAGCAAATAAATTAGTGCTGAATAGCGGGAAGATTACTTACTCGCTTCGCGCTGGACTGGAGAGTCGGAGGGCATTGTGAGCTGTCGAGGGGGAGGAGGAAGGGCGGGGGAAGAGGATGGTGTCAGTAAGCGTGCAAGGAGCAGGTCTGGAGCAGACGCGCCGAGCGGCGGGGATTTGAGCAGTCTCTTTAATTTTGAAACTCCGCCATCCCCCAAACAAAGGTGATTCCAAATTGCGGACAGGCAAATGCTTCGCGGAGGTTGCGGACACGGAGTCAAACATATGCGTACCATTCCAGTGCCAGGAACAGCACCAGCCACGGAGTGCTTTCGCACATTCAAGTTGACTGGCACAGTTGACTCGACTTAAGCCATCGGACTCATGTATGTATGTTTACAAACCGGAGGAGCTGTGTCGTCCATCGCGGCGATGACAGTATAATATTCGAATGGCTACCTCGCATAACAACACCACGGCACAGGCATAGAGAGCAGTACGGCGTTACATGGAGTATCTCATGGCAACTGGGCATAGTAGGGCGCAAGCTGGGGATACGGCAATCCATGCAACCAGAGCGTCTAGTAGCCGAGCTGGGTGAGGTTCTCGAAAGACGACGCGGTGTCAGCAACGGCTTTTTGACGCAGCTTAATCGCTGCGAGCTGAACGGAAATTAAGCACGGGCGGAAATGACAAAGCTGCAAGAACACACACCTTGCGCTCATGGAAGGCCTGAGCCTTGATCTTCCTCTTCTCCTCCAGACGGTCCACAACATCCTTGTAGCCCCAGCCAACCTCATGGGAGAGGCGCTTTTAGACACATGCGTGAGCCAGATAATGTGTAGACCCATGCGAGATCGCGTACCTTGACTGTGCAGTACTTACGGCCAGGCTTCAACCGCAAGACCCTCAGGGCCTCAGGGACAACCATCCGCTTCTTGCGGTCGTAAGGAGGGGGAACACCCTCGAAGAGTTTGAGGCGCTCAAGAGCTGCCGCACCGCGTGCAGTCTTGTGCGGGACCATACCGCGAATGGCCCGGTAGAGAATCTTGGACGGGGCGCGGTGGTGGAAGGGGCCGGACTTCTTGGGGTTCACAATGTGGCGTTTGTGGAGAAAGTTGTGGTACCGCAGCTGCATGGCTATATGAGTGCGATTCACCCAGACGGACGTGTTATGGTAATGACCTTGTTGCGGAAGAAGCTACCCGAGATGTTGATCTCCTCGCACCGTACAACGACAATCTTCTGGCCGTTGAGAATCTGCTTCGAGATAATCGAAGCCAGCCGACCAAGGAGATGGCCCTTGCCATCAATGACGATGGGGGTCGAGGAGAAGGTGGACATGGCGAGTCTAGGAAGCGCGTTTTGCGTTGAGTACAGTGCTTGTTTCCAGAATTGCGAAGTACCAACCTGTGGAGGGAGGAGGAACCGGCGCGAGTCGCAGTATATGTTCAGAGGTCGTTCGTCCAATACAATGAGTCTCTCACCTTGACGATCTTGCAGTCGTATAGTCGTAGTGGCTGAGAGCTGGGACAGTGACAGCCACCGTGACTCGAGCTACACAGTTTCTCCCGGCACTTTCCGGGGAAAGCCACCCCGACCTTAGATCTGCTGACAAGATCTCACTTCAGCATTCCGGGACCTCTCTCGATTTCTACCTGAGCTGCGATTTGTTCTGTCATCGTTCTAACCATCCACAACCGGGGCTACGAACGCACGCATAACCACCAGACATCTCAGCTGGCTTCAATCCGAGCCTGGAGATAGAGCAGTCCGCTCAACACCATCTCAGCATCCGCTCGTAGTATTACGAAAGCTGTTACCCGGGCCCAACGTTTGAGAGGCTCTCACCACCGCGTTCAATGTATTTGTGTAATGTACTGCCATAGCTATGCAGACCGGCCCCAGGCATGTTGTAATATCCAAACGCAAAGCATCGCATGCCTCTTCGCACTCACACTCTATCCTCCTGCATGAATGGATTGCGCTGCTCAATCGCTACAGAATTGTGAAATCCCCCAGGTTCTGTGTATCAGTCGGCCTAGCTATCAGTATTAGCTGCTTCGCTCGTAGCGTTCGCACGCCCATTCGTCCATATCACTCGGGGACCGTCCGCAGGGGTTACACAGAACCCGTGTGTAACTGTGTATATTCGACACCAACATCCACGTCCACGCTATCGCGGTGTAAACGGTGTTGGATCGAGACTACGTAACTGTGTTAGGACATCGCAGATGTATTGGTGGTGGGTGTTGTTCGTGTTGTGTTCGCCAACGAGTGTGCTGCATGCGATACGGGCGGGTCCTGAGGCCGCCTGAGGCATGATGTGCGCACACGCATATGTGCGCATAGAGCTCGAGCCGTTGAATCTGGAGCTGCAAACGCCCGGAGTCGACTTGACACAGTGATGTGCACGTGACGTGGACTCTCGGCACTTGCCGTTTGTGACGGATGCCTTTCCCGAGGGTGAGCAACGTCGACGAGGCCTACCCGCTTGTTTCCTTCCTAGAACCATGTCCTTCCTTCGTCTCGCCACGCGTAGCCTTCCTCGTACTGGGGCCCTGCTCGCTCTCCGGACAGCGTCCGCTGTTCCCCAGATCCGGGGACGTGTCTTCCAGAACGCTCTCTTCTCTGCTCAGGCCGGTTTGTCGAAGGGGGAGATTTCTGCGCGTGTCTTGGATGTATTGAAGGGCTTTGAGAAGGTCGACCCGGTCAAGGTATTTCAGAGCTATTGAGACGGCCATATGGTAATGCTGACCTCGTGACGCGACAAGCTCGCGGAAACGTCAAGGTTCGCAGAAGACCTCGGGCTGGATAGCCTGGACGCGGTGGAAGTGGTAATGGCTGTGGAGGAGGTCAGTCGAGTGTCATTGGCTCGGTTTTTGTTTCCAATCAATGTGATAGGAGTTTGCTATCGAGATCCCGGATGAGGAGGCAGACGAGATCAAAACGGTGCAGCAAGGTACGCGTCCCAGTGTGTAATGCCGTTGCGTTTGCTCATTTACGCGTATGGCTACAGCTATCGACTACATTGCAAAGACACCAGAAGGTAAGCATATACCCTATTTGCGATGCAACGTTCCAGACTTACATGTGGCCGGTAGCACACTAAACCTGGCACACATGACGCACCGTAGTCCTGTACCTAATGCCAATCATGGCCCTCACTCTGTTTGATTGCAATTGACTTGATGCTTCCATTGATTATGTGCGATGCGAACGTTGCACCAGTGCGATCGATGTGACGTTAGGCCTTGCTGAAGTCATGGCTGGCCGCAGTTTGATAATGCACCACACGTCAAATATGGTCAACCCCGGCTTGGAACCAAGATGAACGCAGGATAACCTTGTGGTTCTCGCTCTTCCGAACCCTTGGTGGGATGAACGTTTACGAAGGCATGACCTCTTCTGTCCCCTGAACGTTCTGCAATGCCGCCCCCGGAGTGTTGGTTGGGGGACTGCACCCGTGCCGTATATAATCCACCCCGCAATGATCAACCCAGGCCATACACCATGGACCCACAGCTACGAACAATCACTGTCGCGCATCCCCTTTTGAAGACTGGCTGCACCCTTGGCGAAGGTATCGTCGTACCATGCGTGACAGCTTGACTTCCTGCCCATGAAGCACGTACAGGACCTCTATATGATCCGAGAACGTCGACGTTGCACTTTGTCGACATCGAGCGTAATAAGGTATTTCGACGCGCCACTTCGTACGTCGGCTAGTCCTATGACTTATCCTCGTTAGCTGTATCACCTCGATGTTCATTCATTGAAGCTACAAGAAGAGCGGTTCGAGGTGCCAGTGACCTGCCTAGCTCTGCGCAAAGACAGAGGGGTGACTACGCTGTTTCATTCCTCGGCATCAGGACTCATGCACACGCCTTCGTAGCTGGCGTGCACCACGGCGAGAGGCTTTGCTGTGATTGAAGATGGCCCTTCCCTGCGCCACTTGTCAGAACCTATTCCTAAGGAACACAAGCCGTTTACCCGTTTCAATGATGGAGCATGCGATAACAAAGGGCGTTACATCGCAGGCACACTCTGCTCGAAAAAGGTTCCGGGGCAGCTCTACATGTACGACCCTGCGGACAGCTCCTGTAGGGTAATAGACCCTGGTCCGTTCACGGTAAAGTACACTCTCTTGTGCTCCCTGCCCTTTCCTGACCACTTCAAATGGATGTAGGATTGCAACGGCCTCGGATGGAGCGCCGACAACCGGATCATGTGGGCCATTTCACTTGACGTGCAGCCCTCTTTTGACAATAGCGGCCAGGTACTTCACCGACTCCTTAGCTAACAAGATATATGCGTACAATTACGATGACGGGAAGTTGTCCGGTAGACGTGTATTCGTCGATCCGCTCTCCCACGGCCTGCCAGAAGGAACGTACCCGGATGGGCTCTGCATAGATAACGCAGGAGGCATATGGTCTGCGAGGTCTGTTCTTTCGTTCGACCGCGGAACTTACCGTGCTGACTCCATTGCGCATTCCGCTAGGTGGGGCGGGTCCAGAATCATTAGGTACACCCCAGATGGCGCGGTCGATTTACAAGTAGTCTTCCCCACGGCGCTCAACGTCACGGCCTGCTGCTTCGGAGGTAAAGTTGTCATTGACCCCCCACGAACGTATGCACTGACCTTCTTGGGGCAAGGCCGCAATAACGATCAGTTGTACGTGACGACTGCGCATTGTGGAGCATGCGGCGGCGATGCTAGCAGACAGGCCCAGTACCCAGAATCTGGGGACTTGTTTGTTGTTGATCTGTCTGGTGTTTTCATAGGCGGCGAATGGCGTCACGAATTCGCGGCATGAAGTGAGTTGCCACATATCAGGGCACCGGATATATATCGGCTCTTCGTAGATATGACAGCGTGTACTACCTAGGCAGTTCCATGAATCACGTACGTTAGGGCTTGGATAGGGGTGAACCAGGGGTGGCTAAGACTCGGAATACGACAGGTTTATCTTAGTGCGAGAGAGCGCGTGGGTCAGCAGTGATTCTAGCGGGAACGGTATAGAACACTGGTGGATCAAGGGTTGTTCGTAGGACCCCTGATCACTGTTGGGGCAAAGCCTGAAATGCATCCAGATGGAAATGAGTGCTTCAAAGTGGGGTACTTATGTCTGATTTTGTCCGGAACTTTGGGCCCCTTCGTAGGTCAAGCCATAAATCTTTGTCCGGACACCCGCCATTACGGTCGCCCGACGCATGGAGAGCACGCGGACACAGGTCTGCGTCTGCGTACTCTCAGCAGTGGCTCCTAACACCGGTACCGTGAGCTATGCAGCGAGCTAAGTGAGACCATTGGTAGATCGCCGGACGATATATGCGAAACCCTCCTGTCTACTGAATTCATCCGGTCGAAAACGTGCAATTTCACAGAAATGCGTACTAGATCTCGGGAGTAGAGCACCGGGCCTCCCCGGTATCATCAAGGGTTCTGCATCGGATCCTCGGATATGAAGAAGATTCATATAGCATGTCAGTGCACTGAGACCGCGGTTGGTCTACGTACGCAATCGTGTACTTCCCGTCTGTTCAAGCACTGATATCAATACGTCGAAGGCCGCGCGGTGAACTAACCACTCGATGGTTGACATGAATAAACCACAGAGCACCACTCGGCACTTGGACCACACATGTACAGATCACGTCTCGAAGCAAACAGCTGTAAGCATAAGCCCGATCAAAGCGGGATTATATGGTTAGGATAAGCACGGTTCAGAGCAGGCTCAGAGTGTGAGAAGCTCCCCGGTGCTACATCTGGCACAGTGGTAGTGTAAATGTAAATCTTGTGAGCACGCACTTTGGGGACGGGACCCAAACGACTGCATCGCGGAGCGCGTCACGAGAAGATGGCGCTGGACTGTACCGATGAATACGGACGCAATTTGGACCTTTCGCTACGAACGGCCTAATCAACACTTCTAGAAACTGGCAATGGATATGAAGCCATGAGTCGAGGTGTCAATGACGTAACGCGGCGGTTTGACGTACTCTAGCTGTGGTTTTACGGGGAACAACCGATACTGTTTGGTCTAGAAGGAGTACACCTTGTACTGCCTCTCGAATTCGGGGTGATGTGGAAGGGGGGAACGTCAGAGACTGCCCAAGATTCCTCCCATTGGTCCAGTAGTTCTGGAAGGAACAGCCTCGTTGAAAGTCGAAGTACTGCCAAGGATGTTTTAGTCGGGTCGGGGACCTTTTGCATGAGGCCTAGAAGGTAGGGTGAGGAGGCTAGGGTACCGTAGAGGCATAAAACATTCTTGAGGACGCGTGTCGCAAACACGACTTGGTCATTCGGTCCGGTCGAGACGCCTTGAGCTTACGAATCTTCTGTTTTCATGTTCATCAGACGGACAACATCCTGGTGCGTGACGCTCGCTGGGCCTGTGCCCGCCATCGAGTCGCGCTGGGTCGACGGTCCTGGCGCTGGGCATCAGCCTCACATCGTACATGGAAGAACAGACGGGCATGTCTTTTCTCTGCCCCCGGCCGCATCAGGCAGCATTGTGAGCCTTTACCGTTCTAGACCGCCCCGAGGCTATCCTTCTCCCGCGAACTCGTGGATCGACGAGTTAGTTCATACATGGGCCAGGCATCGACCGATAGGTGCGCAGATGCCGGGCCCCTTGATTCCGAACATGTGGACACTGCAAGCGGAGCATAGAGTATGATGAGCTCATTGTGGCCGTCGTTTTGCTTGCTTGAAGTCGTGCCCAATAGGTATCCGATGCCGGGGATGTTGCATAACCTGTAACCCCTAGTGACGAAGGTCGTAAGGCTAGTAGTACTACGAAAAGACAAGCTAGGATGGCTCCTCAACTGGACACGTACCTTTCAAATGGGCTTGATAAGACGCATGAAGATGAGAAACTGCGTTATGGAAAGATACTCTTGGGATTGCATTAGCACCAGTAGGGAAATTACGTTCTCAGCTTCTTCGCAGAATGGCGAATCCCTCTATCAGCCGTTAACTTATCAAAGCGTAAGCACCAGGTTATTCCATAGGCAGGAACATAGAGAAACCTCAATTCCGAAGCGCCTGGTTGACAAGCAGCGTATTGAACGATCAGAAACTCATACCGACCCAGCGTGATGACCGCTTGAACGAGACTCGCGCCACAATCGTGTCGGCACTTCCAAACTAGGAACCGCAGGCGCTCGAAGGCGCCTCTCCTCAATTTGGAAGGTGCGCCTCGTAGACAGCGCACTCTCATTCCGTCGGCCCACCATGAAGCATGGGGTCGCCTTCCGCAAGTTCTCGAGGACATCCTCACACAGGATGCTTATGCTGAGGTTACTTGCCTCTCAATCTTCTCCGGAACGCTCTGAGACTTACCCTTCGCAGGAACCTGGTCTCTTCGTTGCTTCAGCATGAGCAGATCAAGACGACGCTCCCAAAGGCGAAGGATACCGCCAGACTCGCGGAGAAGGCAAGTGTGCATGTAATTGTACACCTTGTAGTACTTACTTGCCTGCAGATCATCACCTTGGGCAAGCAGGGCGACTTGCACGCCTTCAAGCGTTCCAAACAGTTCCTCCTGCTCCCACAGCTCACCCCAAAGGTCTTCACGACCCTGGCCCAGCGCTACGCTGACCGTCCCGGAGGCTACACCCGCATCCACAAATTCGGTCGGCGCAAGGGCGACAACGCGCCGCACGCGATCCTCGAGCTCGTAGACAACCCGCGCGACCTCCGCTTCGAGATGACCGCGCGTGCCGTCGGCTGGGACCTCCTCAGCAAGCGCCTCGGCGAGGGCGGCCCACGCGAGCTCGCGAAGACGGGTGTGAAGGACGTAGAGGACGTCGTGAAGCACGAGCGCAAGTCGGAGGCGACCGGCTGGAATGGCGAGTTGCGCCCGATGACGCGGTGGAGTCTGAAGAAGGTGCTGAGGTTCCGGGGCCCGGATGGAGTCTCGGAATTGGTTAAGAAGGCAGAGGATCACCTCGTGCGTTACGTGTGACCTCTGGCGTCGTTCGATGCTGACTAGCCGAACGTAGGACACTTTGCTGGCGAAGCCTGTCGCTGCTCAGAAGCCCAAGGACGCTCTCGAGAAGGCGTCCGAGCAGACGGAGGAGACACCCTACGCAAGCCTGAAGTCGATGCGTCTTCGGGCTGGACAGACCGTACCTGGAGGTATTCGCAGCGCACTGAACCTGGCTCAAGGTGACCTTGCGAACACGTGGGTGCCGGCTTCTAGACAACGGTATCTGGAGCGAAGAAAGCTGGGTATAGACAAAACTTCTCTTTGGGAGAGCCCTTGATCCGCTAGTGTACACACAACTTTCATTCGGCCTATTGTGGTCTATTTCGAACCTCTGCTTGCATCCGGGATTCGGGTTGTCTGTGAGCCGAGTCGAGGTGCATGGAATCCATGCAGAGCCATTGTGGTGCCAAGGGATTGGTTTCTGACTCATGCTATCTCACATTGATGCCCCTGCATCCTCATGTCCATGGTGTTCTGCTTTCGGTGGTAGGACTGATCTGGAAGGTGTCAAGCTCAAGCTCAGCGGCAACAGGGAAGGAACGCAACGTCGGTATGCATGTTGATATATATTTACAGCTTCCTTAGGCTCAACGTCTGTAGAATCTTCTCTGCGATCATGCTCCGCCACAGTAAGGATTGCGGCAGAACCTAGTTATACAACCGTGTTCGTACGCATTATTGCAATAAGCTTCTTCCATATTCACACTCCCACTCTGAACTACACGTTTTCTAGACGCTCGACCACTCAGACACCCGTGTAGTTGTCGGCAGTCCCGGTGCCGGTGGGCTCGAGAACTTGGTCTCAACGAAAACCTTCTCGACGCCGCCCTCACGCTTGTCAAAGGCCTCGTACAGCTTCGCGAAGTCCTCCATCGGCACTCGGTGCGTGATCATACTGTTACCAGGCAAACAGACACCGTTAGTACTACACATCAACGACAAGGAATAGAAGGCGGAAGTCACGTACAATGCGGGGTCAAATTTACCCGGGATGATCCAGTCGTAGAGGATCTCCTTCCAGTACTTGTGCACGGGCGCCTGGCCGTTCCCGATGAGGCGCACGCCCTTTTCCATGAGCGCACCGATATTGAAGTGGTTGGTGTACCCAGCGTACGCGGAGATGATCCCGCAACGGCCGCCCTTCTTCACGGACATGATCATCTCGTTGACGGTCTCTGAGACGTCTGTCTCGAGCATGAGCGCCTTCTCGACCTTGTGGATGAGGCTCTTCGGCTGGTGGAAGGTGCCCGCATCGATGGCGACGTCGAGCCCGCCTGGGGCAATCTCCTGGAACCGCTTCACGACGTCCTTGTGCTGCGAGAAGTCGAGCGTCTCGATGCCCAGCTTGTTTTGGGCGAATGCCAGACGCTCGGGAACGCATTCCACGCCGATGACGCGCTTCGCACCCTTCGCGACAGCCCATTTGGCGACACATAGGCCGATGGGTCCCAAACCCTGCATGCAGAAGTGAGTGATGTAGTCAACATGTCTCACGTTGAGCCCATCTACTCACCCACACGCCAACAACGTCACCCTTAGTTACACCGGTATCGAAGACGGCATGGTACGACGTGGGGAGGACGTCTGAGAGGTATAGTACCCTCTCGTCCGCCACGCCTTCAGGGATGGGAAGCAGGTTCACGTTGCCCTTCGGTACACGGACGTACTCGGCCTGGCCTCCGGGGAAGCCACCTGTAAAGTGGGAATAGCCGAAGAATCCGGCATCTCTGTGGCCGTACATTGCATTCTGAAGCCTGTTGAACATTGTGAGTCGAGGCTTCTGACCGTCGATTGTCCGGGAAACTCACGTCGACGGGTTGGTACGGTCGCAGAAGGACGAGAGCTTCTGCTTGCAGTATGCGCAGTCTCCGCAAGCGATCTGGAATGACGCGACGACGCGCTGACCGACGAGGAGGTTCTTCACGTTGGGGCCAATACGGTCGACAACACCCATGAACTACATCGGGTTGGCCATATGCCCTGCAATCCCACAAGCATGACCAACTGACCTCATGGCCCAGAATATCCCCTCTCTGAAGATTGAGGATCTCGCCATTGTACAGATGGAGATCGGACCCGCAGATAGTGGTCCCGGTGACACGAAGGATCACGTCGTCTGGCTCACTGATGTCTGGGACAGGAGCCTCGATGACGCGGACGTCCCGAGTGCCGAACCAGGCTAAGGCCTTCATGGTGGTACCGTCCTGGCGAGTCTTGTACTCGGGGCGGACGACGGTGGGGTAATCTCCCATTGCCTGCGGTTGCAACCACGGTTAGCAGGCACGGTCTACAATGTGCTGCCTGTGCACACGCACGTTCTGAGCGGCGTTTGACGCTGCCTGCATGATCGCGATAAACTAGATTGGAGACGGCAATACGTTGTAGGCGGTAGGTTAGTGGTCGGGCGCGGCACGCAGCCAGGTTTATATGGAGGCTGCGGCTCCATTGCAGCAGTGGATGAAGAGGCGCGATATGATGCTGCATGACGTTCCTTCCTGCGTCGTCGTGCTCCTTGACGTCACGCGTCTCCTCTCACTGCTCCTCACGTGACCGTTCCTCACTCCCTTCCGACTTCATTACGCTCTTGCTTATCCTTCCTTTTCCGACCAACATATTCTGCAGGACCCAATATGCATACGCAAATGACACGCTAAACAATAACAGCCAAGCTACGCACCAGGTACTACCCAGAGCTGTCGCGGCTGAGCGAAAGACGAGCATCGATGTAATTGCTATCATCCCAGCCAAGTTAACGGATCGCCTCAGGTGCGACAACGCTGCTTTTCCCCCTCGACGGTCTCGGTCATCTTGTTCTTAACTGCCTCGCTGCTTTTACCAACAGACTGGACAACCACAATTTTCCCGCATGCGGAGTCCCGGCGGCCATCCGGGTCGTAAATATCCATCATCATTGTCCCCGTCGGACCAAACTCTGTACCTAACCTGTACAACTCTAGGTCTTCCCAATCGTGTTCGCCGCCGACCTACTCTCCTTCAAAGTGCCTCACCGCGGACTCACTGCCGATTTGACATCAGGATACCCTTCGCTTACGGGGGGAGCCTGATTACGCATTGCGGGGGCAGGGTGAGACCACGCAACTTTGCGGGCATTGGATCCGGCCCCCCTCCTGTACCCTCGATGCCTCGAATGCAGACAGAGGGGTCGCGTGGTCCCGGTGAACACCCCCCCCCCACACTCCCGACGTTATCTTCTGCCTCTCACGCGTGTCAGTTAGGTTTTCAATTCGAGTGGCCTCTTGGAGCCCTAGAAACAAGCTTGAGGATTGCTAACCCGGAGGCAGACCGCGAAAGGCCGGAGACGTCCGGTGTACTGGTTGCATCGAACTGCCGTGTCCAGCATCGAGCGCGAGGCCCGCTTCGTACTCTTTCCCCGGACAATAGCCGTGCGGAGGGCCAGCCGAGCACCGTCATGATGTCGAGTACTTCGAACCGGCGGCACCGACAATGATATTCTACAATGAAGGTGCACACCGTACAGAGGACTTGGCATGGTCAAGCCAATTACAAAAAGTCTGGGACCGATTGCAAGATCCTGTGGCTTCTTCTCCCGCGACAGCGCCTCTCGACCGCTGCGATCCGTTATTCTTACCGGTAGCATAACGACCGCAGACGCTCAAGTTGAGCAACCTCGCGGTGACCACGACGATACAGCGTTGCAGGTTGGTCACCAACGTTCCCAGCGCATTCAGTCGCACTGGCGTCATATCACACGCGCCAGCCTCGTTGCTCCAGCACCTCCAGCACGCATGTCGTGGGCATGGCCCGCTGCGGCGACAGTGCGCCTTTCGCAATGTCGTCTTCATTCAGAACGATAATATAACCTACGCACAGCAGAGTGGATATAGCGATTACAGTGCGGAGCAGCGATACAGTAATAATTGACTGGCACAGCGTCCGATTCGACGTCGCCCAAGTGCTCTCAATGCGGATCCCTTGCGTACCGTGCAGTACGTACAGGTGGTAGTTCGTACGTCCTGGTGACGGAAACAAGGGCATCACCCTGGTATATGCGGTATATATACGACTCCCTGACGTAAAATGAACGGATGAACAGGAGTAGAGACGTAAGGAATATAGTGTGCGTACCAGAGCCGATGCTACGCGTCATTCCACATGCAAAATCGCATATCCCTCCATAACCGATCGACGGTGATGCCATGTACTGGCCGCCATGGGTCGGACGACGCTTGCGACATGGTATGCGAGCCGCTAGGGAAGAGTTGCGAAACACTGCAGTTGATATCTCTCCACGTTCGTGCTCTGGAAGGAGACGGAGAACAATGTGGAGGGCATCAGTGATGATGGAGAGGGGGTGGAGTAGTGGATGGATGCTCACGTTACGTTCGCGACCTTCGACCGTGTCTTGAGTGCGTATTGATAGACCGAGCCTACACCTGCCATCAGCGACCATACCATATACATCGTAGTGCAGCCGACTGACCTGCGTCCAGTACGAGCGTGATGCTCTCGCCCGGATGTAATAAGACAATCGCGCCCGAGTTCCGACCATAGTTGCGCAATAGTTGGACGGTCGCGCAGTCATGCGTGTCGTTTGTGAAGTCGAGCAAGACCTCATACTGGGTGCTCGCGGGCATGCTCGCGGCCGGTCACGAACAGAGATAGACAATGAAGCGGTCAGAGGGCGGCGTCTGGCAGGTGCAGCAGAAGCAAGCGTGTAGGCCTCGAGAAGGAGCGTGATATGGGGGCCGATAGTCGAACGCGAGAAGAATAGAGGACGAGAGCGAAACGCCAGAGAGGCACAGAGATGCTTGACCTGGTGATGACGGTCGCTTCGAGCTGCCGCGGGCCGTTCGAGAATGAAGGTTACGGCACGGCTGGGCCTTCTCGGTTCTGAATCCTCCGGGGGGTACGCCCCCTGCGTGCGCGTTTAAGCTCAGGCAGGCCTGCCAGTGCGCCCGAGAGACCTGTGCACGCTGCGACAAACAAATGAAATTGAATGTATATCGTATGCGTGTCAAAGTGCAGAACAAAGGCCGGACCTGTTGCCACGTTGTGGGCGTGCTTATTGTGTGTGCAGCGAGGTACCGGCGCCCAGGACGCACGCAGAGAATGGAGAGCGAGCCCGGGATGGAGGGGTCTGCCTACAAGGAGAGGACAGGGATGGCGAGGGAGTGAACATGCATGGGCAGCGAGGCGGCGGTGGCTAAGGAAGGGCGAGCGGAGGCAGACGAGGGAAGCCAAGGGGAACATCCGAGTCCGGCTCAGCCTCAGCCGCCCGCCATGGCACGACCCGAGACGCGTCCATCCCGAGATTCACGCCCGATTTCCCCATATTCTCAGCCACCGGCGCGTCGCAGCCAAATCGGGCTCCCTGCACTCACCGCCCGCCATCTTCCCTCACTCAGCTTTTCCTCCCGAGCTACCCATCGCAGGCATGGCTACTCAGGAGAGAGTTTGAACCCTATGTCTGCAGTCACATCTTTCACCAGGACCACTCGACGCAATGACGACTGCCACCTTCCTCGGACTTCCCGTGGAAGTGCGCTTGGTCATCTACGATGCCTACTTGATGGAGCACCTACAGGTCAAGCAGAACCGTCAGGCCACCAACGGTCGCCTCAGAATCCTGCGCACATGCAGACAGATTAACGACGAGGCACTCCCGATCCTATCGCGATACGTCTCTCTTAGCAACGAATTCGAGATTAATGCCTTCACTCTCAACACAAGCGACGCCGTTGCCGCACGCGTGCTGTGGGCGGACGTTGCCAACGACTCGCGCGTGATTATGCCTTCTAAGAAGGCGAGGGAAGAGGTAGCTCTCGCCGCTCAACTCGCAGCAAAGTGGCTGATATTTATCAGGGTGCAAGACCGGCCCCTCTGTCAAACCTGCATCTTGCACTTCGCAAGATGACATCATTGCAACGGCTGCGCGTGTTTGAATGTCGCCGTGGGCTGCCTATTAGTATACAAGGTATGATCCACGCTCTATGTCCGCAACGCCGTTGCTAAGGACCCGTTGTAATTTCTGTTGTGTAGGACCCGGCGCAGCGCGTCTCGCCCTTGAATTCGAGCTTGCCATGTATCCATCGGGCACCGCCCCTCCCTTATCCTCTTACGAGGTTTATGTGGACGCCGAGACCAGAGTACAAGCCTTCCAGGTCATCTCTCCGCGGTCTCTTGTCAGATTACGCCTGTCCGGAGAGGTCCGCCTTCCTCCTACCATGGAGACGCCGGCTCTACGCCAGATAACGCTCCACTCGATTACCGGAAACCACCTCGACCGCAGCCATCTGGAAGAGCCATTCTCTGGAGCACAATTTGAGTCCTTCGTGTATGCCCAAGGGCACCGGCTTGGCCTCGATCTCAGGAATCACCACCTCGAGTCTATAAATGCGCTGTCTCGGTCAAGACTCCGCACTCTGGTGCTCCTTGGGTGCAGCCGCGTGTCAAGCGCAACAATCGCGATGTGCTTAGAACAGCTCCCTCGGCTCGAAGTGTTCGCCATCAGCTTCATTGGGGTAGATGAACCCGAAACCGACTTTCTGCGCTACTTGCCGCCCAGCGTCTTCGTCTTGAAGCTCCATATCTCGAATACGCTGTACGCGCTTCCGCATCTAGTAGGGGAGCGTAGTCTTTGCGATACTCTGGAGCAGTCTATCATGGTGCGTCATAGACCACCGAAATTGATGGCGCTGAACCTTCGGCAACGTTTACTCGACGAGGGCGGGCGGAGTGATCGATTTCTGAAAGTCGCGCAGCTGCATGGTATCCAGCTGCGCATTGGGCCCTGGGAGAGTGAACTGGAACGTGCTCTGTAGCGTGCGTACTGTACACTTTGTATTTTTCCAGTATACGTTTCACTCTGTTAGCTTCACCACGAAAAGCCAGGATTATAGTCGATATATATGGACAATAGTTGATTCGGCTGCAATGATGATGCAAACCTTGTATGGCATGACATCTGGTCCCAAGGACATGCTGCGCAGTCTGCCACATCGTCTAGAATGTTTATACTGTAAACTAAGACGACAGTAGATAGAGTACGAATGTCCATGAGCAGGTCCGTGCGATGACAATAGGAAACGGGACAGGGGGTAGCGTGTAACGAATGCCTAGTCCGTGTCGTGGCTAATCGTGGTGGCCGTTAAGCTATCCAACATCATTTCATGAACCGTTTCCTGCATGTACTGGACCATGAGCACACCACGCAACCCTATAATGGAATGAACATACCCTGGTCATACATTTGCTTGACGATGTAGATGGTCATACCGGTATGGGTTCACAAGTGGTCGGCATAGTCCGCGCCACGGCCATAGCCTTGGATATTTCCGCTGTTCACCACCGGGGCCGCGCCAGCGTTCGGTGTGCTTGAATCGGCATCGCGACGTTCGTCTGGCCGGTAGGACGTCTGACCGTAGTCATCGTATCCCCGGGGTTGTTGAGCTTTACTACCCATCACGGTGGAAACACTGTCAATGCTCTCTGACCTGTCGTGATACCCGCGAGGAGAGCCCGGTGAGCGTGAATCCCAGGGGTCGGCGCGCTCAGTCAACGGGATGTCACTAGCGAGGGGCTTGGTTGCATCATACATGGAGTCGAAGCGGCTGTGGTCCAGCTCCTGGCTTGCGATGTATGCGGAGAGGACGAAGTATAGGTAGCCCTAGCGTGTGCCGGTTAGAGACGCCACGCCCAACTGTGTGCATCACACCCACCTGCATGATAGCGAGGATGACAAAGAGACCGCCCATGATTCCCACATCGGCCCAAGGGAAGATGTCACAGAGAGTATTCCCTTCATCCTCGAGAGCAGAATCGGTACCAAAGAAGTTGGTCTTGCATGCTGAGACAGCCTTCCCGTGCCGTGCAGCGGACAAGGCTATCCAGACCGCTGCTATAGCGAAAGCTGCGAGCGTCACTATGAGATGCAGTGTTGTGAAGCGCCGGAATAGGGTAGGTCTCTCCTGAAGTGACCAGCAAGACGTGAGAAAACAGCTACATCGACAGCAGTCAAAGGCACGTACCTTATGGACAGCAGCGAAGCCCATGAGTTGTAAGGCAGCTCCTACATAGCAGATGATGGCAAAGATCCATTTTGCCGCGGAAGGTGTTGCAGCAGTAGCACCCACAACTATAATCATTGAGCACGATCAACGAAGCTGTCAATGGACCACACAAACTTAGTCTAAATCACAACACTCACTGGAAGGTGTCCCTATAGATAGTGTACCAGCTGTGATACCAAGGGCAAACTGTTCGAATAGTGCGAAGTAGATGCCGAAGTAGATGAGGGGGATTGCGCAGCAGCAGTATTCTCTGGGCTTCATGGTGGCAACCGCTTATTCAACGTTTGCCCTGGCGAAACGATCCTGGTTTCAAGTTGGCTTGAGAAGGGGGAAGACTCTGGGGCGTTTAGAAATGAAACTTTGCAACCAGCCCGAGGAAGAGAGCCAGAGGGATGGTGGTGTGAGCAGCAAGAGAAAGCGCAGCGCCAACGCTCTTGAGAGCAGCGCGCCACGGCACACTGCACAGGATGCCCGCATCCCGATCAAGCAGGTGGTTCCCACGATGTGCGTCACCGTCGGTGGCGTGCCCTAACCTGGCTCGCTTCGGTTGCGCTTCGCAAGCAGACGACGGAAGCACGGCTCTTCCTCTCCCCACTCATCCTCAACCACCACCATATCCTCAGTTATGGCCCGCCTTGGTTTCTTTGCACTTCTTCTGTCTGCGTTCGCAGCTTTTAGCAGTGCAGTTCCTGCTGAACAGCAGGTTGCGTTGGTCGCACCGGGTGACTGGAAGTGGTCAGACTGTGGTGCGTGGGCAGCCTTGTCCGCTGGCGAACTACACTCACTGGGAACTTCTTAGGCGGCCCTTCCCATCTGATTCACATTGACGACATTCAGATCACTCCCGACCCCCCTCAGAAGGGCCAGGAGATGACTGTCACTGTCAAAGGCACTGCCAAGGACAGGATTGAGGTCAGTGTGCCGTGATCTGGTGTATCTGTTCGTGTCTTACGCCCTCATTGAACAGGATGGCGCATATGTCGATGTTATAGTGAAGGTTGGCGCAATCAAGATCCTGCAGAAGGAGTTCGACGTATGCGAGGAGGCGTGAGTACCTTGTCCTTATCGCGACTTGAGTCCGCTGTTGAACGTCTATCAGACGGAACGCAAATGCTAGCGTCCAGTGCCCAGTACAGGAGGGTAAGCACGAGGTCACTCAGACCGTGGATCTGCCCAAGGAGATCCCTCCTGGTATGCTGTCTTGCCTATACTCTCCTAGCTTTTCTGCTCACCGCATACCGCGTCGCAGCTCCCTTCAAGGTCTCCGTCCGTGGCTACACTGTCGATGACGAGGACTTGACTTGCGTTGACATCGAGATTGACTTCCGTCCCAAGCGTGGCCTGCTTGGTCTGAGCTGGTAGGATGTTTCCGAGTTTACTGATACGGCTTGCGTGTTCGCCTTGACGTGAAGATTCATACGACGTTTACGCTCTGACCACACTGTTGTTCTGCATGTATATCACTGCACCCGCCACTGAATGAGATATGTCTGTTTGCGAATGTTAGTCATTCGATACTGCCAGCTGCGGTTCGCTATGTGTTGTAGCTTGTTGACAATCTTCTTCGGCGACATGTTTATTGTACTCACAGTGAAGGTCGAGTGCGGAGCACTCTTATGAAGACGTATTGATGAGGATGTTCTCTGTGTGGCATGTGCTTGTACGTATACACTTGCCCAGCACCACCAGGCGTTTCACGGCTGCACACCACGCCTCCAGGTCGCTCAGCCACTCGCTGAAGCCTTCTTCGCTTCTGCTACACGCCTCCACCCTGCATACCTCGACAAGAATGTCTGATGCACTGCGGTACCTACTCATTTTGGATTTCGAAGCCACATGTGGCGACGCAGTAGAGGGGCAGAACGAGATCATCGAGTTCCCGACTCTTGTCTACGATCTCAAGGAGGACAAAGTCCAGTTCACGTTCCACGAATATGTCCGCCCTGTAATACACCCAACGTTGACACCATTCTGCGTAGATCTTACTGGGATAACACAGGTCAGCTGCGTCATCCCACTCGGTTGTCTACGGGTGTTACATGACAACGTGAATATTAACAGGAGGTCGTAGATGCCGCGGACCCGTTTCCTGAGGTTTGGGAACGGTACCAAAAGTTCCTGCAGGATAACGAATCGCTCAAAGACCCAGCATCCTTCGCCTTCTTGACGTGCGGCAGATGGGACCTGCACTCTATGCTCCCGCGCCAGCTCGACATCAGCGAGAGCGAGCACGGCCTCGACGAGTCGGGTAACCTAATCGCCCCATACAACCGCTACATCAATGTCAAGGACGCCTTCCGGCTGCACTACAAGCTGCGCTACCAGCAGGGTATGCTGCACATGCTGCGGCGGTTGAAGCTTGAGCTCGAGGGGAGGCACCATTCCGGGATAGATGACTGCAAGAACATCTTGCGGATAGTGAAACAGATGTTGGCGGACGGATGGCAACCAAAGGTCTAGGAGGGGTCATTGAAGGCATGATGGGAGTGACTCGGATGCAGTGGCGCATGATGGGCGTAGATGCTGTTGACTCGTCGAGACTTGACCGATTTATATACCTCGCTCACGCAAAGACATCCGTTTGACTCGGAGACCATATGGTAGCCATGATATTGACAACGAAAGTCAAATCGCGGAAGCGGTGATTACAGTTCGGCTTTATGTGCTACCGCTGACCGCTACGTACATGTGGCTAACGTGATCAAGAACAAGACAATAGAGAGCGCTCCACGCTGGGCGTCGCGAAAGCGATAGAGGGGAAGATTCCCATGCAGGCTCGCCTTGCTCGATGGCGACATCCTTGTTCGCCACGAACGCACCGGGAATAGAAGGTTCAAACACTGGGAAGGGTGACACGGCCCTGGGCTGTGATCGGTCGCGTCTCTTCTATGCTCCTCTTTCGGAAGACAATAAACAGTGCAGAGTCAACGCGGAAGCACCTCCATTCATTTCTTGCCCGGTCAGGAAGGTCCGAGCACAATGGGCCTTGTGCCATTGAACTACTTGAACCCTGAGCTGCGTTCGGAGAGACAGATGAACGGCGGCCCCCCTCGCCTACCCTGGAGCCTCAGGCCCGCAACGACACCGATTATGCCCACCTCGACTGTGCCCTACGAGATTCTGTTCGACTTTGTTAACGACACGGCCGAGCCGACGACAATACGAGTTCTACGACAGGACAGCGGAGTGCGAACGGGTGCGGCGATGCTATTGAATAGTGGCGAGAACCTCTCGCTCGTCCTCACCGCCGGGACCCCATATAAATATGCACTAGAGCAGGGGCGGACGGAGGCTATCCTCTCGTAAGCAGATCTCCATTCTCGATGGCGAAGGACCGAAAGTAACTATGCCATGCAGGGTGAAGGTCTGGCAGGACACGCAGTACTGCACTTCGACGGCCTTCAGGAGATCGCGATCTGGAGGGTCAAAATCCGGGGATCCAGGAAAAATCTTGATGCAAGGCGTCGCTGTGGTATCGTTGGATCACCACTACTCGAATGGCAGCTGAAGAGTAAGTGGGCGAGCATTCCATCAGAATATTAGCTCACGACACAATCAGCCGAGTGCTTTTCTGAGTGCCTCTCATCCATTGTGCATCTGCGAGTGAACGCCCATTTGTCCTTGCAGCACGTAGATTATGTCACACTAATCCATTTCGATTTCGCATCTGCCTTCCTCCGTGCCTGATCAGGCCCTCCAATCTTGCACGATTGCGGCATCACTAGAAGCACCTCCATAAGCCAAGACCAGGCATGAGACGACATCATAAGTACACTTACACGAAAATGTCCCACACGGCCGTCTGATTAGCATAGACCGCAAAGCCTAACAACAGTAGACGTCAGCATGCCGTTAGTGCACAATCGGATCGGAGTCTGACCGTCATTCGGAGAAGCCTACGTTGACGAGGATGTGTTGTGTCAGCATGGGATGTGACAGTGAGAGCCAGCCAGGAGCGAGTCACTCACTCCTTGGTATATCTGGTCGGCATACTTGAGAACGCGGTTACCGCCGTCTTCAGTCAGGTTGAGCATACCAAACTGCCAAGGGTGGATGCTATACGGCATTGTGAACGCTGCGTTCGATCCCGCTCTGAGCCCGAGCTTACCCGCTGGGTATCATGGTCAGTGGCGAAACGCGTATATATTGAGAGCTTAGTACTTACGCGTGTCCTGTAGCGATCGCGTACCCGACCCACACAGGGTAGATTGATGTTTTGTTGTCTAGCGGCCAGTCAGTCAAAGAGCATTGGTCGCATACGAGAAGATAACGTACCCAGTCCAGTCACGCCGAATTCCTCCATGAGCACAGGCTTTCCAACGTAAGCGGAGGCTGAAGAGAATGGTTGTGAGTTGGGTGAGAGACGACTTCATGGCGGCGAGCAGCATACTGTTGGCGTGGGCACCGATCCAACCCAAGCCCCAGTCCCTGACAGAGAAGTTCGACCCGGGATAGTCCTGGGGGTCAAAGACATAGTCAGCATTATGGAGGCATGGCTTCAGCGAGCACCGCGCACAAGTTCTGTATACCATGTCTGGGGGTACAAGTGCTGGATGGTTGGAGTCAGTAGGCCGTCGCCAGTTTCGAAGGTGATGTAGTCACATATGTTCCGAAGTCGATATTAGGCAAGGAGAGGCTAGCCTCGAAATCCTCGCCGGCTGTATGTGTGGGTCAAACTGCGATATCCACGCAAGAAGAATTGACCCACTGACCTTCCCCATTGAAGTTGTAGTCACTAACCAGGGTACCATTGTACCAGCTGAGTGCGATAATGATCAATGATCGTCAGCCGGAATACACAAATGGACCCACTATGTATCGGGCTGTGCCCAGTAGAACTGGCCTTCGCCACCAGTCGTAATCATGTGGTAAGGATCCCTGAGAAGGGGAGCCTCAGCCGTTGAGCCCGATGTCAGCAAGCCTGAATGAGACCCACAAGCTGCGGACGAAGTCGGACTGCGACTGATACCACGTCGTTAGCGTCTCCGAACCAGGGACGCAATCAGGTCCGGCGGGGAGACTGTCTCCTGAGCAGCGCGCCTCATTTATGAGCTCCCAGGCGAAGACCGCGGGGGAGTCTGCGTAGCGGTTCACAATGGCTGTCACATAACGCTCTAATTATCCCGTCAGTGGGTGCTGCTCGAGAAGCAATACGGAAGGGCATACGGTAGGAGGCGATGACGGTAGGATTCGTATAGAACTCGTCGTGTGTCGCGGTGTTACCAATGAGGTGATAGAGGTAGAGTTCCATTCCCTGGCGGATGCGGATGGTTTCGATGCAGCAGACTCTGATGATAAGATGCACTTACACCATAGCCCACCCTTCGAACATGAATCAGTCGTTGTATGCGCGAGTACATGATCAAATGCATACCAGTTGTTCGTGAAAGTCAAGATGAGCTTGATACCGTGCTGTGTTGCCGATTGAACGACATAATCGAGACGCTGCAGACCTTGCGAGCCTTCGTTCAGGGTCCAGTCGCTGCCATCCCAGACTTGGTAGTATGTGAGGTTCGTTTCTAGGGCTGTCGGAAGTTCTGTCGCATTGACGGCATTGAATGCCTGTGTCGATATTTGGTGAGCAAAGCGCACATTGACGCGTCACGGATGGGTACCTACCCAAGTACGCGCGACCTTAATCCCCGCGTCGGCCATCGTTTGGAAGCTCGCGTCCACGTCTTCGGTCGAGGTAAGGAGGCCCAACCACTGTTGAATGTGTGAGCCTCCGACCCTCGACGAGAATATACATTATCAAGAGTGCACTTACGTAGGCGTTGGTGCCCATGTAATACTGAGAGATGTACCTCAAATGCCTGCCCTCGTTGAGAAGTTAAATCTAGACTCACGAACGGCTCGCCATCAAGTTCGAAAGCCTGCCCCTTAGTAGTCACGAAACCTTCAGGGACGGCCCGCTTCTGCGTTGCGGCCGCCACCAAAGACACGAATGAGGCTAGGCAAGCAAGACCCAGAAGACGCATTGTCGCGAACGGAGACTCAGAGGCTGCCACCACACTTATGGGACCATCGGGACATTTATATGGCGGCTTGTACGGGCTGTGCCAAATTGGGCGTGCGATGTAGGATGTCTTGGGAGGGAGAAATGTCGGGCGACAGACACGGTCAGGTGGTATCGCATGTCTCGCGGCACTGCACGGCGCACGCGTGAAAAGCAGACGTATACTTAGCGTGCGCTTCCCCTGTGACCGCGGTCCGGCGCGATGCGGCGACTTAATCGTGAGTAGTAACCTGGGTGATGTCTGTAGAAAGTCGTCGGAGGGTAGAGCCGGGTTGAGGTAGCGTATAATGCACGATGACAACGTAGTCAAGTCGGTGAGTTATAAACCGGGCTTCGCATACAGGTTTTGAATGGAATTGACACTGTTGGGAGAGTTTCCGAGAGCAAGGACACGAGCTGAGTGCGGGCACATCCAGGTCGACGATGAAGGCAGCCACGGACGCGGAGCATTGTCGGGGTGATCGGAAGGCGGACGTTGTTCGGAGGATCCTCGCACGTGGACCAGTCGGTCGTTCCGCCACCGGCGGGGCGCCCATTCAATTTCAAGTTGCTGTGGCTGGTCACTGCTCCTCTGCTCGCCGCGTCTCATTCGACCGACTTCACCCGGCAACGCTGAGCCCAACGCCGCTATCACAAGATGCCTAAAATATCGAAAAAACAGAAGGACAAGGCTGCTGATTTTGCCGTAGGCTTCCCTGGCGCCCCATGGAGAGTATATATGCTCTAACACGGTGCTGAACACAGAAAGCAAAGCTCAAACTAGGCAAGGGAAAGAAAGCACCCAGCAATGCAGTAGACACATCTTTCAAGGCTAGATGTGCGAGTTATATCATGTACTGTGTCTATGTCACTGACACGGTGTCAGATAGCTATCGCACTTCCCTCCCAAAGCATAGTGCAGACCAAGGACTCCGACACACCCACGACAAAGCGGAAACTGACTTTCGGTGACCTAGTGGCGCAGCTGAAGCACTATAACACAGGGACACGTAAAGGTTCGTGTGCTTCCAGCGGGAAATTGTGTGTGGACTGACATGATTTCAGACGCAATACTGGGTCTACGGGAGTTGCTTGACGGATATCCGACCTTGATCCAGACCCACCTCACTTCTCTCGTCAGCAACTGCACTCGGCTCATAGCAGATGAAGTATGTGTTCCCTATCACTCTCATCAATCAAAGGTCTAACACTGAGATTTTGCCTCAGGACGCATCCGTCCGTCGTACCTTGCTCTCCTTTCTCGCCTGGCTATTGCCACAAATACCGCAAGCAAGTCACTTCATACTGAACCCTGCATCGTTACTTATGTCAGTGTTGAAGGAGGATCTCATCCCGCACTCGCCCGTTCTCCTGCTCTTCACCACCTCCGCCCAAACGCATATTTTTCCCGAGATTCGTATAGACGCCATACGGTTCTTAGATCTGTTCTTGGAGCACATCCCAGATATCGTCACCGAAGGTTGGGCTCACAGCACCGAATCCCATGGCAGGCGTGTTCTTGAGGGCTACCTTGGTGTCCTAAATGCTGGTACGACGTTCGGAGAAGGCGGTGGTGCGTTTCCCGTTCGCGGCTCCGTCATGGACTTGACACATGGTTACGTAGATACCGGGCCTGTTCAGGCGACCTCCACGGCCAGCGTTGTGCTTTCGTCTGCGGTAAGTCATATTCACAGCCCATGTTTTTACTCACCCCTCGTTCGCACAATATAGTCGAAGCTGGTCATACTGAAGTCGTTGGCTTCATTTCTCAATCACGCACTTTCTACTCCGACCACGTCAAACCACGCAGGTCCTTCATCATCAACGTGTTCTATACCTACATGGTTTTTGTCGCCGTCCTTCGCCTCGCCTGAGGCTTTCGAAGCCTTTGATTCCTTGCTGCGTCCAACACTACAGTCTGCACGGGGCATGCCCTTGTCGGAAGTGTGGCAGGAGGAAGCGGACATAGAAGTCAACTTCGAGTCCTTCTACGGTGATTTTAGCCCTGCGTTCGCTCCAATAAACGAAGGTTTTAGCTTGCAGGAGTTGAGTCACATCGACATAACCGCAAGCGGCATGTCATCGGATTCGTCCGCCCGGATGTCTTTCGTAGCGGTATGTCCATTTCTTCTGCAAATATGTGTGGTATAATGGACTGATGATGAAAGCCAGCACCTCGCTCGAACGCTTCACCCAACACTGGTCTCTACATTCCTTGATTGCGCTCCGACAGTGTGTTCACCAAGCGCAAGGCCTCCAGAAACCGAGTTACAGATGGTGCAGGTCGTTGGCGATATATGCCGATGTCTTTACGGGGCCGTACTCCGCGAGCCGTCGAACGTGCGTAGCCTTTCACTCTTCTCAAGGCGCCAGTGCACATCATTAATCTTTCTTGATGATCGCACAGGCGACAAAGGCGTACGGTACAGCCGTCGAAGACCTAACTATTATGCTAGGTTACTTCTTGCCCTACTTCCCTTTTACATCAGGCGGATCCATTGCCGCGCGGCGCGACATCAAGGTCAGTGTTCTAGCGGAGAGGGGCCGCGCAATCACTGATTAGTTCGGTACCAACATTTCCCCTTCGTTCCTAGGTCGATCAAGCCTTCCAGGAACTGAACCTGATCCACTGCGAGCTGACCTCCTATCTTGTCCTCGCCGGTCCCCAAACCCAGGAGCATGTCTCGCCCACAAGTGCCCACAAAAAGCCGCGGTGGAGGGCACCACGCCCATCCGCGCCGGCACAAGCCCTCCAAGTTGCGCGCGTGAGCGAGTACGTCATGCATCTACTGCGGGGGGAAACGTCCACGGGAAGTGCCTTGGCACGGCCCGTCGCGCCGGCGGCATACTCGGCGCTCCTGCCCACCATATGGTCGCTGCTCAGCAGCGAAGGGGGAGGCAGCGCGGACGCGGGCGCCGTCCTGCGCGTGGTCGTCGAGCACGCCATGAAGGCCGGATCAACGTCTCTCGCGAAGCGGTGCACGATCGACTTCCTCGGGCGATTCGTCCTCGTGAGTACTCGAGCCCCTCCGGTGCATGCTTGAATTGACGGCGCGAATAGCTCGAGCGCGAGGCGGAGTACCTCGGCGCGTGCGCAGTAGGGCGCAACGCTGCGGACGACCGGCTGCTCGAGGAGTGGGTCGTGCACCTCGCCCAGGTCCTTTGGGAGCTGTGGGCGAGCAGCTTGTCCACGACGGAGGTGCGTCCCCGCTGCTTTCCCTCACTAGCCTTCTTTCGCGATCGTGATAGGCTCATCTGCGGCACAGACCATCCTTCGGGTCTTCTTGCGGCTCTGCCAGCGCAGATCACCGCTCATGCGCGATCAGGTGGGTCGGCGTTATCTCCCGCTGGTGCATATAAGGGCTGACCCTCGTGCATTGATAGGTCCTCTCTTCCCTCCGCTCCCGCATGGTGCCGTACTTTACCGTAAACCATCCCACTCGCGGTAGGCTCCTTGGGCCGTTCACTCGGCTGCCCTCCGCACCGCTGAGGCGCCTTGCACTCGACGTTGCGGTGACATTGGGTATCCAGGAGACGGGCGAGTTTCAAGGTGCTGTCAGCGAGGCGGTGAACGGGACTGGGGAGGAATCCTATTGGCTGTCGTTGTGGGCACCGTCGGTTACCAAGTAGCACGCTGGTCGCGTAGGCAGGGACATTCTCCCCGAAGGTTACATATGGACAATTGCATTTCATTTCGCTCGTCAACATCAGAACCAGGATGTGCATACAACAGGCGCAAGCATTCCAGAGCTAGCGACAAAGACCAGGCATACTCGATGCGAATAGCAATGTAACACGCACGTCCCTCCTAGCCTTCCACCTCTCCGCACGCAGAGATTCGAGAGGACCACCCAGGTGTGAGAGACATAGGTGCGCAATAAACACAATAATAACCAGGGTAATACGAGACAGCAAACTTAGGAGGAAGAGTAATTTGGTATCTGCTCAACGAGGCATGAGCTCGTAGAACGTTTACGACGACCACATCCAGGTCATGCCATAGATACGGCCGGTAGCGAGGCTAGCCAGGTTCTGGAAGGCAGTCGGAGTGAAGTCAAGGCTAGTAGCATCACAGCCAGTGCAACGGTCGGTGACAGTGACCTCGACGGATTTGTCCTCATCTACAACAAAATCAGTACAGAGTTTCAGTTTTCATTTGCTGACTCACAGGTAGCAGTGATCTTCTTGCCGCACACGGGGTTGGTGTTCGGGTTCTCACCGTCGTAGCCGCTAGAGCCCTCATTGAGCACACAGCTAACAAAGACGCAGAGACCAGATACTCACGGGTAGTTGTCGAAGAGATCCCAGGAGACAGCAATGATGTAGTCACTGTCAGTGTTGGTGATGCCACAAGCGCCAAGACCAGCGTCGTAGAAGGTACCTGTCGATCAGTAGAGTCAACAACACATTAATCCAGCGACATGATTGAGTAACACGCACCATCACCAGACTGAGTGCCATACAACCACGATGGACCACTGCCGCTAGATGCGGCAGTAGTCGTCGGCGCCGGGGCCTCCGTCGTCGTGGGGGCCGGGGCTTCGGTGGTTGTGGGGGCTGGGGCTTCGGTGGTCGTAGGCGGAGGAGCCTCGCTAGTCGTGGGCGCGACCCAAGACGTGGTGTCGACCCACGACGACGAAGACTCGGTCGGAGCGACCCAGCTTGTGGTGGGAGTCACGAAGATCGACGACGTATCGATCGGGACAGAGCTGCCGAGGTTGCCCACACCGCTGGTTGCGGAGGGATCGATGCTGGAGAAAGAATCGAGAGTCGATGTCAGGGCGGACGTCGTGAAGGAGGCCGAAGTAGCAACCGAGCTGCTAGAAAAGTCGGATACTGACGATGCGGTTGCCGTGCTATTGGCAGGTGCGCAGCGCCTACCGAGGCTACGCTTGCGCTTCGGCCTGGGAACAACCTCCGGAACCTTCAGAAGCTCGGGCTCAACGAGCTGAGCGCGGTGAGCGAGGGCGCGACGATGGCCGCTGTTTGCACCATGGTGAGGGACGGTAAGAGCGGTTGCAGACAGGGCGAGGGCGAGAGCGATGGCGGTCTTGGCGAACATCATTGTTGACTGCGGGCGTACAAAGAGCGACGGGTGATGGGGAGTGAGGTACCGGGGGCGAGCAAGCCTCAAAAAAGCGGAACTAGCGAGAGTCGGTTATAAGGAGGGACGAGGGTGCTCAAAGCCGCCTGAGTCGGGGGAGGAGACGTGCGGATCGTGGACAAGGCGACGAGCAGGATGCGTCTAGAACTTAAATACGTGGTTCGTAGGCGCTCCCACGCCACAATTTGCACGCCGGAACGCTCGGCTGCTTGGCCCTTGGCTCCCCTCGCGCACGCTTCCTGCACAGCAGCCACGCGCGCACCACCCTCTTCCTCCCTTGCCCCGGCTCTCAGATGCCTCCTGCGCGCACATCCATACTCGCCTCCCCATGCATGCATCAATTCTGGCTGAACGTGCTCATTGACTGCTCGGGCAGGCAACTGTCGCCAACTGACGATGAACAACCCGAACCGGCACCACATCACAAAACCCATCGCCGGCCATCTGGGCCGTGGCAGGACAGCCTCTACGGCTTGCATGGAAACATGTACAGTTACAAGTAATTAAACTCCGGGGTTCGTCTTCGCCGCGTACATCTTCACCAAGCCTGTGCTCGATGTCTCCGCCAACGCCTTTGAATACGCGTCGATGCGTCCCAAAAGTAGCATACTCTCCAGCCGACTCGGCTCTGGAGGGATTTTAAACAATCTGCTCACGTCCTCCTCGGGGAGGGGCGCCAGGCCCTGCGCCACTCGGGCAACATTCTCCTCCTTGCGCTTGCTGACGTACGCCTCCGCCTTCTGCTTCTCCCGGGCTATTTGGCGGTGCAAATACGCGAGGTTGCCCTCCTCGGTCTTGTAGGCGTCGAGCGCCTCGATGATGTGCTCCAGGTTACGCGAAACATTCGCAGTCCCGAGATTCAGACTTGAGAATGATGGTGGCAGCGCCGCGGACGACGCCGCAGTCGACGGGTGACCGTCGGCGACAGACGGGGCCGACGACTCGGTCAACGTTTGCAGAAATGAGCCCATAAGCGCGTTTGTCCGAATCTTGACCGGGAGTTCCTCCAAAATAGACGAGAAGGTTAGCCGGTGGTCAATCAAGCTGCGCAGCGTTACGAATTTAGACATGGAATGTACCGAGGGTGACAGCCACCGACCTCGAGGTGCTAAAGTTGTTCCTCTTGAATGCGTCCAGGAACGCTCTCGTCAGGCGGAACGCGCGGAAAGACGCGTTCCCTCGAGCGGTCTGCGACACGTCTGGCCACGAGTTGGTGAATTACGACACAATGAAACGCGCGGGCGGCAGTTACCATGGACAATCACGACACCGCCGTGTCGGAGTTTCTCTTGGTGAATAGCTTGCGTCTCGACCAGTGTCTGGTTGAGGAAGGAACCCAGCGTCATGGCCTGGTAGAAGCCCACGATGCTGTCATCCGCCTGGACATCCTTCAACGAACGCAGCATCGAGGCTTGAAACCGAGCTACGTTGATAACGTGAGACGCGGGTAACAATCTTTCAATCATAATTTACCTATCCCTTTCGCCGATTTATCGTCGTCGTCCGGTGAATGGTTCGGCATGGGGAAGGAGTTCGACACCTCCAGCGTTCCGTCGAGATCGAGCCCGAGGATGAGTCCGTGCGCGCTGGAGCCTTGCGCATCTCGTGAGTGCTTAATGATTTTCGAAACGACCTGGGAGCACGGCTCGGTCAATAAACGCTAATAAACCCGTACCCCGTACCCGAGGTGCGGAACATGGAAACCCGTTTCAAAGTTCATGAGGTTCAACCTCAACTGCCTTCAGCAGCATGGAATTGAACATCGCTAGTAGATGGAATATGTCCGACCACGATGGAAGCGCGTACAACGTTGGCAACTGCACCAATGCAGCACCTACGAGACGGAGGGCGAGGCGGAAGGAGGACATGCGATCGTAACTCACCAGGCCATCCACCTGTACACTGTGCAATGGTATTTCTCCCTCAAGATCGATCACTTTTGACATGGAGGCCGGGATGGCCTCGTACGTGGGTGCTGCAGGGGCAGGTGCGGAGGAGGGTGCGGGCAGGCTCGCAGCGAGGGCTGCCGCCATTGAGGTTGCTGCCGCCATTTTTGCGGATGTCCGTAGATTCAAAAGAGCAGCAGAGAGAGAGAAGTAGCGGCGAAGAGAGGCCCTTTTGAGAGGCTGCTGAGAGCGATGAGAGATAGCTTGTCGCCGACTGGAGGAGGCAGAAAAGTGCGCGATCGAAGGCGCACGCCCATGTCCAGATGCGGAAACTCGTCCAGTCACCTGACTGGGAAAGGCTCGCGCCTCTTGGCAATGGCTCAGTCCGGGTTGTCCAACGTTATTGACATGGTGCACCACTTCAATCTGCTTTCTCCCAAGTAGCCGACCAAACTTCATATGACCTTCACTATAGCAGCCTTGAATATGCCTGGGACACCGCCCCAACCGCGTGAGGATCTTACATTCTTGCCACTGCACACAGGTTGCCCTCAGGCTCAGGCATACATTGCTGGAACACTTTTGATACATACTATGGTCATGATCAAAGGTGGATCCGCGCTCCATTTTAACCCATTTGTCGTACTGTACCTTGCACTAGAGGTCTTCTCAGTAGGTAGGCTTTGAGAGTAGACGTCCGGGTGTTCTGGCACGACCGCCTGAGCGCTGATCATGATGCCCCTTCGAAGTGGGCATGCCAGTCAGCAACTGGGCATCCCGTGGTACATACTATGGGGTTGGAAACTCACGAGCGTCCGTTCCTTTCAAGGTTTCAGGAGTCACCATGAAGAGAGCCGATGAGGCCAGCCAATATAAAGTGAACGCCGGTGCGCATATGTCAAGCACATAGTACTACTACGAGCTCAAGACGGTCTAGTTCATATCTGAAGCGATGCTCTATGACTGCAAGTTTGAGGTCAAGGTAAGTAAGCCATTTTTGAGGCATATGCCAACGTCGTGCTCGAGGATAAAGGGCTGCCGAGAAGTAGCATTCGTATGTACTCTCAAATATCCACCTTGGTCCCGACATCTTTGTTAGGTTGTCGCGAATTGCGGCACAAAGCTAGATCGCGTCATTCTAATGGGCATGTCATGCCGCAGTCATCGGGCCCAGGTCACTCAGCGACGACTAAATCGTCCCTGAATATTCATGGTGATTTAGGGAGCCTACTTATCTCTTGCGTACGGCCGACGAGCTCGCTGCTCCCCTGTAAACCCGAAGGCACGCGAGGACATCTGGGGAAGCTTGGGCCATTTTCGAGTAAGTTTGTGGTATGATGCTTGCCTTTTGACTGGGGCTAGACGGCGGAGGCGAGGGACCAGGCTGAGGAGGCCCTCGGCCGCCATCAAGGTTGGGAATTATCTGATAAGATGGGGTGCTCGGATCTACCAGGCACGTGGGGCCTGGCTCCAGAACCTTGCCTTTAGCGACTCGGATTGGCCAATGCTCCCGACCAAGGGCCAGTTCCTGCTCATTCATATACTCCAGCAGGTCCCGCCACACCGTTTCCCATCTCCTCCCGCCATGAATCGCTCGACGAGGATCATTCTCCTCCTCGTCATCGATGTCCTCTTCTTCTTCGTTGAGCTCATTGTCGGTGCGTCCACTCGATCACTCGTCTGCCGAGACGAGATAGTGGCTAAGCCACTGCGTCAGGTTATGCTGTGGGCTCCCTGGCGCTCGTCGCAGATAGTTTTCATATGCTGAAGTGAGTCTCCAGTACGCGTCAGTATGGCGTTGTACTCAGTGTCTACGTAGTGATGTTCTGAGTCTTATCGTTGCGTTGTATGCGATCAAGGTGAGAGCCACTCTCCCACAGCGCGTGTTCACCCTGATGTCGTCTCGCCCCAGCTCACGAATCAAACACACACCGACGCTCGTTACTCCTACGGGTGGCACCGCGCAGAAATCCTTGCAGCCTTAGTGAACGGTGTCTTCCTCCTTGCTCTTTGTTTCTCGATATCTCTGGAGGCAATCGGCCGATTCTTCACTGTCCCTGGTATGCTTTGGTCGTAAGCTGTACGTCACGCTGTGCTCATCTGAGTTCGTCCCCAGAGATATCCAACCCTCGCCTCATTGTCCTTGTCGGCTCGTTAGGGCTGGTGTCAAACATTGTCGGCCTCTTCCTGTTCCATGGTGCGTCTCCTCCCCACGGTGTTTCTACGCGACGCTGACTGACCCGCCTCAGAGCACGGGCACGAGCACGGGCACGATCACAGCCACTCACCTGGCAAGACAACCCCATCATCGTCGAAGCCTGCGAGTATCCGCTCTCAGGGTGAAGGACACGCCCCTCAAGTCTCTTCTCCGCGTAACATCTCTGCAAGCCATGCTCGCAAGCGGACGGACTCCTACTCGTCGCTTTACGGTCATCCTGCTGCCACTAGGGCTTCGCTTGTTCAGACGGCGCAGGAAATTGCACGCGCACGCTCGCCTTCGCCTTCGAGAGGCAAGAGAAGCAAGTCGCATCGTTCGCGCTCACGCTCCGCGATCGAAGAAGTTGATAACGAAGGCACCCTGCACGACGCCCCCATCGGCGATGGCCCCCAAGCGTCCGAGAGAACGCCACTGCTCTCTGAGAATGCATCGGTCGACTCCCTCTCACAGGATGCGCATAGCGACCACGGCCATGGCGGGGGCGGCCATGGACATTCGCACGGGTCGATGAACATGCACGCATTGCTACTACACGTGCTGGGAGATGCGCTCGGCAATGTGGGCGTCATCGGGACTGGGCTGGTCATCTGGCTCACGACCTGGAGCTGGAAGTACTACTTCGACCCAGTCATCTCACTGGTGATCACGGTCATCATCTTCTCTTCTGCGCTGCCGCTCGGTACGTGCTTCTCACGCATATATGTTACTGAGACTTCACCCGCTCATATTTCCGTACAGTTCGCAGCACGTCCTTCATTCTGTTGCAGGGAGTTCCCTCGACCGTGTCCATCGATGACGTCAAGGACGCCATACTCGCAGTCGAGGGTGTGCTGTCCCTGCACGAGCTGCACGTCTGGCAGCTTTCTGAGTCGAAGATCGTCGCAAGTGTGCACGTCATGGCGAGCCGGAATCACGACTTCATGCCCGTAGCCGCCGCAATCAGGAAGGCGCTTCACCACCAAGGCATCCACTCGAGCACCATCCAACCGGAGTATCACCCCAGGACGGCGCCGCCGGAGGAGAACTTGCGTACATCAGCGGAGTCATCGTGCCTCATCATGTGCCCGCCCGACCAGGAGTGCAACCCTGCAGAAAATGCTTGCTGCCGTGAGTCGATGCCGTCGAGAGTATTCGCAGCTTTGTCGCTGACAGCTTCTCCTCTCACAGCACCACCAGCAATTGACGTCTGAGCCTTTTACTGCCGTGTACTATTAGCATCAAGGAGAATGAGAATAATCCACAACTCCTTCATTGGAATACCTTAGATCGTCTCTTTCTATATATGACATTGTCATTGCATTCCGTTGCTCCACTTCGATGCAGTACGTCTCCCTCTTACAGTTCAGCCATGAAGGTAGGGAAGTTGGTAACAAAGGCAGGTGAGGATGCCAGCCTCTGCGTAATGACACTACTCGTATTGTGACCATGCGCCATGCTCCTAAGTTCGCTGCCGAGGTTGCGGGCCATGGCCGCTGCAGATTGGCCGAGCACCGAGTTCGGTTCATTGCAGATTGTGAGCAGCGCGCGCTCAAGATGCAGCGCTCCCGTCAGCGTAGACGCGACCACAGAGACGACCAGCTCCACAGTAATTGCCTGTTCGGAGGGCGGAAGAGTATCGGCCCCGGAGACGATCCCAGGGAGATATGCGTGCAAGAAGATTGGGAGGAGCGGGGGCGAGTGCGAGTGTCGTGGAGTCGTTAGGATGAACGTCGCCAGGCGCCTCGAGGCGTCCATCTCGCCCACCGCTGCGGCAGCGATTAGTTCTTTCCAAAGCACCGAGAGGAAGCGAGCGGGTGTAGTGGCCAGTAAACAGCGGTCGAGATCAAACGCGGGAGCTTTGTCCGCACGAGCTGCTGCTAAGGCGTTACGAATTGCGTGCGTCGCGTGATCGATCTTCGGGGTGCCCGGGGCATTGAGCGACGGAGGCTGATTTGCTGCTGAGAGAGATGTTGTGTGAGTGACCGCTCCGTGCGAAGCATTCAATTGAAGAAGGCTGACCTTCAGGCGCGAGGCCTAGTGTTTGCAACGCAACGCGCCGGATAGGTGCAGGGTCAATGCCCGTGCGACCGCGCAATGCTTGTGAGGTCGGGAACAGCCTGAGGATACCAGGAGCGGATAGGCGGAGGATAGCTTGGGGGCATGACGGGGACAGTAGAAGGGTCTGCAAAACTTCAGCGTGGAAGGGAGCGCTGGGGCTGGAACTCCGGTGAGCGGCCTCCGTGTACTAGCGCGGTCATTCACATACCCTTTCAGCCTGACCTCACTGGCGAGCCACTTTACGGTTCCCGCGAGCGTCCAATTGAGCAAATTTCCAAGGAAATACTGAATTCCATTCATGAGAACATCCTTTTCCATCTTGCGTTCCATGCACATGCTGATCGCATTCGCGAAGAGGCTGGCAGTGATTCGTAGTAACGTCTTGGGCTTGGTGTTGCTGCGAAATCACGTCTCTGTGAGTCAGTGGGTAGTCATGTGGAGTAGGTCTCACCGAAGAATGCTATCCTCGATGCCTTCACTGTTCTTGTCAAAGAGTGCCTTATTCCAGACGTGGAAGTCAGATACTGCATCATCCTTCAGGTCGTGTATGCGGTACACGTCAGCGACTGGTAGTATGAAGTCGACGTTGAGTTTCCGATCGCCGATATTCGCGTTGGTGCGCGTTAGCTGAGTGGCAGGGTTATGAGCACCACGAAGGGAATTAGTGAACCGGTGACACACACGTTGTGACGGTAAATGATCTCTTGCAGGAAGAGGACTACCTCGCCCAAGTGGATGACTGCAGTCTGTGGGTCCCCTATGATAGGGGGTGAGATAATTGTGCTGGCACGGGGATGCTGGGTTGCATACCCACTGTCTCGCAATCGTAGTCTTCTACGTATGCGAGCGCCGATGCGAGTAGCTCGCGTAAACTCACATGAACCGAGACGATGTCAATCGATGGTTCGCAGCGTGATAGGATCTTGCAGATATGACTGAGGGACTCAACATCGGAAGGTTGACTCAGGCTTGTAAACCTCTGGGGAAAACATCAGTAGTGGCACCCAGCTAGGCAGGCTATGACGTGCTCACCCGGTGAACAACCGCAGCGAAGTCTGCATGGCTACATGGGTCCTTGCACACTCTTTCTGCCAACAATATCGCCTCCTCGAGATTGTTGCTATCCATCACGAGTTTCGATTCGAGGTACGACTACAGAAGCATGATTTAGGTGTTCGGATAAGAATTGGATGCCCTTACCGCAACATCTAGGCCGGCATCACGGGCCTCGGTGATTACGCGAGGGGTGAAACTATTGGACAGTGTGGGATTCATAGTCGCGGCGAACGAAGCATCCACAACGTCAGTGGCGACTAGCTGGTGTAGAAACTCGAGCGTAAAAAGGCCTGGTCTGCTATGATATCAGATTGCTACACAAACCCCCCAGTTAGGTGCACCTCACGCACTGTATGGGCTTGTCTACACTCATGTCGCCACTGGGCATTGCTTGGATACCGTCACATTTGTCGAGAATGCTGACTCGTAGTAGATTGGTTAGTGCCACATGTACCGCAGTGTGCTGAGGTACTACATTAGTACATGTACCGACACTAGTTTGGCTTGACTCACCCAAGCACCGTCCACCAGTCCCTCTGACTCTGCGGCCTTTTTGAACAAACCTAGTAGAACCGGCAGCTGGACAGCGAGTCTGAGCCGTAGGCACAGGAACACTAGGATTCACTTACACGACTGATGACAAATGCACGCCATATTATAGAGGTGGGCGTTGAAGGCCCGAAACCTGTGCTCTGCGCTACACAGGACACGGCAGCGAGCAGTAATTGCGAGTAAAAGGTTGCGGGTGACCACGACAGCCATCGGAACAGTGCAATAAGCATGGCAACAGCATGCATGCTATCCCCTGCGCCGAAGTCTCCCGCTCTATTCAGGATCTGAGAATATTTAAACCACGTCAAGCACAATGTAGGAATTGACGTACGAAGGAGTGTAGTATAAGGCCGCATGTCACTAAGTCTGTGTCGGATGTTGGACCCATGATATCGCCTTTGCCGTATGCCAGCTGCAGTGTATGCATCATCTGCGCCTCTCGAGCGGCTTTTGCGTCATCACCAAGCAGCAAGCTGAGTGACAGTGCGAACGTTTCGAGTTCCTGTCTGACGGCGGGCATAAGGCCTTGTATCTGGAGAAGGTCGCTTGCTTCAGCGAAGTGCATCATTACGTTCGCTGTCGATATTTGCGAGATGTCTGCGGGGCTGACACAAGATATCAAGAGGGTGAGAAGTTCGGAGGCGGAAGTCGTTAGCTGATGAAAATGGGATGGAGGTAGTTGGTGCGCTGTGCGAAGCAATGCCATTGCGCTTTGTACTGTTCCGAGCAGATCAGTCGCGGATTCTGAGTATGGGATGATGGAGCCTAAAGCAGGAAGCCCAGTGGAGTAATGTGCATCGAGAACCACCCTGCATAGCATGTCGAGTGTAGCCGTATGGTGCAAGTCGGGAGACTGGGCAGCGGACAGGAACGTGGTAACGAATCGCGGGAGGGTCAAGAGGCCCTCCTTCACCGCACATTTGAGGTATCCCTGTAGCGTAGGGTCTCCTGGGTAGTTGCGGAACAAAACCAGCACCGAGTCTGTCCATTGTCGAGTTAGGGACCGCCGCGTCTACGAGGGGAGTTGACTTACTGCTGATGTCCGTCTGTACGTCCTCAGTAGCGGAGTGGATACCATTGTTCGAGAGAAGCAGTTTGCAAAGGTTGGCCCACTAGGTAATTGTTAGAACGTCACCCCGCTCGTGTCCACTGCAGGCCACCGACTTTCTTCGCAGAAACACCACTGTGGAACGCGTTGCGCGTAAGTTCGCTCACAGACATTGTGGCATTTGCTGTGCAGGCTTCCGGGGAGGGGCTGAAAATGCGTTATCAGAACCGTAGCAGCAGGTCCGGATCTGAGCAATTAACTCACAACGACGGCGTAGCGTCGGTGCTGCTATACGAGAGTCAAGAGGATGTGGCACAATAGCTCTCAGCCACAATCGTCCAGCCACTTCTGACGCCACAACGTCGCGCGAATCTCACGAGTCCGCAAAAGGAAACGCCCGTGGTTCGTTCCTACCCTAGCCTAGTAACTCGCCGGTTAGTGGTGAGGTCTCGCAATATTGCGACATCGGGGGTAAGACACTAAACGATATTCGTGAAAAGTAGGAAGCATGGATTCCGGTAAGGTAACTATAAGTAAGCACAGGACGCTATCAAACTTTGGAGACCAGCCGCCTAGTCTCCTGCGGCGTGAATCTCAAAATCGTGGACAGGATGCGCACAAGGTGGGGCTGCGAGACCAAGGTGAGTGAGAAGATACAAAAATATCGTGCGAGTCTACGCACCCTCATCTCCTTGTGCTCGAGGAACTGTAGGATGACGTTCCTGAGGTACTCGACGTTGATCTCCTCGTCAGACTGCGAGAGGGCTGGCGAGCTTGGCCTCGATGGGCTGTCACGGCCATCTATAGAAGACCTCGGCGACTTGTCTCCATTCGGATCTTGTCTTGAAGCCCAATATCCGACACCTGGGTTTCTTTGCCGCTCCAGGAGCGCGGCGGATGACTGAACCTTGCGCAATTCCTCGCGCAGGGTCTGAAGAGACGTCGGTCACAGCGCGGAGTAATGCCCAGAAGAAAACGTACCTTGTTATGCGCGCGCAGTTGGGCCTCCCTGGCTTTGCCGTCCTCGACCAGCTGTTGCAGAGCGGAGACTCTCGCAGTAAGGTCTGTGACCTGCGATTTAAGACCATTCTAGTATGATGCGACAACAAGAGTTAGCCAGGCAGGATTACGCATGTACGTAACGTACCTCGACCTCCATGGCATGGTCTGCTTGTGTGCGCATATCTGAGATGCGGAGCTGAGATGCCATGACCTCTTCCTTCAGCCTGTCGATCTCCTCCTTGAGAGCCTCGACGTTCTCGGACTGCTGCTCTCGACTGCGGGCCGACGAGTTGAGGATATCCTTCAGGGAATCCAGCTCCCTCGACTTGTCAGCCAGCTTCCGGCTCCACAAGGCGTCGCCCTCCTCTCGCTCCCGCTCGATGGTGTTGAGCCTGTTGCGCAGGTCGCTGATACGGGACTCATACTTGCCCTCGGCAGCAGACAACAAGCGGGAGACCTCCTCTGCGGATGGGCCGATGCTGAGCGCTTTCGTCTCTTGTTCCCGCCGGGCGTCCGAGAGCTCCTCAGTGAGCAGAGCGATGCGATCGTTGGCCTCGCGCAGCTGGTACTGGAACTCCGTGGTTTGTCCTTCGAGCGACTCTAACCGTGAACGTGACGACTCCAGTTCAGCTTGCCGAAGCTGCAGCTGATCGAAGAACTCGTCCTTCTCCCCTTCGAGCGTACGGACCAAGCTCTCGAGGTCTGTGATGCGTAAGCCCTTGTTCTCGAGGTCCCTCGCCAACGACGTCTGGAGAACATGGTCAGTGTTAGCTGATAGGATCACACAAAGTGCTCGGTCGTACCTTCGTCGTGATAGCCTCGAGTTCGAACTGACTCTTCATCGCAGCGAGCTCCTTCTCGTGCTTCTCCTTCAATGCCACCACTTCCTTGTCGAAGTGAGCTTTCAGACCATTCAAGGCTGTCTCACGCTCCGCATTCATGCGCTCAATCTCGCGTTTTAGGTCGGCCTTCTCTGCCCTCTCCTTCTCCAGCTCGCCCTTGTCCTTGTCCTTGACGCTCTGAACCTCCTTGAGCACATCGTCCCGTTCCTTCTCAGCCTTCACCAACTTCTGCCTCACGGTCTTCAGCAGACCTACTGCCTTCACACGCTTCTCCTCCTCGTCCTTGACGTTACCCTTCAGGCGCTCCATCTCCTTCTTTAGGTGTTCGACCTCAGTTTTCTGCTTCGTGGCTTCCTCTTCGGCGCGCGTAGTAGAACCTTGCGTCGCCTTGAGCAAAGCTTCGGCCTCGTCAATCTGTGCCTTGAGCTTGTCAATCTGTTCCGTCTGTGACTTTGACTCCAGCCGGTGAATATCCCTCAGCTCTTCGATGCGCTCCTCTTGCCCTGAACGCAACATTTGAGCATGGAAGGAGGGACGACAATCGAACTAGCTCACTAGTAAGCTTGCCGGTCAAGCGCTTAATCTCATCCTGAGCCATCTAATGGAGGTTCACTACTAGGCATGCAAGATCAACAACCAGTGATACCCACCTCCGTCTTCATACTCATATTCTGGAGATAATCGCGAAGGGACTCTACTTCTTGCACGCTCTGAAGTGGTGTAAGCTCCTGCAGTATCTTGTCCGCCGCGAGCTTCTCTGCCTGCAGCCGCTTGAACGACGTGGACACATCTGGTGGACCGTCAGGATCATTCATATGTAGACGCACAGTGCTCACCTGCAAACCGCTGCTCCACAAGCTTGAGACGCTTCTGCAGACCCTCGACTAGGCCTTCGTTGTCCGAATTGATATTCGTGGGTAAGGGCGTAGAAGGCAAAGATGGTGGAACACTATGGGGAGCATCTGCGGAACGTTCCTGTACGACAGCGTCCTGAGCTTGCGGAACCAGTACTTCCGCCGGAGGGTCATGCGAGGCCGTCTCGGTCCAATCGTCAGCTGCGACCGACGATGGTTGAGCAATGTCCGGCGCAATATCGACTGTCACAACTTCTGCGATAGGTTCAGGTTCACTCGGCGGCGAAGACGTCGGAGGCTGCGTAGGGTCATCTGCTGAGACAGGCGTTAGGGGGGACCGAAGCTCCTCCACTGGTGTCAAATTCGGCTCCTGCGGAGGGTTGTCGACTGGAGGCGACTGGACTTGTCTGTCTTCAGCTGATGTATCCAGCGCGTTTGCCTGTTCATGTACTTCTGAAGCCGGCTCCTTAGTCGGTTCGGCGTCGCTTGATTGTGACTCAGCGGGAACTGCATTGGCAGCAGAGCGAAGCTCCTGGCCAGGACCTGAGGCAGGTGGGCTAACGTCTGGTACTTGCTCCGAGACGAGCTTCACAGCAGATGTCGGGGAAGGAACCGTGTTAGATGTCGTCTCCACCGGCGCATCGACCTCGCCGGGACCACCTATTGAGTCAGGAGATTCGCGGAGACTCGCCTCGCTGACAAGGGTATGTATAGATAAAGTGATGGCAGACTTGGATGGAGCAGCGTCTGGCGAGGACGGTGGGGAGTCGGGAAGTGGTGTGGATGTGGGAGACAAGGGATGCCATACGACGTCGACACTGGCTGCGTGTGCATGCTGAGACTTTGTAGGGGCCGGCGGGCGCGCATCCGAGCCTGTGTCTGATTTCCCGTTCAGGGACACCACAGGCGACGGCGACCGAGTCTTGAGCGGGTCGGCGACTGTCGCGGACGGCAATGCCGGCGAGTCCGGAAGCGGTGTCGACGCAGGTGAGGCCGGTCGGTCGGGTATAGCTGGTTTTGCCGTTGATGAGGTGGAGGGCGTGATGGAGTTGAGCGTTTCGCTACTAGCACTAGCAGCAAGCTTCGCTCGGATCCTGTCCTCGAGGGTGGTGCGCGGTCGCGGAGCGCCATCAGAGGGCCGACCCGCTGGACTTGCAGAACGTTGAGTGATGGAAGATTGTGAGCCTCTGCGGTTCGTCTCCAAGGAGGGCCGCGCCTGACGGGCCTCAGCAGACAAGTCTTGGGAGGACTTTGGTGAGTGCTGTGCGAGATTCTCGACCGCCTGAATCCAATTGGAGAACATGCTGACAGAAGGAGCGTGCGCAGAGTGAGGTGAGTGCCAACGACTGTCGAGAAAGAGTGGGGTGTGAAGACGGACGAGATGGGAGAAAGGGCGGCCTGTTGCGCACGCCGACTTGGTGTTCGCAGCAGTCCGCGGTTGCTGCCAGTGCCAGCGTCGGAAGACGCGCTTCGCGTCTCTCATTCACGTGTCGGACGCGTATATCCGTTAGACGCCCATATTCATACCTTTCGTCTGTGCACTGGCAATGGCATCTTTGTCATCTAGGGCCAGTAGGGCGTGTCTGCTGCAATGCTCAAGCTACCGCGGGCACAACATCCGCTTTCTTCCACAAACTGCTGTCTGTTTTGTTCAACTGGTACAGCCTAGCCTCATCTCATCCAGGACGCCGCCGGAAAAATATCGTGGACTCCGCTTCAAGCTGTTTACTTCAGATGCTCGTCTTCTGCGACCCATAGTAGACCTACGAAGATCGCAGCGCTATTTGCACACGTCTCTATCCTACTTCGGAAACGCTTACCCCACTTGTATCGCAGCCAACCTCGCGTAAGGGGCGTGTATCGACACTCATCGCGTCCCACAGTTCGAAGGGACCAACTTCCAACGGGCATCTTACACATACTATACTATAGCCTATGCACCGGTGATAACTTTGCTCCCGGTAAGCCTTCATAGATTGAGCTCGATATCATCTCCGCCTCGGGGCTCTCTCCAACACCGTCGCTATCGGGTTGCGTAATATCATACTCAGCGCAGTGCTCATGCCCTATGTTTGCGAAGCAGCGTACTGGTGTTCAACATCGACGTCCGGTCTATCTCTATAGACGTCTGACGCAAGTATGTTCCAACATGCGGCCTGGTAATGGATTCACTGTGCCCATCTCCCAAGGTTTATGTTGATTGCGACATTGTTGCCTCTGCTTGCTGATATTATACTATCACCTTCTATTCAGTGTCAGCCACAGGGACGTCAAGACAACGCCTTTCTCATCATGTGGCGGTGCTTTCCTTCTATTTCAATCTATGCGCACATCAGGACACCTACAGTCCAATTCGAAAATTTGCTCGCAGTCACTCTTCACCTCAATCTCCTTGCGAGCTTTGGGCCGCCGGACAGGTACATACGCGGATGGCTCAGACATTTCCGAATGCCAGGCTCCGTATATATTACCGGGTCGCTGGAAGGGTGCCGCCATCTACCTTTGCTCTCTATAGAGTGCGCACATAGCCCATCTTCCCTCAGACAGCCCTTGAGCCCTACTCCGACGCGATGTGTGTTGGCGAAAACTGCGCCCCCCAAGCTGCTCAGTATGTCAACGCGCAACTGACAGTCCTTCACGCCAATGCTGCGTCATGTTTCAAAGAGCATGGCAATGCACAAAGATCTGAAGACTATTTCCGTGCGTTTTCACCTGCATGGATGTCATGTGGCTATACTAACGTCTTCCTAGGCTACGCTCACGCCCTGTACGACTTCGCCTACGGCAAAGTCGCGAGGCGCCGTCAGACGAAGGCCGGCTATGACACCCTGTTTCATGCGACGTTCGACAGGCCTGAGATTGAGTTCATCTGTAATCATGACGCGGTTCTCCGCGTTAGGACAAATGCTGGTCACTATTACGTGGACTCTTCCGACCGTATCACTTCGCCCAGGAGCCCCACAAGGTATGCTTGTGACATATTTCACCCTCCGCAATGGAATGACGGAGAGCCCACGAAGCGACCGCGTCAAAGAGCTGCAAAACCAAGACTTCGAGTTTCGTGTCAGCTACGATGTTCGCTGTGCCTCCAGTACCGACCTCCAGGTCGGTGGCGCTCCTGCCATGGTCCGATTGATCACGTTTGACTTCCGTGGCAAGTTCAGTCCCAGCTCAGTGATGAGGAGACCTGCTAACAAGCTGCCGCAGGTGCGAAATACCTATTTGCCGCCCCATCAATTGAATACAATTCGGACGAGCTCGTTCAGTACCTCCACCACTACCTCAACTTCTTACAGAACGCTGGGAACCACATCCTGTACTCTCTCCCAAACTTCGAGATCAGCCGCCTTCCTCTGCTGATCGACTTCACGGCGTCTGGGCATGCAGCTCTCACTAGGGGCAGCTGCTCTGAGTTGTATGGTGTCCACGTCGACAAGATCAACGAACAGCTCAGACTCACATGGACGAAGGCTGCCATTGCTATGGCCATCGGGGCGTCCAGTGTAACTGATTGGAAGGCGAACTCGATCGCAGAGTACCAGGTGACTCGTACGCTCTACCAGTCGGACGTGCGCTATCACCTCAAGTTCGGCCCACCCACGGTGGAGGCTATATGCTCGCGTGAGGCTGTATTATACCTCAGATTGGACAAGGTACTCGTGTTCGAGGAAGTCGGCCCCGAAGGGTAAGCACCTAGCCCATCGGTTGATAATATGATAATGAAGCCTCTATTCTGGTTAGGGCACCTACGGGAGTTCTCGACGGCTGGATGATACCTGTCACCGTTGAGGTTGTCCTAGAACAGACTACTGAGACCCGTATCAGGGTCAACGTGAACAGTTGAGCCCCTCCATTGCCCGCATAGTTGCAGCTAGTGATGACAATTGCGTTCTAGAGATCAGAGTTGACCGGCAGCTTTCTGAAGAGCACATGACAGACGATTATGCGACATACAGGATCGGTATTCTCGACTTCGTGGAGAGGGAGTATCTCGCCGTACTCGAGAGCGCGGGCTATCTCATTCTCCATGACACCGGACGCGCTGCGTCTCTCAGCAGCGTGCAGCTCGCCATGCAACGCATTGACACGACCACCATCACGGAGTCTTTCGAAGAGTTCACGGAGACTACGGAAGCGTCCTGGTCCGACGTCATTTCTGGCTCGGACCTGCAGGGATTTGACCAGTTGAGCGCTGTGTCGCAAGGGTCAATCAACTCACGCTTCTGCCAGATGCATGAGGCTGCGAGGAGGAGTCAGAGTTGGATGTCCATGCTGGCGAAGTGGTCATACGAAGATTACTTCTCGGCAACGTTCGAGCCCCTCACTATTTATCTGCTCAGCAACAACCGCGCACTACTTTGGGTTCATCTGACCGAAGGTTATCTTCGCCCTCTGATCGACATGAAGCCATCTACTGAGTACGTTGCCCTCTCACGCTTCATCTACCACGGTCCCGTTGACGGTTTGCATAGGGTAGAACCTTATGACTTCGAGGACCTCCGCCTTGCATTCGAGGTCAGGTTGGATATGCTAGACGGCGCAGCCATCGAGGCCACCAGCACAGAATGGTACTCAAATGCGTCTGCATCCCCGATGTACAAGCTGCATGCCAACCAAACAGACCGAATACTCCGCTACCTATGCTTCAATACTAGCGGTACGTGACTCCCCGCTGTATTGTTGTACGAGTCCTCAACCTAGTCGAATAGGTGCCGAATTCTTGTACGAGTACTCGCAGATCGACGATCTACTCCATACCACTGGATCAGAGCTCATCGACAAGCTACAGGGCATCATATACTACCTCAGGCAGCACTACTTCCCGGCCCTCGTCGAAAACGGATTGCACATTCTGTATACCACACCGCTCTGGAGCGCGCCACCCGTCACCCCTTCGTACGCCCTGACGGATGTCACATTTCAGGTCTACTCGAGCGTGGAGGCTACCCGATACAACTGGACCCAGCTCCCTGCATCCACCGAGCCTATCCTCGCTATTTTAGGCATGACATGTAACCGCCCCCTGCCTAACCACTACCTCTCCTACTCCACCAACTGGGTCGCGCGTGTCAACCGTGGCTTCTCCCACGGGACGGTGGCGATATCCAACAGGGACCAGAATGTCCTTGATCGCCTTGCTCGCATCAACTCACTCACCTCTGTCATACCTGTGCTAGTAGCTTCCGACGAGACGGATGGCTCAAAGCTACAGCTGACTACCATCGCCGCTCGGCAGGGTGGGCGAGTTTGCTCGTGGAAACCGGAGAGAATACAAGAGAACAGCTGCATCAAGTACGAATGGGAGTACATCGTCTCTATGGCCCACTCGCACGCGGGCAGTGGGATAACGAATGGCGCCTACTCCGTCACCTGTGAGTCTTGGGGGTCTCTATGTGACATCCGCCCTCGCAGGTGCTAACATTCACCGTGTAGGTGCTACCAAGAACTATGTCGAGCTGCCCACAGTGTTCCGAAGCGGGAAGCTAGAGATCAAAGTGTGGGGAGAGGTCACCGTCGACATCAACTACAAGGCCAACTCGATTGAGGGCACGTAAGTAGCCGGGCACTCGCCGCTCAGGATGTCTCACTGAATTCATCGCTACAGCGCCCGCGGGGTGGCCAAATGGCTCGCCTACATCAACGTCCACACCGATCTCTACAACGGCGTGAAATGTGATGCGCTCGATGCCGTGCCCATCGCGTGCGAAAACGTCGAGTATAGAGGGAACGCCCCGGCGTCGAACTTTCTCGACATCCAGAACGAACTCAAGACTCAGCTGCCACAGTCACTGGACTTCAGGGAAGTCGTACAAGGGATCCGGCAGTACGAAGGAGCGTGGCAGGCGTGCTACCCTGGCATCAACGCCTACGTCCTTGCCAACCCCGTGTTCAACTATCAGGGCGACCTGCTCTTCGAGCTGCGTCCGCATGGACAGTGGAACGCTGCCCCGTCCTCACGAAACAAGCCGACACCACAAATTCCGAAGGATGCGAACAGTGGGGTCCAGTACGACGGGGGCACAGATGATACGCAAGCTGAACAGAAGTCGGAGAAGCCTGGAGATGAAAACGGGACGGCGTCGTCAGAGGAGGAGGGTGGCTTAGAGTCTTGACGAATAGTGCTCCGATATATCTAGACCTCTAGCGTGCCATGGATACCTTCATGCGTCCACCCGATATTATCCAATATCCATTGTGGTTTACTTAACATCAGCTATGTGAATGAACGTGAGCTACGGCTTCGGAGTGGTGAGGCCATTGACCGGGATCTCTACGCCCTTGCCCTTGTCATTGGCCGTTGGAGTAGACATGGGCGCCGGCTGCTGAGGTTGTGGGGGTATACTGGGCACACTTGGGGACGGCGTGCTTGCGGCTAGCTGCCAAGCAGGGATGGCAGGCTTACTAGGGACTATGGGAGTAGAGAACCCGCTCGGTGATGATGGCCCTCGACTCAGCAGCAGGGCCTTCATAGACTTCAGCTCCTGCTGCAGTTCTGCCAACGTCTGCTGTTGATTCTCCTTGTTCTTCTCCATCATCTGGGGGTGAGCGGTGTTAAGCGGGTCAAAAGCCCCCCCAGAAAGATTGTTACCTTCGGTAGCATCTCCCGTACATTGTTGACCTCTTCACGGATCTCGCGCATCTCGTCTCTTGTCCGAGACTCACCTTCCTTAATCTCTTGCACGACATCCTCTACGCCTCTTGTGGCCTTCTCGACCTTTTCGTTCTGCTGCTCGACTGCAAGCCGAACGGCGGCCGACTCTGCTTGTATTTCTTTCAGCAATGCTTCCGCCGCATCAAATTGTGACGCCAGTGCATCCCGGTCAGCTTCGTATGCAGTCGCGGATGGTGGCTGAAGATGCGGGAGGACGTATTTCTGGCCGGTGATTATGAGTGAACATGTGATTATTAAGGCAGCGGGATAGCGCACCCTGAACAGCGAAGCGGCGACGTACGCGACGCTCCCAGAGACTACAGCAGTAATCTGAAGTGCATTAGTACATATTGTGGAACGGGCACGCAGGCACTCACAAAATAGTCTCTCCAATCCCAAGGTTGTACGAGCGGTTGTGCCGGGAAAGGTTGCGGGCCATATACGGGGGCATAAGCGGGTCCATAGGGGGTTGCAGATGACGTCGGAGCGACCTGTGTACGCTGCAACGCGGCTTGTCTCATGGCCTCGTCAATTTCTGCGCTATTCAAGCCTTTGGCCTCCAAGAACTGGACGCGCTGAGCGAGCGGGGATACTTGGATCTTCACGTCACATCAGCATCCCCATTCCTCGTTGGGAAGATGGAGCACACGCGCCTTTGGGTCAGCAAGAAATATGACTGCATTCCGGATGAGTTCTTGACGGTCTGGGGTAGAAGCCATGGTCGCCTGCGTGTAGGAACCGTGAAGCACAATAGCAGTGCGGGGAAAGAGCGAGTGGTATAGGCGCCTGTACTCGGTGCTGCCGTGGGCCGGGCGTCTAGACGCCGGTGCGGGCGCGTACATTTTCGAGCCGGTTTCCGCCAACGCATTCGCCATCTCCCAGCCTACCGCCATGTTCAGAGCCCAGCTGGCATCCTCGAGAGTCCTCTCCCGCCGTGTCGGTGGTTCACGAGGTACGTTGAGTCTACATTCCTCACCGCAATCAACACCTTGCTCATCGCTTCCTCTCGTGGCGGATAGTGGTATCGTCTTCCTTCTCCACCTGCGGTCGCTCTCTCCTCAGGAACCCTACGCGGGTCGTACCTCCAACATACTCGCATATCAAAAACGCCAGCTGGGGTATTTTGCAGTTTCTGGTCCACTCTTCTCGAGCTGTGCCTCATCACTAACTTCGCAGTTGGTCGCCGAGGATACGCTGAGTCTGCGACTTCCAAGTTCTCGCGGACGAAGCCTCACCTGAATATCGGTACCATTGGTACGCTATCAAGCTGACTTCCGCCATCTCGTGTTGTGTGTCTCACTCGCCGCCAGGTCACGTTGATCATGGCAAGACTACTCTGACAGCAGCTATCACCAAGGTCCTCGCCGAGCACGGTGGTGCCAAATTCACAGACTACGAGCAGATCGACAAGGCGCCCGAAGAGAAGGCCCGTGGTATCACTATCAACTCGGCGCATGTCGAATATGAGAGTGAGAAGCGGCATTACGGTCACATTGACTGCCCTGGACACGCTGATTGTACGTAGGCCGTCTTGGTAGGCAGTTTGCACCATGCTAATGCTCGCGTCTAGACATCAAGAACATGATTACCGGCGCTGCTCAAATGGACGGTGCTATCATTGTTGTCTCTGCAACCGATGGTCAGATGCCTCAGACCCGGGAGCATCTCCTACTCGCTCGCCAAGTCGGCGTGAAGAAGCTGGTCGTATTCATCAACAAGGTGGACCAGATCCAGGACAAGGAGATGCTCGAGCTCGTGGACATGGAGATGCGGGATCTCCTGGGGACGTACAACTTCGACGGAGAGAACACCCCTATCATAATGGGCTCTGCGCTCGCTGCGTTGCAGGGAACGAACCCGGAGATTGGTGCCAACAAGATACTTGAGTTGATCCAGGCTTGCGACGAATGGCTCGAGATCCCTCCTCGTACGTGCTCCTGTCTCCGACCATCACTATGCCGTTAACATATTGGATAGGTGACCTGGACAAGCCGTTCCTTCTGGCTATTGAAGACACCTTCATGATCTCTGGTCGTGGTACAGTCGCTACTGGCCGGGTACGATTGAGCTTCCAAGGATTGTTAGCACTTGTGCTCATTCATCGTACAGGCTGAGCGGGGTGTCATCAACAAGGGCGACGAAGTTGAGATCATTGGCTATGGGGACAAGCTCAAGACCATAGTGACCAGCGTTGGTGAGTTGCATACCTCTATGGGAAACCTCCATTAACACAATCGCGCAGAGACGTTCAACAAGGAGCTTGACAGGGTGAGTGACTTACGGTATGTAGTTCTCTTTCAGATTTAATCTCCTTTCCAGGGCGAGGCTGGTGACAACATGGGTGCCCTGCTCCGTGGCATCAAGCGTGAGCAGATACGTCGTGGTCAGGTCATTGCTGCTCCCGGTAGCATCAAACCCGTCAAGAAGTTCCAGGCCCAGATCTACGTGAGTGTCGTTGAGGCTATCAGACTGAAGCCGAAACTCACTTGCAGGGCAGGTCTTGACGAAGGATGAGGGTATGTTGACGGGACTTAAGCCAGCCCGTTCCGCAGATTAACAGTCTTGATAGGTGGCCGTTACACGCCCTTCACGGAGGCTTACAAGCCGCAAGTGTTCATGCGCACCGCGGATGTGACATGCAGGATGAAGTGGCCGGAGGGCACGGCCGACCCTGAGAGCAAGATGGTGAGTGTTACAGCGACTGCTTCTGAAACAGCCTCTCATTTGGATTATAGATTATGCCTGGTGACAACATTGAACTGGACCTCACCCTTCATCACGACCTTGCAACAGAGATTGGTACTCGGTAAGTTTCGTTTATTCGAATCATGCCACGTTAGAGATGCTGATAACGAGACCAGTTTCACGCTTCGTGAGGGCGGCCGGACTGGTAAGTTATTGAGCTATAAACAGGGATGAAGGCGTGTTGACAACCCATCTCACAGTTGGCACCGGCATCGTCACGAAGATCCACGAGTACGCGTAGTGGATGGGAGGAATATATTTACGTTACTGCTACACATGTCCTATAATGCTCATCATCGCCATCCCCACTCGTAAAAGTAGTCGTTGGCTGACCACACACTTGCTTTCGTAATCGCATGCACACACCTCTGATGTAGTCTCTTGCTCTCTCCTCCGCACAGATGGAATATCTTCTCGCAATGACAGATATGCTCGGCATTGCAGAAGCCATGCGTGATGGGCCACCCAGTGCTCTGAGAGTCGATGTCGGCTTTAGCGTGTGGTGAGGTTTGTTGACGTACTAACAGAGGCAGCGCCGCGGCCGTCCGTCGGCTCCTCGAGTCGAGAGCTGAGAGCATTTCTTTTTCTCAGCGACCGCGGTCGTAAGTGCTTCAAAGTCAGGCAGCGCGGTGTCCCCGACCTTTACGACCGAACGACGAAGATGCTCCCTCCTCTCCGGCAACTTTCACGCCCTGCCACAATCGCACTTCGTGCTGCTCGTCGGCCAGGAGGCGCTCGGGTTGGTCCGTTCGTTCGGACCATTGTGAGTGAGTGTTAAGACTGGCTACGCTGTGTAGTGTTACTGAGGTCGTACCCAATAGCCAAGCGGTACACCCAGGACCATGAGGTCGTTGTGTTTGACGACAGCACCATGAAGGGTACGGTTCACATCACCGATTACGCCCAATCGAGCCTCGGAGATGTTGTCTTCGTCGAACTGCCTACTGAGGGAACCGAGGTCTCACAAGGAGGCACGTAGTCTATGTGCTCTGATGCTCCGTGTCACTTATGCGCTCTCTTCAGACCAGATCGGTGCAGTGGAGAGCGTGAAGGCTGCGTCTGACATCGTTGAGTATTCTCATCGCATCATCTAGTTTTTGCTGACTGTCATGACACGGTGTGCTAGTACGCTCCGGTATCAGGAGTAGTCGAGGAGGTCAACTCCAAGCTAGCCGAGCAGCCTGGCTTGCTCAACAAGTCACCTGAGGACCAAGGCTGGCTATGCCGAATCAAAATCAAGGACGCCGCCGAGGTGCGTTACTTTCTCTCTAACCCGCCGAGCACGGACTCATGTTGAGCATGTCAGATCGAGAAGTTGATGGACGAAGCTGCATACAAGGTGCACTGCGAGTCATAAGCATATGGCGATTGTAGCATGAGCATGTAGAGTGCGGCTTCAACCGCCGTAGATTTGGATCTGACATGGCAGGTGGTTGCCTGGCACCCTGGCTGCTTCAACGTGGAGCACTATGCATAGCACACAATGATATGAGGTTTGGCTGCACGACATGATTGAAAGCTGCAGGAAAGACGACGCAGATGCAGATGCAAATCAAGGATAGTCAGTCTTCTCCCCTCTCTCCTCCATCCTTCGCTTTGCTTCGTTGTACGCCCATGTCGACAAGCTGCATCCCACAGTGAGTGGTAAGAGGATACTGAGTGTAGAACCGTACGTACCTCGTGTCAGGCTTGTAGTAAAGCAGAACGCCCGCCAGCAGCATCGACCCGTACATCCCAACATACCAGATGTTCTCCCACCCTTCCTTCTTGCGCTTCTCGCCTGGCGGTAGTGGCTGCCATAGATGCACATTCGAGCAAACAGCATGCGGTCAGTAGGTAGGAAGCAAACTCATACGAGTGCATACCTTCTCGCCAAACAGGTAGCCTGAGGGCTCGTTGTAGTGGGGCCCACTGCCGTGGGAGGCGTATCGCCTGCATGCCGGAAGGCCGCGTTGCGTTGCGCGTTGCGCTGTGCGCACGAGTGGTGTCGACAACATGAAGGAGTACTGGTCAAACGGCGCTGTCCCTGTTGGCACTGGCAGGGTCCGGTCGCCACCGCAAGCCCCAAACTAGGGTTATAATAAGCGCCCTCCTTCCCTTGGGCCTACCAGTGACCGACGACGATGGAGGCTCGAGTCGAATTCAGGCAAGAGATTTTCAACAGCGCAATGCGTATCAACGACTCGTTGATTTTGGAACCTAGATAAACTACTTCATTTAAGACCGAGCTATGCCATTGTCCGAATTCACGCCGTCACCCCGTGCTAGCTTAACGTAACATACACTCGCAAGCAAGCAAGAAAGTTCAACGTGACGGGATAAGCTTTGACAATATTTCATAGTCATACTCTTCGGTATCTTCCTCATCATCGTGGTATTCTGGCGACATCTGGTCGAGTTCGAACCTGCGATCGTCATCTTGTGAATCGTCAAAACCCATCGACGGCTCGACGAGACCTACCCTATTGCTTTGTAGAAATCGCGCGCCGTGTAATTAGCTATGGATTTCGTGAGCTATGTCATAAAGTGATGTGGAAAACGATCGCACATTTGAACACAGTGAGCATTATCTTCTGCATTTTCCAGCCCTTCGCAATTGAAACCAAATGCCGCATCAATTGTTTACCTAACCCTGCACGTCTGAAGTCCCGGCGCACTTGAAGCTCATAGCTAGTGTATTCCAGGATCAGCAGCAATTGGTTGGCTCGCTGAAATGTCCCTACCAGTACACGACATCTTGCTCCTCTTCTCTTTCAAAGCGGAACATAGAGTACGCGACAGTAGAGGGCACGCTTTCGTGTGGACTACCAGGCTCTGGCGGTTTGCGCGCGAGAATAAACCGCGACATTTCGTGAAACAATTCTGCTTGCTTCTCGTCTGGCTTCCACCCAAGTGAAGAGTGCGCGTATCTAGGATAGCGTATCAGCACTGATGCTCCCGCAGAGTGACAAGCGCACGCACAGCTCCTTCATGTTATCCTCGAAGGTCGCCCATATCTCCCGACGAAGCTCTTCGCCGAGTTCAGATGCTAAGATGACATCGAAGGACAAGTCGCTGGTGACAAGGCTATCAGCGACGGCCAATGACCATGCACGGACAGGGCACGAACTTAGGCGCTGAAGACAGGACGGCTTTGTCCAAGGAAGACGTCAGATCAGACGACGAGGCCTACTACCGTGAACGCCCGAGCTTGAGTGTTCCCCAACATGGGACTTCTGACCCCGATGTCGACGCACCTGGTTGGCTTTGTCAATGTTATTCCGAGTCCGGCGTGGACGCGTCCATCGCTTGAAGGACAGTGACATCTTTAGCACCTATGCGATGAATCTTTGTGTGTGTGGATAGGTCGCGACCCGGATTGTCGTTGCGAAGTCCGCGATGAACTCGACAGAGCTGTGACAGAGATGGCACTCGGAGATGCTGCCACTACAAGACAATAGCCGCTCAACGTTGGTGTTACGATCGAGATTCGATCGTTACTGAACGCCGCCGTTATACAAGCGCCCTCGGCGGCTAGTAGCTGGGTAAGGCGAACTCGCCGGCAGTGCCTTCGGTATAACTTACCCAAGGGTAGAGCACTTCAGTCTGCTCATCGTAGTACACGAGTGCTCAATCTGATCTAGTACGGTTCTGCAAGTTCGATGTCTGAACTGCCTATGCTAGTTGGTACGATCATCACCGTCACGACCCAGCGCTCAGCGTTTCGCGAACTCTAGCTGGAGATTCCGACTCATGATACAATATGGACATATTAATGACCTCCGCTGCCTTTCCCTTCTGGAACCCGCGTCTTGAATACACCTCGCTCTCGAACTGACTGCACGATTTGGTTGGCGCGTTTCTGGTACAGTGCGCTTTCGGTAGCTTCCGCAGATGCACGTATTCTCCCTTCGCAGCCAGTAAGCATGCATATGCAGCAAATTATCAAAATTAGTACAAACCAACTACCGCCCAGTTCCGCGTACTTGGTATCCGGAGCATTTCACACTCCACCCTCCATCCGAGATGCAGACTTAACGATGCTAGCCATATGCGATACGAAGAGTATGCACTCGCATTACTCCCGTCTCCTCCGAGGTTGAGAGTGCCAGCAAAGCCCTCTGGGAGTGGATATGCGTCATCGCGAGAGCGCTGGTAGCGTGTGTCAAACGCCCAAGCGCAGCAAGGGATGGACAAGTATCCTGAAGCAGAGCATAGCGTCGCTAAAACCGGGACCCATGGAGTGAGCTCATCCGCATGATTGCCGATGAGGAAGATGCCGGGTCGTAACCAGGGATGGGCAGAGATCACTGCCGGGTCTTCTAGCGAGGTAGGGTCCAAAGCCTCTACACGAAGCTGCGACTGAGTGGAAGAAGGGTAGTGTGACCAAGACGTGCGAGCGCGTAGGTCGATTCCTACGCCTGTATAACCTTCGGTGGTCAGGATATGCGTAAGCAAACCGTTGCCGCATCTAAGACGAGCCAGTAAGCAGGGCTCTGTGGACGCAGCGATGGATGCTACCCTAGGTCGAGGAACCCAGCGGGTGGGCGGGGCCAGCTTCTCCATGGTTCGGCCGTGTCCCCTTCCTTATCACTGGGTTCAGGTTGTGCGGATGCATACATATCCTTCCACAGTAACATCAGAAACGTAGCGATCCCTATATCCTAGGCAAAATCAATACAAGTCGTGGTCAAAGGCCATTAGCAAACCTCGAACACATGTTTGAGCGGATCAGTGTTTTCCTGCCAGGTGTCAACCATATGCTTGTGTCGCTCTCGCATGACGAGGTACAAATCCTGGTACGGCTCGCGTGGGACTATGCAGTCGTGCAGCACGCGCTTCTTGTAATTCGTCATGGCTCCCCAGCCATAGCGATGCAGCGTCTCTAGCAGGGCCAAAGCCGTTCGGTATAACCTAGAGTTCATATCCATGGGGGTGCGTGGGAGCGGGACTACCTCGATTTGCAGGATTGGTGGGTCTTGCTCCATATACCGGAACGCCAGGTGCGAGACTGTTGGATGATAGTATGGCAGCGATCCACCCTCTGGTACAATGGGTGTGAGGACCAGAGTCGAGGATGTGTCGCCCGCCGCGTCCCCTTCCCCTTCGACAGCGTATAATGTGCAATGCTGCTCCAGCCCAGCGTCACGCCCTGGACGGCGGGGGAGCAATCGCCGATAGATACTCCTCACGATACGGAGTCCTGAAAGCGCAGGTACTGCTGGCGCGAAATTGGATGTCGTTTCCGATACAGTGTCAGAACGCAGGATGAGCGTCGAGTTGTACTCCGGATGATGAATGAGCTGAGACACTGCATTCTCGAACTAGAACCATCATGTGAGCCTTAGGGACGTCGTTGGGAGGACCGCTCACCAGTTCGGCAGGAAAATCGGCGGGACACCAAATAAGCGGAGTCCAGATACTGTGCTCATTGGGCGCCGATGTCAGAGGCTGCGCTTGAGAGTTGCTCGCCTCCGCTGTGTACGGTGAAGGGGAAAATTGCGGACGAGTCAATTGTGCCATGCCGCTGGCAAGCGTCCGCACTGTTCACGATTCAGACCGAAGCGAACACGGATACCAGGGCGCAGCCGCTGTTTGAGATTAGTAGGAACTGGTTGACTGTAAGAGGACGATAAGATCGATCAGTATCCAGCGTTACCTAGACACTCGCAAGGCAATTCGTACATCGCGGGGTACTATTCTGCTCACGATGGTGGGTGCTAGTAGTTGAGTGGAGAACGGAGACGGCTTGTTTATCCTTATAGGTCCCCCGTGCCTCAAGCGCCCAACAGTACACTGACATACACGATCATGATCACTGTGGCCCCACCTGAGTACTCAAATTGGCGCAACATATCATGTAGTAGAGGATCAGAGATCGACGGGGTGCTGCCTGACGTTTCGATGACTCGCGTCCCAAGATAATTAATATCATCATGCTTGGTACGAATGGTTAGTAGTACGGATGGTGGTACAAGACTTGATCAATCATTGACAGACATTCTCGGTTTGAGGGTATCCTTCAAGTTCAGCACATTCTTCTTCTTCATAGCAACTGGCTCATTCAGCGATCTCCTGATACGGTGGGAGGTCCTCATCAACATCACTGTCCTGCTGGTGTTGTGTCGACTCGCTCCCTCCTGCAGCGAGGACCCGTTCTCTCTCCTCCCGTTGGAGTCGCTTCTTCTCGTCCTCCGCAGACTCCCACTTTTCATGCTTCTCAGTGGACGCACCTCCTGGGGGCGCGCTCGTCGACGGTCCAACTGAAGGCGACGGCTGCCTCAGGTCACGAATGTTACCACTCGCAGGGCCAGGGTCTGCAGATTTCGGCACGCCGGTCTCCGCTATGGTTGGCGAAACCGAAGGGACATTGAAGGTGGAGTTAGCTGGGTCGGGCGCAACGGATGGGGAGACGGCAGCAGCAGTGGAAAGCGTGGGGATAGGAGAAGGAGCCTGATTAAGCGCGGCGGGGTTCAGGGGAGGCGACTGTGCGCCCAATGGAGGGGACGACGCCTTGATAGTGGGCGACTGCCGTGAATCTACGGTCGACGGCGATGCGCGCAAAACAGAAGGCGGCGGTGAAGTCGATGCGTAGGAAACGGGCGAATTCGTGTAATGCGAAGGTGCTGAGGGCGGGAGGCCTGTAGTAGCCGGGGGAGGGGTCACAGGTATGCTCGATGCAGTGGAGGATGCATCAGTGTTAATCTTTGCCAGCTCCCGAGCATGTGTCTGGCCGAAGCTTCGAGTGTCGGACCTGCTGAGGTCCGGCGAGGATGTAGTGGGTGGCAGCGCTACGTCACCAGGCTTCCAGTGATCAAGGGAGTATTGGAGAGTGGCCCGCACAGATGCAGTTGCCTCGGCACCGTGATATTGCTTGTCAGCAGGAGGGACTGAAGGCAGGGCCTGGAGGACCGACTCTGCTGCTTGCGAGAGGAGAACCAACTTCTCCCCGTACTAACCAGGATTATCAGTGTATGTAAGAAGAACAGCAGGTACGGGCCACAAACCTCGCGCACAGCCTCCCACTTGGCTCGCTCGCTGTCACGAATCGCCTTCCTCTTCAGAAGCTCAAACTCGTTCTCTAGTGGCTGGTCATCGGTCTCGGCCCTTGCGAGTTGCTGTCTGAGTTCTGCAACCTTCTGCTCGTAGCCGCGAGACTGGTCGCTTTCGATACGGCCAATCTGATTGTACAACCCTGCACGGATGCTCCTGCGGCCAGCAAGCGTGTTCTCCGAATCGCGCAGTGCCTTGAACGAGGCGCGCGAGGCATCTATCTTCACCGCGAGCGTTCGTGCTAGCGCACCCTCAACGAAGTTGATCCATCCGAGACGATCAGTAACTACAGCAGATGTCAACAGGGCAGGTAGAATATGCAAGAACGAATAACGCACCATCTTTGATGTCAGCCTCCTCGGACTGTCCCCACATATACAGTTCCTTGCTGTGTGCCTGAGTATCCCCAGCAAGCCCGTCATAGTCGAGGGCAATGCCCTTCTGCGTCGTAATGATCCTCTGAACGGGGGTCACGGAGCTCCTGGGGCACAAGCATAACGCTCAGATCGATGCGCGCGAATCGAGGAATCAAAATCACGTACGAATACTGTTGCTGGAAGCTACGGAGTTGGTGATGAATGGACTCGAATGCATGCGACTTCAGGAGCCCGCCTCCATGGCCACTGGAGGGATCGGCTGCGCCTGTGAGGCCGGCCTGCGCCTGGGTGAATGCACTCTGCGCCTTGCCTTTGAGAGAAGAGAGGAAGTCGGACATGGTGGTTGAATGCAAGGGGATGGTGCGCGCGGCATCGCGATATGTATGCCATCGCCGGGCGGTGCGGCGAATGCGCAATCAAGCTGTGGCACTGGTCGCGAGGCGACGTCATAACTTGCAATTCCATGCACGCGGGCTGTAGTGGCTCGGCCCTCCCTCGAATTACAGGGCCGCAGCCCCGCAGCCGAGTCTAAGAGAAATGGCCAGAGTGCTGCAAACATCGCCACCACTTCTGTGAGGGCTGCGGCAAGACTGAGGTATTATGATATAGACTACGGAGCTGCGGCAGGGTAAATAGAATGTCATAAATGAACACGGCGCGCTGATATAGCACGCCCACAACGCATGGTCCGTCCGAGATACTACACAACGATCGGCTTCTTCGCCTGCTTCCCCTTCTTCTCCGAGTCCTTGTGGGACAAGAACTCCACCTCTGTCGCAAGCGGGCCAGCCAGCTTCTGCGACTCCGGGAACCCTAACACCGCGGTCTTGAAGTGGCGGCCAATGCCCTCGACCCGCTTGCGCATCGCATCGTCGTCCGGGGCTGGCGAGCTCCGAGTCCAAATGGATATTCGGTAGAACTGAGGGCGGGTGGACACAATCACACCGGTGATCAAGGACTGTGGTGCCGACTCCTCGGATTCGGCTTCGGTCAGTGCTGGATCGAAGGTCTCACCGATAGCGGCCAACATCTACATGACGCCATGGTGGGGTCAGCAACGCATTCAACATGAGGTGAACAAAGGTACGCACTGTGTTGAGCCACAGGTCATCGATCTTGTGCCGGTTCTTGTCTTTTGGGAGCTGGATGCTCCACTTGCCTCCACTTTTGTTTGCCTCATCTTCCCAAGCAGGAATGATGCCCTCCTGCAGGGTGTAAGGTCAAGTATAGGACGTGGTGGAGAGCAGGGCCGAGACTAACCTTGAACAGATAGTAGTTTGCCTTCGGTGGCAGCTCTGACGGCTTGATGATATTGTTGTAAAGTCTGAGTCGACGTCAGCGCGAAGGTCGGAGAACAAGAGGGAAGAACGCACCCCCAGAACTCCTCCACACTGTCGAAGTTAATCACCCGCTTGATATCGTCCATCCAGCCCGCCGCTGCCACACCTGGGGTCTGCGGCACCGGAGTCTGGGGGAATGACGACATCGGGGTTTGCGGCAGGTTGCGGCCCTTGGTTGCCGGCGAGTCAAACCAGAGGGCCCATGGGGAGTATAGAGGGTGCTGTGCCCGGCGTCAGCGCGTCATACAATGCACATACTGGGTGACGACAACATGTATACACGTCGCCTCCGCATGCATAATATGTGATGGGGTACTCACCTTCACATTGAAATTAGTCGGGTCATTGAATACGGTGCGAATGCTCTCCGCATGGGCCTGCATGTCCACCTCCACCTCCTGGATCTCACCCGGCTCCAGCCCATCTTCTGCATTTTTGCCATTCACCTTGTTCTCCGCGATAGAGTCCGCAACAGCGGCCTGCGAGGCTTCAAGGGAAGTCATATTTTCGCGGAAGATACTTTTGTCTACGAATCTCGAATGCAATGCAAGGACGACAGTGGCTTCAGGCACGGAAGAGTGCGACCGTCAGGCGTCTGGTGGTGATGGTAGGACGAGGTATTTGTGATTCTAGTAGAGGGGTATACCCAACGAGCGTAGTGCCGACTAGCAGTGCTTGTAAGAAATGGGGAAAACCGAGGAAAAGGCGCGAGAGAAAGCTGGTCGTCGTCGTTTGTAGGGAACAATATAATCTCTGCGATTCGATGGCCCCTTCTGAGCTCGCTCCATATCCGGCATCTTTTCTCATGAGCCCTCGGCACGCACGTGATGTAGACGTTAACATCGATGCGCATTGCGCATTGACTGCATTGAGCCCTCCCAAAATGAAGTCCATTTTGTCTTCGAAGGCTGTTCAACCTCGTCGAACTATATCGTGTTTCATGCATGCATGGTCGACTCAAGCACTCGTCTTGTGCAAGTTTTCAGTGAGGAGGACTCCTCATACCCAACAGCCGACTCTACGCGGGGCACTGCGTCGCAACCGTTGACGGTCGCTGGGCAAGTCCAACATGTATTGCACAGCCAACCGGCATTACATCCACGAAGGGTCAACGAGGGGGCGTGTCGAATCCCTAGACAACTCGGTGAATTGTCGCCCTCGCCTTCGTCCCAACGTCTGGTGAGCATTGCAGCAGCGTCTTTTGGAGATTGACCTCACTGATGCGGCCTTCCGAGGTTGAGCCTGGGCGAGCTATGCTGTCAGGGCACGCTCGGGATGAACGAATCGCATCGCCCGAACACACGCTCTGTGTCTCCGCACGGGCGACTCGGGTCCCTTCGACCCCATGGACTAGCTGTGTGCCTGAGCGACCACAGGGCCGACGGTACACCATCATTGCGTAAGACGCTTTCACAACACCCGTGAACCTGATGAATACTGCATCATTTCGATCATAGGTTCAGTCACATGTCACAGGCCCTCGTGAAACATGGTTTAAGTTCATTTGTCCCCTGTCACAGAGGTCCCTGAACTTGCTTTTCTGGGTGTCACAGGTCCCAAAACGGTCTCCGGGCGGCCCTGCGGGGCCCAACATAGGGTGAACGTCGGGTTGTCACAGGTCGTCGAGAACCCTGAACTAGGGCGCCTACTTGCTCACGGCGTCACAGGTCACAGCCCGTGAACCTAGTCACCGAAATGATACAGTATAGCCCACCTACGTCGTTTCTTCCACCGCGCTTCCCACCGACCAGCCCTTATATGGGTTTGCACCCCAAACCCACCTCCCGCGTATGTCGCATCGAACGAGTGCGACGACTTCGGACAGACCCCACGCGACGATGGGCTTGTACGTTTCGGTGCTACTAGCTAGGCACCCCTTCCCAGTGCGCAGCCGCGCCACACTTATGTACACATCGCCCGCCCGCTGGGTTGGTCCCCACGCGGCGTGCATGCGCGCAGCGCCCGCGGGGTGCTCCGCGAGCTTATTTCTGCGCGATCGAACGGTGCACGGTATCACATCGACCTCGCGGGGCTGGCCACTAGTGTCTGACAGCCGCGAGATTGTACTCCACGGTGCAACCTTTACAGCACGCATACACGTTGGAGCTAGTGCTCGGTATGTTTCTGTGCTGTCATTGCGGGGCGACTGCGACGAGGAGCTGTGCCAGCCGCTTTGTGCCAGGTGGCCACATAATGTAAGTCAACTGGGTCACCACGTATCTCGCATTGGCTGAATGATATTACGCCTGCGTTCCGCGAAGCTTATCAACTGAAGATCAAACAATGTATTCCTTCGCCACTGACGAATTCAGAACATGACATAATGGTACAGGGTGAAAGCGACATTCCAATACGTTAATTTACAACAACCGGTCGTCGATTGCGCCTCTCGCGATCTGCCCCTCCCAAGACTAAACGAGACACCATAAGGAGAAGCCGAGTTGGTGATGACTCCACTGGAAACATGATACTGATTGATCGTATGGGACCCACGCTGTATGGACGAAGATTTTCATGCTCTATCCGCTAGGACTGTAAATCAATCCAGCGAATGACGTCGCATACCAATCGGTGTATGATGCATTGACGAATGCGCGTATGCGGGCGCGACCGATGGGACAGCGTATAGCTGACCCCGCAGCTCATACATCTACGCAATGCCAGCGGTCAGTACTTCCTGTCCACACTATCACAAAAGGGTTTTTCTTACCGCACGTTCCAGTTCCAGACGCTTCATACGCAGCTCGTTTGCGTCACGGTGTAGCCCAGCGACCATGCTCTGTGCACAATAATGCAAACATGAGTCGCGAATAGCATACGCATGCCGTACCCGGTTACCAACCTTTGCGGTCTTCGTATTCAGTCCGCGGAAGCTTTCAAGCTTCTCGAACGGAACAGGGAAAAGGGCGTATCCCAGCAGCTGCGCATGCAGCCTGTCGATGTGGGCCTCGAGGCTAGCGGTATAGATGGTGCGTCTGTGTGGCGCACCCATGGTCGAACTGATGCCGATTGTTAGCTGCCAAGGTTTCGACGGCGTATGTGTGGTTCAAGCCACTTACATCTCCTGTGGTGTGAAGAGCGACTTCTCATGGGCATGATTCCACATCTTGCGTCGCTTCGCCCCTTCCTTGCGCGTGTATATGCGCGCGTAAGGGTGCGACGGGTCGTACGGTGCAGTGTCCAGAGGAGAGGAAGGGCCCGTCGACATCGAGTCAGACTTGCTATGCACCCTTGAAGGGCCGGTCTGGCTCGGGCGCTCTTCCTCCGAATGCGCCTTTGCTGTGTCCGCATCAGACGAACTTGCAGATCCAGAGGCCTCTGAGGCGAGAGATGGCATCGGGAGGAGCGTCGGGATCACAGGTACTGTGTGGACGTTCGGCTGCGTCGGTGGGACGGACTGTAGCGCGAACTCGATGTTGGTGGGGGAGGGGGAGTAGTCCGAAGTGCAGCTCGAGTACGGCCCCATGTGCTGCGTCTGAGCAAAGTTCAGGTGCAGACGCGGCAACACAGCACGGTCACGGTCGAGCGGGGAGTCAGGCGGAGGAGAGCCTGCGCTCTCGGAGCTGCTAACGCTAGCGCTCGATGGGTATTTCAGGTCGAGGATGGCGGCCTCGGTGGAGGGGGGGCGGGAGGAGCTGTATGGATGCATCGGTACGTTGGCGTTGGACGAGGAGGATGCGGAAGCGAGCGGAGGATGCGGTGTAGGGGATGCGGGAGCGCGCTGGCGGCGATCCTTGCACCGAATGCGGGCTCGTACTTAAGCGGAACGCAGACCGAGCAGGGGAGGGGGATCCCCCTCGCCCAGAAAGGAACGGAGCCTGGTTGTCGAACGCTGGATCTGCACCGAAAACCCCGTTGGAAAGTGGCGACGTGACCGCACGGCTGGCCTTCTACGAACGTAAGTGGCAATCGCGCCCGCCCAATTAGCCTCCCAAGCCCACACCCGCTCGATCGGGTCCTCCCTCTCTGTCCCCTCCCAGCGTGGACATGCTCTCCAGCACCCGGCATCATCCACGCGCGTCACGAACGCTCTGACGTACGGCGCCCTCTTCATTCATGTCGTCGTGCAGCCGTGTGCTGGTGTCCCCATGCGCATTCATCGCCGCTCTCGTAGTTTACAAGCGTTGTGGGACCATGTTGGCTCCGCGGTCTGCGGGTGGCCGCCGCTTGCGAGCCGGCGATGGGCACTGGCACTACTACTTGGCAGGCCATCTGCGCAAAACCCCGAGTCTGCAGCCGCCTTCACGCATCCTTCACCGGGCTCGCTACTGGCCGGCACGTCAATACTCTAGTGAACGGTGCCGAATCCCTGGCTCGGCGGCATTCGAACGACACCGCGGCCCAGACCCCGCCCTCTTGGGTGTGTCTCCTTCCACATCTGGAGGTACGTCACCAGGATCATCGCGCCTCCCCTCGGTCGCGCGCTGCGTTCGGGCCCTGTCACCCCCGCCGTCTTGTCGTAACCCCTCACGTGCGGCCGCTGCGCAAGGACGCGAACTGCCGCATCAGACATCTTCCAACTCGGGCACCTCCTTTTCCCTTTTGCGTCGACACTCAGCAATTCAACCTCAAAGCTTCTCGTCCGTGGAACCCTCTGCCTTACTGTGTCCAATCCTCTGTCGTCCCTGATCAATCTTCACGCGGAACTCTCCGCCACGGCTCCACCGTCCCTGAATGTTCGTTTTCATGCACCCCCGGGCGCTGCAGCCAGTACATTCATTTAACTTTAGGCCTTCTAGCGTCCTGCACGCGCTAGTTTCAAAGCCTATTGCTGATGTGGGGTCCTGGCCGGCGAAGAACCGCGACGAGAGCGGGCCACAGTGCCGTACGTTGCGTCGAATTGGAGCGCGGAATACGAGAACACGGTGACGGAGGGAAGGGTATCTCCGAGCAGCCCGAGGACCTGATATACTGCCACATTGAGATCCAATTCGTGACATGTTGGGACGGGATCTGGAAGGGAGCCGCAGAGTGTGCCACATCTTCGATGGCGGGATCTTCCCGTCTGCTCTGCTCTCCATTTCCCTTTTCCAGCTCCCACTTCGTCCCGTGTGTGCATTCCGGACGATCGCATCTCAATGTGTCGTCTCCCTACCGATCCCTTCTGCGCGACGTATCTCCGCCGCATACGGTTGGCACCATCTGCCTTCTGCCGTGGAGAGTTCCAAGCCTTATAAACCTTTGTTCACCCCGACAATGTCCCACATCTCTCGACGACGATGGAGTCTTACGCTTTCCCGCTGCAGCGTACATACGGCGCGCCCCAAGACACCCATTCCGCGGGCATGACCCAGGCGGTGAGTTGCCACTCGTAACATGACACATACTACGGCTGATTTGACGCATATTCAGAACGGTCACTACGGTACCGAACACCCGGAAGTACCGTACCAGCAGGCGGGGTACGGCGTGAACTACGGATACGCAGTGCATCCTTCGTACAGCCAGCATACCTGGGAGCCTGTCTACCTGCAAGCCCAGTCGCCCTCTGCTTATTCATTTCCTCCCTCTGCCTCTGCACCATCGACAAGCGGGGCTCCACACGTTCCTGCCGTTCCAATCTATGCGCCTGTCCCCCTCTCTCCCTTCAGTACTCTCGTGTCGCCGATCTCTCCGTTGTCCCAGGCGGCCAGCGATAGTGTCACGGCTCCGCAAGCAACCTCGCGCCAACCTACGCCCGCGGAAGTGCCCGTATCTCCCGCGAGTCCCACTACCGCAAGCTCCAATCAATCGGTGTCCGCGCCGGTCACCGCCGAGCAAAGTCCTCTGGAGTACTACGGCAACGCACCGCAAGTCATGTTCCCGACCCCAAGCGAGTTGCTCACGGAGCTCAACGCGCGCGGCGCTTCCGGGTTCACGGGGGAACCGAGCCGGAAGGCGTCGGTATCTGGCCCTTCTGCGTCGTCTGACGCAACGGCGCCTGAGGCGGCACCGTCGAAGAGCGCCAAAGTCAAGAACGGTAGCCAAGCACCGGCTTCCCCTGCTGCCCCTGCTCCAAAGCCCCAAACCGAGACGCAGAGGAAAGCTTACTTCCGTCGGGTGGCGGAAGCCGTCGGCTTCCCTCCCACAGACCCGTAAGTCTATTTAACCTTACGGTGCACCCGATCGTTTCTTATAGAGTGTAATACAGAGATACTATTACATCGCACGACAAGAAGAGGAGCTACCTCGAATGTTTGGAGCAATACGTTCAGTGGCTGCACGAGCAGATTCGACTGGTTGGCCGTGAACCGATGCCTCTCGAACGCGTGCAACAATACCGCGGACCAAGTAGTCGTTCCATCCGCGTACGTCTGGAACACGTGGTTTCATTCACGTCAACTCTGACTGGTTTCCTCTCAGACGCTTCTTGTCCACATGCAAGACGAGGTTCGCGAGTTGCACCAGCAGACGTTGGAAGATGAACGTGACGTGAGTGGCCCCCTGCCCTTAAACACATCGCTTGTCGCTGATCTTCCTCTCAAGTACATGGACTTGCAGGCGCAGCTGCAAATGCAACGCGCGTCGGTGGCAGCACAGCAGATGCGACGGCACTCCGTCGCTGCATGCGGGCTGCCGGACGCGTCGCTCCCACCCGCACCGTTCCTCCAAGCCTACCAAAGTCACGGCGCACAGGGACAGCACCCGCAATATTGAAATGGGACCGAGCCCACAGTCAGGTTCGCTGCTGTGACGAGCGGCGGCCGTGTATGGAAACTTATCGGGCGCAATTATCTTCGGTAGCTGTATACAAGGTCGCAATATCCGGACACAGAAAGGTTAGATCGAATCGTCCATGAGCATCATTACCGTGTATATAGTAATCGCTGTCATGTTGAGTGCAGTTGCACGCACCTGTCGATCGATCCCGCAGCTTTATTCGGAAATGTTTTCGCCGCGGAGTTGGCGTCTTGCTCTTGATTGCATTCGATTACCTAGATCTGAGGAGAAGATCGTGATGTTGATATTGAAGTTCGTCATATTTGAGCTTGGCAGGCTTGCATGCGATGGATGGTGCATTCCCAGATTTGGCACGTCATCACTGCCAGAACGTCGGGCGTCCAACTGACAGCTAAAATGTCCGATAAAGCTAAAAGGTCCGAGCTTTGCCCATACTTGTTGAGACGCTGGATTGGGTTCAGCTCGAACGAAACTCCCGATGGACGTACGATTCTGCGGCTTGCTTGGTGATCGAGTTCTCTCTTATTATATCGCGCACGGATGCGAGCCAACGAGAGTGGTCCAAGTTATGGCGGTACAGTTTAGACGTCCGCAGGGAAACTCACTGCTACTCAATGTGACCGTACCGGCGCACCGGACATTTGGATATTCGCTGTCAACGAGACAATATGATTATGCGGTCATGTCAGCGAGTCCTGTCAAGGCTGACTTGTGCAACATGCGGAACCAAGGGGACCAATCGCAACGAGACGAGTGGGGCCGCAACGACTAAACGTCAATGCCATCGCGATGTTGCATATGGACTGTCCCATTGAACTCCAACTCAAACAGTGGGCGATAAGGCACGCGCCAGTACTTGTCTGGTATCCCGTTAGCTCCGCAGGGGCTTCAGTTGAAGCGGTGGTTTGAGGGCAGTGGGTCGATAGCGGAGGTAATAGCTGCCCGGAGTCCCATTCGCCCAGAAGTCCCTCGCCCCCTTCGACGCCCCCCGCGTAGCTTCGCTAGTAATTGACGATGGTGGGGGCAAGCCTCGGTGCGCATCGAGTGACGCAGTGATGACGCACGCGAGTAATCTGGGTATCTGTGGTAGGACGACCGCCGGTAAGTCGATGATCGGTCGATTACTCTCCCGGATGCTGGGAGAGAAGTCGAGATCCCTCGGTGCGTGCAATTAAGCCAGTCTGGGCTATTGCCACCGAGACCAGCTCTGGCGTGTGCCGGCGCTGAGTATGAGTACGGACTGGCCGGAAGCACAGCGGTGCGCCGTATGGAAGGCGACTTGGGTATTCGGAATATTGTGGATTGTCATCGATCTTGCGGCCGTAATTATTCGATATTTCAGTGACGATCGGCGATAGAATCCGCGAGCGTATGTCTACTCGAGGTTCGGAGGGGCGGTTCCAAGGAGATTGGTTGTGGTGTGGTTCGTACGTAGCGGAGCGGCCCGCCGCGACAATACTGGGAGGCAAGGAAGCTCGGTTCATTGCATGTCAACACTGCACATTATATGCTGAACATATGAATAATATGTTTGACGCACTCTTGAGATTATCACTGATCCGTCAGGAGCCGGAGGGCGAGTGACGGATGCTAGTAGCTCAGCCATATACCCGACTGACCGACTTCAACGGCTATAGCAACGAGACAGCTAGTCGATATTCTGGAGCGCTTGGGCTGGCCCTGGCGCACTCTGCGGTGCTTCGAACAAGACACAGGTATTGTATGATGGGCGGCACCACGCATCAATGCAAGCGAATGGGTGAGACAGCAAGTAACACCCTGTAGAAGAGAACGACGCACGTATGGAGTGCTCAGCGGCACCTTCTAGTCCATCTCGATGAGTCGGCACTGGTAGCCACAGTAACCTTACAGATTACCGTACACGTCCCCTGCACGTTCGTCGCGAGATTCGACGGACGGACATGCAGTGCCTCAGCATGCGCAAACAGATGAGACGGCCGGACCCGTGTCATATGTTGCGACATAGCGACCCGCGAAGGTAGTCGACAAATTCGGCCCCGCTTGCCAGATAGCCTACATGTGAGATTTGCCTGCAAGATCAGCACGCGAATAAGCAGCATCTCCGCGGAGCTTGGGGATACTCAGGGCCTGAGAGTTCCGCCCTGAAGTTCCGCGCGGTTACCTGCGGCGCTCGGGTTCTGTGCGAGGGCGTGTTTTGGACACTGCGATTCTGGAGCGAAGGTTAGAATTGCTGGTCCGAGTGGGTGTCGGACCAGCGGCGCCGCCGATATGATTGTTGTTTCTCACATTGGACGCCTTGAAGCATGGGTGCTGCTTTATATGAGGGTGAGTAACGCTGTATGAGAGCGAAGTCCACGATAGAGAAATGGACGCACTAACTGCACACCTAACGGCCAGAATGATCGCTATTTACGTGGACCTACAAGGCCAGAGAGGTGACCTCCGTGGTCACCGGTGGGTGGCGACCGGGGAGAAGCTGATGAATGAGGCCCTGAACAGGGCGCGACTACTTGACCAGCCAGCTGAAATTCTGGACTTTGTGCGGCTTGGCTTCCGAGAACAGTCTGTGATAGCTATGCCGGATGGGTCTAATATCAATACCTTACGGAGAAATTAGCGTAATGTACCGACCCATTGATTGGTTTTGTCGTTGCGCACCTTCGGGAAGCAGCGTGCTGTCACGGTGGTGCTCAACAGCGGATACTACCATGCTATTAAAACTGCCCGGGCGGAGCTAGCTATAGTACGCCACAATCGCACCGGTTCTTCAGAACAGGGCAGAAGGTACTCGTTTGAACTACGGCCTGGCATATATGAGCGAACCAATGTATGTCAACAGGTAAGATTATCACGTAGCCTTAGTAGCCTTCAAGTTGCGGCCTCTACCGTACGGGATGGCATACCGCACGATTCAATCGTTGAAACCATGTTGCACCACGATCTTCCCAGGCTAGCTAATGAGCGAGCTCGGTTTCAAGGCACAGTGTCACTGTGTATCCATGGACTTGAATAATGGCAGGTCTTTGCAGAGATCGTTGTGTGTTGGCGTCCTCGAATCCGACAAATGACCCATGGCGTCGTGCGCGAAGCCCCAAAATGGCCAAAAGTGTTCGGAGTCGATCAGACGCGTCGGCCCGATCATTCACACGCATCGACACAGGGCGCTTCAAGCGCTCGTCCAACTCGTTGCGCCGCTCGCTGTGGTCGTTCGTCTCCCACTACTTATCCCCCATCGTTTTACGCCTCAGGCTTCAGCATCCCAGCTCTACTACAATGGACAAGGCGGACCTTGAGACATACCAGGTTCAGCTCTCACAAGTCGAGCAGGCCCTCGCCGCAGATCCCGACAATGCCGAGCTCACCGACCTGCGCAATGAGCTGAAGGAACTCATCGAGCTCACGCAGGCTGCGCTCGCACAACAAACAGCTGCATCGTCCTCAAAAGTGGAGTCCTCGCGAAAAGCAGTGGTGGCGACCGCGACGCGTACATGGGCCGCGGGTGACGATTGTCTCGCCAAGTACTCTGGCGACGGCCAGTGGTACCCCGCACGCATCACGTCCGTGGGCGGGTCGACGGACAACCGTGTGTACAGCGTGATGTTCAAGGGGTATAACTCCACGGAACTCCTCAACTCGACACAGCTGAAGCCGCTCCCGGCGGCCTACCAGTCCGCGGGCCCGTCCGCGGGGAACAAGCGCAAGCTGTCGAAGGCGGAGGAGGAGGAGCGCGAGCGGAAGAAGAAGAAGAACGAGAAGAAGCTGGAGTCGAAAGCGGCGAAGGCGAAGGAGCAGGCGGAGAAGCAGCACAGTTGGCAGAGATTCGCGAAGAAGAGTGAGAAGAAGGGGATACACATCGCTGGCGTATCGGGGACGAGTATCTTCAAGACACCTGACAACCCACTTGGAAGGGGTATGCGCTACATCGTAACCTTGTCTTTGAGAAAACTCACGGTGCGTGCGTAGTTGGGGTCACTGGAAGTGGGAAGGGCATGACAGATGTTGCTCCCCGGGCGAAACACAAATTCGAGGCCAAGGATGACCCGAATGCTTGAGCGTGGTGAGTAGTCCGCAGAGCTTACTACAGTCTATATTGAACAGGTCCCCAGCACAACGCACAACGCGGTACCGTTTTGCACACAACATATATATTCTATGATCAACGTCTCCCGGTATAGCAGGACCGCAAGCCTAACAAATTTGCCTCGTTTATCGAGATGCGCCGCCCCGATAGCGAGGATGTTATGGAGGAGCGCGGGTTGACGGACAAGAGGCCAGGCGTCGTGTCATTCCCTTCCTCCCGCATTTAATATGAGTCTCAACTCGATTTCTTTGTCGTGTTCCACGCAGCTAGGATGTCGGCATAGAACGCGACCGAGAGTCGCCCACCCACCTCACCGTCGAGGTGCTGTCGTACGTCCCGTGTATACTATGGGAGTTTCGCTCGTGCACTCACGTAAACAACCCGGGATCGCCTCGATCGACTGCATCGACGCGGTCGAGCTGTTCCGTCTCGTGACATGCCATAATATGCAGGTTGGCCCGCATATTATTGGCCTGTGCGGGAGTGCATCGACTTCTGTGAATGTGATGATTATGTACGTCCCTTTCGCTGTCGTGATTCTCAGAAGTTTCTTGGATTTGGCCAGGCATGACGACACACAGTTGCGTTCGGTAGTCGTTTGTTCCTTGCGGCTTTGATACCCCTTGCAAGGAGCACTGGCCGCCGACAGCCCTGAAGACCTGATGTTCCATACTTACATACGTGCTGTATTTCAAAGACTGCGAAAACTTCCTTCCTCCATGCTGATTTTCCTCTGTGTCAGGCACATACATGCTACTGGCTGCAGAGTGCTCCGTGAGCCAGTCGCTAACGTACTTCTTCCGAGCAGCTGCTTCGTCCGTGAAAACCGGTAATGTTTCAGCTCTACTGGCTTGCCAATAGACATACATATCCTTGTGCGCGCAGGCCCGCCGGGCTGTCCTTACTGACTCTCACAGTTGCCAGAGGAAGGCCGGCCACCGGAGACCGAGTCGGGGCTCCCACAATCGGGTCCTTTCATTCAAGTCGATGGTCATTCACTGACGGTCATAAGATACAGTAGCATGCCAGCTTGGTTGCCAAGACATAATATTCAAAGCACCCTGCACCCAACACGTACAGAGACACCTCTCCCAGCAAATCGACATAACCCTCGCACGCTACCCGACCATCAGACCGAAGACTGATGGGGCAGCGTCGAACATTTGAACGCTGTGTGCTTACCGACTTCACGTATTCTCTCCTGCCGGTAGCATTACTGGCCGCGGTGTTTGCACCTCCATAAATGGTGAGTCACAGAAAATCGACGTGCACAATGTACTGACGCGAATTCCATCATATAATTGTTCTCATCGTAAGAACGCACTCTGACGAACATTCTCCGGCGATCTTGTGTAAGCCCGCGTACTCCACCTATCTGCGATTGGATTAAGGACAGTGTAGGCTTCCCGGTGACGCAGACCCAGATGCGTCACCTCGTCATCATGATCTATAGAGTGGTTTGCGAAGTCCGATGACGCCACAAAGTGTGCTTCCCCACATGCATCGTGCTCGGCCTTGCGGACGCGAAGAGGCTTCGTTGCGCTCCCGCCCTACACCGCGCGCGCCCCAGTTCGGCTTGCGTCCCGACGTGCTCAGAATACTTATTTACCCACGTACTGATCCTCATTAGGCCCTACTGTATCTGATGGTGTCCAGCGCGAGGTGAGCGACATTACGAGGTGAGCGTTCACCGTCTGTGTCAGATCGCTTGGATCACACTCACTGCGAGTTCGGTAGCGTGGTCCCATACGTCGTACTGCTTCTCTGCAGCAGGTTTTGGGATGTGACGATGTGAAGGGCGCGTTCTGAGGCATGCTTCGACTTCTTGCCTGCGTCAGCATATGTCGTATATTTGTGCATATTGCATTCCGCAAATGGCACAGCCTTGGACCGTCGCGGCGATGACTTGGGCCTTCGAGTGGCCGCCCCGCCAACTGTGGCTATCACTGACCTGTACTGATCGGACACTCCACTTGGTCATTCTAGGACCGAAGAGCCCGAGACGCTGGCTGCTTCCGTATTCGATTGGCGGCCAGATCCAGGGGCGTGCAAGTTCGATCGGGTACTGACCATGGTTCGAACGTTCTCGCTCTCTTGGGCGACGCACCCAGCAGATGGGCATGACGGGCTTCCACGCAGCTGTATATTGGCTGGCACATCTGGGGTGTGCACAATCTGGTGAACACCCTCGCTAATCTCCCTTTCTCCGCCGGCTTTGATATAATACTATTCATCCCGCCCCGACTTTATCTCGATAACTACCCCATCTCGGGCGGGGTGTACGAGGGCTGCATGCGACAACATTTTCACGCAGACTTGAACATCGAACACGGTCAAATCTCTGTGACGGTGAGTATTTACCTGCCTTGGCAGACTGGCATCTCGCTTATTGTTAATTTACAACGGTTATAGCGATGCAACGGTGTTGCATTACGCCCCCGGGTACATCTCAGAGACTGTCGCTACATTGACCTTCTACCACATAGCCCCCTTCACTCCGTATCGCAGGAAGGGGTCTCAGCCAGTGTATCGGTAAGCTGGCACCTGAAGGGGTGTGCAAGTTACTGGTATCAATCTACTCACTATGTGACTGCGTCAAAGCCCATTCGTTCGGCCAGATGGTGTGCAGATCTTCTGAACAGTGATCTGCTGCCGGTGCGAAGAGGGATACCCCGCGGAGGTTGAGTTCGAGTCTTCTGCCACCTGATCGTCGTCCTAGACGGTCTATTACCATGCCGGTCCTGACGCGGACGCCCCAGCGTGGAGGTACGCAGCTCATTCATCTATCTCTATGCGCCACCTAATGTGATCAAGCAGGATCCGGAGAAGCGCTCTGCCTTCTTATTGCCGCCGACGTGGTTCATGATTCAACGAGATAGTTGCGCGCCGTCCCTGCCCAGCACTCCCACAGGCTTGGTATGGAGGAGCATAAGCACTTGATTAAACTCACCGAGGTGATTTCCATCGCTGACATACCGCTCTGCTTTCCTCTATTTCTACAGGACTTCATCAAACCTTGTGACCGCCGTAGAGACCAAGTTCTACTACCGCTTCTTAACGTGCAGTCCCATAACGATGACCCGCATCGCCTCTCAGGAAGTACCTTGTACTAAACAGTGTCTATTCCAGCTACGTTAAATTCCCTGCCAGTAGGTGCGCAGAAACGCGACTCGGAAGGACGGGCCACACACAGCGTCGGAATAAAGTGACAGTCCTTCGGGCTTCGGATGTCTGAGTATCCATTTATACCCCTCATGGGTTCCTCTGGTGTACAGCTCTTGGTTCGTCCGGCACCCAAGAAGGTGCCGCCAGAGCGGACCCGTAGGATCCATTTGACTTTGTGCTGAGAAGGCATCACATTCTAACGACGCACGGAGTGATAGCGTCTACAAGTACAAGCTCAGCGTCAACAAGCCGCGCCCATCAGTCCCAGAAGCCGCCACCGTCAACCTTGACCCGCGCGTCCTGCTTCGCCTTGCTCCCCTTCGGCCGCCCGACCCGCTGCGCGCCCTTCTTCGAATGGTGCTTCCGCACTTCTCGCACGCGCCGCTTCGACACCTCCGAGTGTACCTTCTCCTTGAGGTCCGGGCCGCCGTCGTGGTATTTTGTGCGTGAATGTGCATTTTCGGATGGGGAGAGCGAGAGGGCGGCGGTGCGGTCGGGGAGGGAAGATGGGGACGCGGAACGGGAGCGGGAGGATTCTGAGTCTTGTGACGGTGAATGTGAACGGGCGGAGGTGAAGGGAACGGCGTCTTCGTCTGGTGGGCCATGTAGAGTGTCGTGGTGCTCCGGCTCGTTCTCCGCAGGCTCTTCGATGTCTTCCTCTTCTATACCGTCTTCCCCGCCTTCGTCCGACCCGTCTTCTTCTTCCTCTCCTTCCTCGTCTTCTTCATCACTCCCGCCGCCTCCCTGAGGTGACACATTGTTCATGTACTACGGCAACTCTCGCTCAGCGCAACCGAACGGCAGAGCAGATAGACGTGTACTGACCCCCTCTAGCACCTCTTGATCCTTCTGCTTGAATCCGCTCGCAGACACCACGACGTCCAGCCGGAAGTCTTCTCCCTCTTCTCCCCTCCCCTCCCCTGCCTTCCTGAGGCTGGAGAACTTCGGGTATATGCTACTTTCATAACGGAACCGTTTGCGGAAGTACTTCCTGATGCACTGTACGTCGCGATTGAAGTACCTGTAACGTATACCGTGTCAGTAATCGTTAAATCGGCGTAAGACGTGACACATACATTTCTGCGTTGAGGTGCGATGTGCTGACCATCTGCGGAAAGTCAATGACGATTGGCTCGCCAGTTTCGCGACGGATGAGAATGTTGAACTCGTTGAAATCACCGTGGATAAGTCCCGCACGGGCAAAGCGCACGATGAGGTCCATGAGTTCACTGTATAACTTGCCTGGCGAGGGTACGTCTGCTACTTGCCGACTGTGCATCGGTATTGAGTCTCCGCGAATCACTGGACGACGCGGAGGGCTCACAGAGGATATGCGTCGATGAATTCCATGAGGATGCAGTGGCGCGCATGGTCGACCGGCTTGGGCACCGGGAAGCCATGCTCGTGCAGGACAGACATAAACGCCCATTCTTTCTCCGCGGCGAGCCTGGACATATACATCCAGGATGCAGACTTGCGCTTGCCCAAGTAGTCGCGCTTCTCCTTGATTGCTCGAAAGGAGATACGGCCGAGGCTAGAGCCAGATGAGGTTATGCCGGACAACGAGTGATAGGGATGGGAAACATACCGGTGGAGCTTCAGGACCATCTCCTTCCCCTCCGAGTCCGCAACAATGTAGATGTCTTGTGCGGTCCACCGTCAATACGTGTTGCACTGACAGGAGTGATGCGACTTGCCTGACTCCTTGCCCACACCGATCTGGTTCCCCACGGAATACATCGAGTCCCTCTTCGAGAGCGCCCTCATCGCAAGGTAGTCATACCCGCCATACGTCAACCTGTACCCGTCATCTGCCATGGCGTCCAGCGCACCTCGGGGAAGAGACACGGACATGCGACGTACATTTGGCGTTCTGTACTCGTGCGACAAGGTTGCGCTGCGCGAGGGAGCCGATGTTCTTGTTTACGCCGCCATTACGGAGGCCGGATATCTGGCAGATGAGCGGCGTGGGGACTAATTCGTGGTTCTTTGAGCCCATCTCGACCTACTGCGGGATCAGTGGGTATGTAGAGAGGTCTCGAGGGGTAGACTTACTGCCGTGAGCACCCGGAATTCGTCAGAGGTGATGTACCGCAGATCGGTGGCATCTAGCTTCATTTTGGGTATGTTTCACAACTAACGAACAGGATCTGTAGGCGGTGCGCAGTTTCCAGTGTGACTGAGGGTAGAGTACAAGTGCACAAAACTTCCCGGCCATGCTATTGCGGTGGCTGAAGAGCTCCACGTGATTTATGCTTTACAATCTCGATCGCGATCATCCGAGTAAGTAGTAAGTACTTTCCTGGCCGCGACGGGTTGGGTTGATGACCTGGCGGTGCCGGTGAGAAGCCACAGTACATGTGTATTGGGATTTGGATAAGATGTGCTCGCTGTGAGACTCCGACATGTTCGGGAAGTTACCTCACGTGACATGACGCACCTCAAGGCGGGGGATCTCGATCCGGCTGGAGTTGAACCACTTGGTGAGCCTTGCGCGACTCTTCGTGACGACTTCGAGTTCGCAAGCCGAGTCCGCGATGTGCTATGGCGTTAGACCTCCCCGCCGAAGTCTGGCTGCAGATATTTCACTACGCCTCCGAAGATGACGCTCTCTTCGACCATGCCCTGCCTACCTCCATGGCCGAGTCGTCCTGGTTCAAGATAGTCTTTGATGACCAATGGATATTGAAGTCGCCCAGCGAGCGCATCAACACCTCGCAGAGACGGAGCTATGTGACGAAGAAGGTGCGTTCCCGTCTCTAGGGCTGTGGATGGCTTGTAAAGCAACTGCGCAGGCTATCATGGCCACATGCAGGATGTGGAGACAACTGGGCCAAGAGTTCATGTATAGACTCCTATTCATCAATGACCCCACCAACCTCGCGCGATTACGCCCACTACTAGATCGGCATCGGGGGCTCGGATGGTGGGCCAGACGTCTGCACATAACGCGCTACTACAGCAGCTTAGGCGTCACCATTGACGACCTCGAACGATCCCTCGTTGGCATTATTCGACGCTCTCCCAATCTCGAGACATTCATCATGGACTGGCCAATCAAAGACTCGCTCCTCACCGTCGCCGATGCTCTGTGCACCTACTGCCCCACCACTCTGCGCACACTTCACCTGAACGTTCCGTCGTTGTTCTTGGCTAAAGTCATTCTCCTACTAGACGGCCTACCTGCCCTGAGTCACCTGCATCTCACATTCGATGTGCCGGCACCGGATAACTTCCATCTGGGTGCCGCCGCAGGCCTTGCCCTGACTTTCAACTCGCTGGAACAGCTCTCCCTATGTGGACCATTCCAAGACTTCTTTGAGCAGCTCATGGGGTGGGAGCTCCCGGCGCTCCGCTCCGTCTCCCTCGACTTCCTCAGCTACCGCGAGGACCTCCCCGACATCATCGAATTTCTCACCCTCAACGGACCCGCTCTCACCTTCCTCGACATCAACTGCATTCCCGTGCTCGACGTCCCGACGATCCTCGACCTCTGCCCCGCACTGCACACGCTCGCCTTCAACTTCGACTGGCGCCTCGAGAGCGCGGAGGGCGAAACGTGGGGCGTCGGCTCGCTCGTGAACCGGCCGCACGCGAACATCACGACGATCGGCTGCCACTGGCTGCACCACGCGTTCGGTGTCGGCGATGCCGCGAAGTACGCCGCGGCCGACCCGCTCGTCACGCACATCATCCGCCGGCGGAACGACATGAACTTCGCTGCGCTCAACAAGCAGAGCTTCCCGAAGCTCCAGCGCGTCCGCGTGCTCGACCGGATGCTGCTCAGGGACCTCGAGGCCGCGAACGGCCCGAGCCCCGATTGCTTTGAGCGGTGGGAACGGTGGTGGAACCAGTGCGCGTCGCAGGGCGTGCAGCTCCAGGACTGTACGGGCGCGCTGCTGGGTACGCTACCTCAGGACGAGCCAGAGGAGGACGAAAGTGAGGAAGAAGAGGAAGAGATAAGGGACGACCTGAGGGACCTGATCCGCCAGTGCAGGGAGATGTCCATTACCAGAGATGAACCATTCTACGGGTACCCTGGCTATCGTCGACGAAGCGGGGTGTTCCCTCAACAGCACGCTTGACGGGAGACAAGTCATGTCGCCACGTCTGTTACATACAATCGTGAGTCATAGTCATCCTGTGCTGGGTGAGGTGCTGATGCATACCTGCAGACTACCACCCCATCGCTATCGAGATCGCTTTGCTCGCGTATATGTTATCGGAAGTTTACTTCACTACAACGACTCTTGCACGACCATAACGAGTACGTCACGACTGTTCAGCGGGCATGATTACATACACGTCTGCACTTCTATTCATCCGCCAAGACATGTAGCAATGGATAGCTGGGATATCGCATTGGAGAACCATTATCGCTACACAGACTACTCGTTATCGATTCATGCTACAATAGACCGATACCCTTCAAAAGTCATACAAATCCGGTCTGTCGGACACGAAGCCTACTTTCTTCTTCGCTTTCACTTTCTTCGGGGTAGTCGTAGCAGCATCCGCCCCCGCTCTCTCAGCAGCGCTGGGTTTGGGTACACTCTGTGTTGCCGTCTCGAGCTCTACCGCTACCGCCGCACCAGCGCTCCTTGGGAGTCCAGCGTGTTGACCTGAGTTGTGCGCAGACGCGGCCGCCTCGCTCAACGCACTCGCGCTCGTCGAAGGCGTCGTCCGGCGCTCTCCTACGCCGCCCTCGAGGTCGAGGTGCAGCGTCTCGAAGACCATCCGCTTGCGCATGCACTTGAACGCGAGGTTGTTCTCGCCGCTCGACGAGAGCCCACGCAGGGTGGAGAACCTGTCGCTCGGAGGAAGGAGGGTGGTCGGTGCGGGGAGGGTGTGTATGTGGACCATGCCGTGGTACGAGGGGAACATCGCCGTGAGGGATGGGTCGGCTAAAGCACGGTTCGGAGCTCAGAACAGAAGAGGCAGCTCATTGGATGAATGACATACCGGTGAAGGCTGCCAATGTTATGGAGGCATCGACGAGCCAACTGAGCTTCTGTACCCAGCCAGATCCACCCCATGCTTCTGTGCAGAGATGAGGAGGGAGGGAAATCGAGGCACAGGCCGTAGGATATCTCCGGAGCAAATTCCGTAAGGACGACAAGAAGTAGCATATGTCCTACGTGCTCCTCTGTCAGCGGAGGAGACAAGTTCCAAAAAAAAAGTGGAAGACCGACCTGCGGCGTGATGTCCCCCCACTCTGCAGAACCAAGACAAGGGATACATATCCGATTGGCTATTGGCTTGCCTTCTTGTTGACCTTGCTCCAGAAGCTTCTCTATCGCATTCAAGACCGATGTCCCTCGTCTTGCGTCGGTATCAACTTGGACATCCACGGAAGACAGCAGGCCGGTGCTCTTTGCAGTCTTGATAACTTCACCAGGTATTCGGCAGGTCAGGTCAAAGACGCGGCAATAATCTTCATTGGATCTTCCGTCGGGATCATTCGCTCGTCGCTCGACAGACGCATAATAAACTCACAACATACTGATTCGAGGCAGGCACAGTAGTCTGAAACTGCTTCATCTGCTCATAACGCCATGCAATCTTGATCTTCGCATCCTCCCCTCCGGCTCTCTCATCATCTTCGTCGACCCTACTGGGGGCGGCAGCAGCTCCGACTCCGGACGCGGACACGCCGGGTGTCCACATGCACTCTTCCAGAAATCCGTCGACGTCTTGATCGACGATGCATAACTTCTGGCCGCACGCGAGCCCCTGTGAGACAAAGTACTTCTGCACCAGTTCGCCATACGCGGAGTGGGTGTCTGGTGCGAGGGCTAGCATGAAACATGACAGTGGTAGCCCCCCGCCGAGGATGTCGTCCAGCGAGGGTATCCCCGTGGACGTGATGAAGCTCGACGGTGCCCCAGGTGAGGTCCGCGTGCCGACGGGGGTGGGGGCCTGCTTTGCGGGCGTCCGTCGTTTGAAGGAAGACATGGTCGCGGTATGAGGCAAGGTAGACGGCGGCCTGAAGCTCGGAGTCGAGGGCGCGGATCTGCAGATGGCGATCTTCGATCAGCGACGCGGCCGTGACCGGACGCGCTCGTGGCTGCGCTCGGCGGTCGCCCCTCCATGTCCTCACTGTTGTCAGCGTAGGCTCATCCAGGATATGGGCCAATGTTCGGCACTCGCTTTGTCAACGCTGCAAAAGCCTTCGTGCGTCTCTCACGGGACAATCCTGATGAAGCCCTCAAGTCGGTGACACGGGCAGCCAAGGCCTCTGCCCTCGGGACCCTCTACGTGCGTCAGAGAAATCGCTGTCACCTCCCGCAATCCTCATCCTTGCGCAGTTGGTAAATGCTGTATGTGCGGCGCACCTATTTGCGGAGCATATCGGGTGGATCAACCTCGTGCGTGTCGCCCTACTCATGAACGCGTCGCCAACTCATTTCTTCCAGGTCGACGGGCCGTCTATGCTGCCCACCATGGCAGATAGCGGCGAGTACATCCTCGAGAACAAAATGATCAGGCCCAAAGACATCAAGCGCGGCGACCTCGTAACCTACCTGTCCCCGCTCGACCCCTCCCGCATCGTCTGCAAGCGCGTCATTGGACTGCCCGGGGATATCATCTGCGTGGACCCCACTGGCGAGCTTGCGCCCTCTACAGAGCATGTCGTCATACCAAGGAATCATGTCTGGCTGAGCGGGGACAACGCGGTCATGTCTAGGGATTCGAGGGTGTACGGGCCTGTCTCAATGGCCCTCATCAAGGGCAGAATGGTTGCAAGGGTGAGTAGGCAGTCCAGGTTTCTTGCAAGGCTTAGCTGACACGCGGCAGGTATGGCCTCCGTCGAAAATCACCGTATTCCGCAGCAACTTCGATTATATAGACTAGAGGTATAGTACACCCATGCTGTCCGCGCACTATGGTAACACCTTCGCCGCACGCCCTTCTATCGAGCAAAATTCATCGAGTATCCGCCCTCTCCGTTTGGAGTAAACTGGAAGTTGTCCGTCGATAGACCGAAACGCCCTGTGTACACCATCACCTCAGCCGGCTTGCCCAGGTACCAGAATCATCATGGTCTGCGTACCTAAGATGTTATTCCCCATCCCCTTCAACTTGTCCAGCATCTCGGCCGTCTCAGCCTTCTGTGCTGCCTCTATTCGTGGCTTCAGCGACGCAAGGGCCCGCTTGACGTCGGCCCTTTGCGGTGCGTCCGAAGGCAGTACGGTCAGGAGTGTGTTGTAGTCTGCAATACAGTTAATGGGGCTACCGGATAGCAGGAAAATGTGTTTGATACCCACCCTCCTGCGCGGAAGTCAATGACGTCCAGCTCCCGAGCTTCTCGTTTGCACCAGCCCTCCGCTGCAGTGCCTTTACATAGTGCGGATCATCTTTCAGGGCTAACATCACATCCTCAGTGAGAGTCACTACGAGTGAGGCTGCATGCGTACCTTCTGAGCATGCAGACACGGCCTCCTTCCATTCCTCCTACATAGGCCATCATGAGAGACACGTGAATACATAGACGAAGAGGTACTCACAAGTTTCACATAGCACGCCGCGATGTTCGCGTTTATGACCGACCTCGCGCGAGCACACTCCAGCTCGGCCTCGAGAGATGGTGTCTGCACAGGCTCATCCCTCTCCGTCTCCTTGCCCTTGCCCTTGTCCGTGTCACTCTTATCCTCTGTATCCGCATCCGCATTTCCCCCCTCGTCATCGTCTTCTTGCTCATCATCCATGTCGATCGCCTCCCGCTCCTTCCCCTTCTCCGACTCCAGAGGCCGCCTCTTCGGGAGGTGGCCCAGCCCCGAGCGATACGTCGCCAGTGCCTCGTTCCACCGCTTTGCGCGGAAGTGCTCGTTTCCTTCTTGCTTGAGCTCTTCCGCGTCGCGCAGGCATTTCTGTGTTGCAGACGTAGGGTCAGTATGGAGGGGAGCGTGGGGGCTCAGCGGAGCGCTTGAAGCACCTGCGCGCGAGCTTCTTCAGCTACTGCCACATCGTCATGCTGTCCGATGTTATCGTCTTGAGGTCGAGAGGAAGTATCTGTCATGCCGTGCTCGCAGTGAATACAGCAGCAAGCAGCGAGGTCCACATGAGGATGAGGTCCCCGTGTTCGCCCCCAGCCACACTCATCTCGATCGCAGTGCTTCGAGATAAGATTAGATGCAAGTACTACGCGAAATGCCAGAAAATGACCATGGAACCGAAACATGTAGTACAAGATACCCGGGAAAACATAGAAGAATCGTTTCTTCAATGAACGTATCAGCCTTTACGCAGAGCATCGAGGCGTGCCTGTAAAGCATCCTCATCTGACATCCCACCGCCACCGCCACCAGCCCCACTGTCGCCCCCAGTACCATGGTGCGATGGTCCTCCTGAATCGCCCAATGCCACAGGTTGCCTCGGCTCCGTCAGCGACGAAGACACGGCCAGCCCAGACGGCGCGTCCGTAAGCTGAGACGCGAACGTTAGTCCCCGCCGACCGTTAGCGGACACGGGAGTAAGACGAGACGCACCTGCTGCGAGAGGTCTACGCCGATCTCGTCGAGTACCTGCTTGAGAACCTTGTCGCCCTCTTCTTCCTCGTCCTCTAGGTCGTCATCCATGACATCGTCCACCGCGTCGGACATCATCTCTTCCTTCATGTCCATTGTCGCGCTCTCCTTCTCGAACTCGTTCATGATGCGTTGTATTTGCGGGAGGTTGAGGCCGCGGTTCATTGCACCCATTGCCTGGACATACGCGCACATGAGTGTTATATCCGACCGCCGCCTTTGCCTGAGATGCAACCGGGACTTACGCGTGTTGCACCACGCATCGCGTCCGCCATCTGCTGGTTACTCCTGAGGGTCTGTATCCGGAGGCCCACGGCTTGAAGTTGTGTTCGCATCTGGTAGAACTTCTGGACGTAGCGCCGTGTCCGGACGAGATCCTTCGCCATAACCTTGCACGCATTCTAGCAACACCCGTGAATGGTGACACTCAAAGGCACACGGCGCGACGACGCGCACCATCTGCCCCGCCTTCGCGCTTTTCTTGATGTCCATGACGAGCTTCTTCTCCTGCTGCTCGAGCTTCGTCCTCTCCCTGTCCAGCTCGCGCTGCGCCTTGGCGAGGGCGCGCTGGTGCTGCCGCAGCCGCTCGGCGGGGGTTACTGTCCGTCCGAAGAGTGTTTCCTGTGCGCCCTACGTGAGTTACGTCGCCCCTCCGCACATTGCAGGTACTCACTATGATATTCATGGTCGTTGTGTCGGAGGACAAGTGGAGGCCCTGGAGGCGCCCGCGGGCAGCGCGATCGCAGCGGCTACGGCGGACTCAGAGTGTGGGCGCCTACGCGTGTTCAGAGGACGGTGAGGACAACTGACAAATGCAGCAACAAATCCTGTCTAGCAGGGATCCTTTCCCGTCGGGTGCCCACAGGCACTCCGTGGTGGGGCTGCTATATAATGCCTGCGTTCTCTAGCACCAGGCACCCCAGCTTCACACCTCTAGATCTCTTCCGAGCAAAGCATAGAGTCAAGGCCTCTTCACAGCCATGTCGAGCAACCCCGCTACCATCTCTGACTGCCAGTGCGTCCTCATCATCGGCGCGACCGCTGGAATTGGTCGCGCACTCGCCCTCGCCATCCACAACATCCCATCGAAGCCGACGGTCATCGCTGCCGGGCGGCGCCAGGAGCGGCTCGACGAACTGGCTACGCAAAGCGAGAGGATCAAGACGCTGAAGTTCGACGTCAACGCGAGCCGCGACGCGCTCAAGCGCGCCGTGCAGGATATCTACCAGAAATACCCTGAAGTACGCCGCGTTTCGAGCCTAAAGAGCAGCGCGCCAAGCTTATATGTCCCTCCAGCTCGACGCGGTCTTGTTCGTGTCTGGGGTCCAGCATATGTTCGATTTCAAGAAGCCCGAGACAGTGGACCTGGACGGTGGGTGCCTTAGTATCTCTTTTGCAGCTGCCAATGCTCACGCCATGACACAGTGCTGGAGGGAGAGTTGCACACCAACTACACCTCCATTACTCGGATGGTGACGTTCTTCCTACCCCACTTCCTCAAGCTCAGCGTGGGTTTCTTGTCGTAGTTCTTTCAGCATGCTTTAACGTAGATATATAGGAGCAAGGCCGGCCGTCGCTCATGGTAACCATCACCTCCGGGCTTGCCATCGTTCCTGGGCCGTGGTGCCCCAACTATTGCGCCACCAAGGCCGCCCTTCACAGCTTCACTCTGTCGCTTAATACGCAACTGAAGGACACAAAGGTCAAGGTCATCGAAATCTTCCCACCGTACGTCAATACGGCCTCTCAGCTCATGCATTGTCTGCTGACGACCATACACAGACTCGTAGAGTCCGAGTTGCATGACCGTTCGTCCCGTTTCCATTTGTTACATTTGTTACATGTAAGGAGTAACTCACATTCATTCAGATCAAGGTACGACGGACAAACTGTCCAAGGTCTGGATGCCTCTGGAGGACTTCACCAGGGATGCCATGGATGGCCTCAAGCGCGGCGACGCCGAGATCCCCGTTGGTCTTGCGAAGCAGCAGTGGGAGACCTATGAGAAGGGAAAGCTCGAGAAAGCGGCCAACGTACAGGGGCTCTTCTCAAAGAAGCAGTAGTTAAAGCAATCCGATCCGAAGTGAAGAACTTTGTACATCAGAAGGATTTGGATGCAGTATTATCAAAGTATACGGTACACGATCCGAACGCGACAGCAGTTCGACAAGAAGTCAGTACAAGATCCAAGAGTCGGTCAACATAACCGTTAGCACGAGAGCAATCGAACTGGGCGGCGTTAAGGTCAGGAAGGTACCAAGCACCCAGAGACGAGGAGCGACTCACAGCACTGAGCAAAGCACGCAATTCACACCGCCGGTCGTCACTCATCATCGAGATTGAACTCTGTACTGGAGTCGGAGGAGATACCATCCGCACCCTCGTCGTCGTCATCCATCGCTGAAGCCAGGCCGGATGGCGGCGGCCTAATGGAGAGCCTTCCCGACCGCCGCGGAGTCGACGTGACCGACGCAGGAGTCTTGGACATCCTACGCCTCTTCAGCGGCGACGGCGCGCCCGCCTGCTGCCCTTCTGCGCCCTCGATATGGAATCTGTTTTCCGTGGGACGCTTCTGGCCCGCGCTCGCAGGGGGGCCAGGAGGCGCATGCAACGTAGAGGGCACAGGGGGCTCAGGCGACGCAGAGGGAGTAGGAGGCGCAGGCGGCGCAGAGGGAGCAGGCGGCGCCTGTGCCTGCGCCGGGGTTGAGGCGACACCAAACGCGGCGCTGTACGTGCGCGCGGCATCAATGAAGTCCTGGTAGAAGTCCATGTCGAAGCCGATGCACTTGAGGAGCACGCAGGGCGCGCGCAGCGTGCCGGCACGGTAGTCTTGGAGGATGTCGTCGACGTTCCTGCCCCTTTGCGTCTTCTCCTTGTCCCTGGTCGTCTCGGAGTACTCGTATTGCGACTGTCGAATGGTCAAAACGTGAACACGACTGTCTCCTTAGCCACCCCAGGACTGCGAAGGAGGGCGTACCTTCTCGGGCAGGGTCAGCCATTCCTCAAGCGCGAGCGGTTCAACCCGTGTCAGTTCGTACGTCCCGAAGTACCTGAATTGGCTCTCCGCGCCGATGAAGACGGGCCGTATCTCTGGCTCGTTGCACCGCGCGCGATCCCGGTCGCCGAGGCCTACCTGCATGTATCCATGCGCGCCGGGCTTCGTGGGTAGCCACGAGTTTTGGTTCAGGTTCGGGCAGACGTACTCGCTGATGTCGTATTTGACGGCGAGCGGCCGAGCACTCTTGGTCACACTAAACAACGTCCATTAGTCAGTCAAGCTCGCGATGGTATCCAATGTGAACCCTCGGCACGAACCGGACAAACAAGCCTTGAGTTGCGCCGCCCAGGAGCTGCGAAAGCTCGGTCTTCGTGAACGAGAAGGGCCCGACGAGTTCGGGTGTCAGCGTTATGTTTACCACCGGGTAACTGGCCATTGCTTCTACGCGGGCTGGAGGAATGACCGAGGCATAGAGGGAGAAGTCGACAGGGCCGCTCTTCTTTCCTGCGCGATTGCTCTTCCCGCAGGGCCGGCTGTGCACCGATGTACTCGTTGAGCAGGACCAAGCCGATGAATATATGGTACTCACGAGGGCGCGGCTCTAGTCGAGGAGACCTGCGAAGGCAATCAATCAAGGGGGCTTCCAGGAAGTGTACTAGCCCCTCACCTCAGCTTGGGTGCCCGGACGCTGCAGTGCAGACGGGGCTATGGTGCCAGTGCCGGACTGTATCTGAGAGCATTTATATGTGAGGTGTCGTTCGTCTATGCAGAGCCCTGCGAGATACTCGGAAAACGACGTACAGCGGCTTCGAACATGGCCACCTTCGCCTTGAGTTCCTCGTTCTCCTTCTGCGCTGCGGCCAGCTGGCGGCGGCATTTGCAAGTCAATGGTCGTTCGAACCATTACACCGAGAATCTTGCTTACCTGCTCTCGGAGGGCATGACGATCTTGCATCATGGCTTCGTAGGCCAGCCTGTCTCGTACTGCCTCGAGCTGTGCTTCGGCGGGTAGTGGTGGCTCCTCATGCGGGGCTTGTATCTGCACATATTCCAGACGTCAACGTTTGGTTTAGCGTATTTCCTGGAGGGAAGACCGACCTGTTCGAGTTGCCCTTGGAGCGTGTTGACATTGCCTGCGAGTTCGCGCACTTCTCTGTCTTTACCGTCGAGCTCGAGGCGCAGAGCAGCCATAGCATCTTGGAGGGCGTTATACTAGGGGTCTGGTGAGTTACGATGGCAGCGGAAGTGACACGAGGCATACCTGGGCCATCGTCGCCATATTTTCGTCGGATTGGTTATCACGCCTCTGCTCTACCTCATGCCTCTCATCTTTGAGTTTCAAATGATCTCGCAGCAGATCATTGTACTGTGAGAGGTACTGATATTTCTGTGCCTCTGCAAGCTCGCGCTGTAGATACATCATACGTGTCAGAATCAGGGGCATGAGTGGATGGACGACCTTACGTGGTGCTTCTCCTCCGCGAATTCCTCCTGAGAAGTTTTCAGACGCGACTGCGCCTCTGCAAGGTCTGCGCGCAAGGTCGTGTTCTGGTTGGTTGCATCGAAAGGTCCTGGCCTCCGAAGCGCGACAAGCTGTGTTTCCATGTTTTTCACGCGTTTCTGAGAAGTCTGCAGCTATAAAACGGCTCAGCCTGTAGTATGGTGCGGTCTACGAGCGAAGAAATCCGAACATACCTGGTTGCGCAATTGTTCATTGTCGCTCGTGATGACTATCATGTATTCCGCCTGGAACTTTATAGTCTTGGTGAAGGTCTCGAGAGATGTCGACGTAGACATCTTTCGTGGTTGACATGTAAGGTGTGTCACGACCAGGTGGAGCAGGGCGTCTCCGCTGTCCAGCAAGGTTACGGGGCTTGCGCCACAGACGCGTCGCATCGAGATCGTGGATCTGTCACGACCCCGCGCGACGCTACTTTGAGAACTTGTCCTCATTCTTCATTGATCATCGGTTCCGGAACACACTGCACAGCGTCATCACAACCCTCCGAATGAGCCTAATGTGTTGGTCATGTATGGAAGAAACATTATATACCGGCTTTAAGCGTAGTAACGATAGCTAGCAGTCTATAAGGGTGTCGACGACGACAAGTCTTTTATTCGATCCTCCCTCACAGCATGAATGTCAGCGGGTTCTCAAGGTAGCCCTTGAACGCGCTCAACCACCGCGCACCGACGGCACCGTCAACTGTCCGGTGGTCTGCACTAAGCGTAACCTTCATGACGTTCGTCACCTTGAAGCCACGCTCCTCTTCCGGTGCGGGCACCAGGGTTGGTGTCGTCGTGCCGACGGCGAGGATACATGACTGCGGAGGGTTGATGATAGCCGTGAAGTGGTTGATGCCGAACATGCCCAGGTTTGACACCGTGAACGTACCGCCCTGTAGAGCGCGATGGTCAATATGACATGCTGATGGGGATGCCAGCCAGTACATACCTGGTACTCTTGGGGCTGTAGCTTGCCATCCCGAGCCTTCTTCGCGAGAGCCTTGCCCTCGGAGGAAATAGTTGCGAGACCCTTCCCACCGACGTCCTTAATAATGGGAGTGATCAGACCGGTGTCAGTTGCGACCGCGACCGAGATATCGGCCTTCTTGTACCTGAGTTGAGTGAACGTGAGTCAGCAACGGCCGTTTCAGTGAGAAAACCCTGTCATACTGTCTGATGACCTCGCCCAGCCACGCCGAGTTCGCCTCCGGGACGTCAGCGAGCGCACGTGCAACAGCCTTCAGGACGAAGTCGTTCACACTGAGCTTGGCAGCCTTGTCCTTCTCACCCAGGGTCTTGTTGAAGACTTCCCGTAGCTTCAAGACCTTGTCCATGTTGATGTCGAGGGTCAAATAGTAGTGCGGGATGTCCTGCTTCGACTGCGTGAGCCGGGTACCAATGACGCGCCGTATGTTCGAGACTGGAATGTCGACATAATCCGGCAGAGAGGCAGCAGGCGAGGGGGTGGATGTCGTCGAGGTAGCACTAGCGGTCGCAGGTGGCTGGTACTTCTCCACATCTTCCCGAATAATGCGGCCCTCGGGACCCGAGCCCTTGAGCTTGGCCAGAGGGATACCGCGCTCGAGAGCAATCTTCTTCGCGATGGGAGATGCAAAGATGCGGTCGCCCTTGGGGACCTCAGGCTTCGTCTCAGCCTTGGGTGCGGGCGCGGGCTTGGACGGTGTCGGCTCAGGCTTTGGAGGCTCCGGAACGGCCTCCTCCTTTGGTGCGGGCTTCACGTTTGCAGCCTCCGCAGCCAGTTTGTCAGCAGCGGAGAGGTCGTCGCCCTCCTCGGCGAAGATGGCGATGGGTACTCCGACCGCGATGTTCTTTGCGCCGTCCTGGGCCTAGACACGGGAAGGAACTGCTAAGCGCACATAGAAAGAATAGCTTGCGGTCGAGACCTACAATGATCTTTGCAACGATACCGTCATCCTGGGCCTCCACATCAATGGTGGCCTTGTCCGTTTCCTATGACGCGCGAGTCGTTAACTCCGCAAAACCAGACACGTAGTGGCATGTGCGCACGATTTCCAGAATAACGTCGCCCGCAGTGAAGGACTCGCCCTCCTTCTTCTTCCAAGAAGCGATACCGCCCTCCGTCATCGTCGGACTCATGGCAGGCATTCCAAACTTCGAAAGGGCATTTCGCCGTGCAGAGACGTGCAGGCCTGAGGCGGTTGTTAGTCAATGACATTCGACCCGCGTCGGACACGAGGTACGTACGCCTGGTGAGAATGCTGCGTGCAAGACAGGAGGCCATGGCGGTGAAGGTCCTCGACGACGGAGGGGTGTGAGAGGGAGGAGTGGGAGTGTTTACGAAGACTCGCAGACAAGTGAGAGCAGGCAAACAGGCACAAATGCGCTGGCGACGGAGGCCGCCGGCACGTATCGGACTCGCGCGCGCTGCCGCGTCTCGCAACACTTCCTATTTTTCGCTTCCTCGGTTCGCACTCATGTCGTCCGATCTTGTTCTACCTGGTCAGCCCATCCTACTCCCCCGCGGTCCTGTCCCGCAACTCGGGAATGGCATCTACTCGAGGGACGGCTTCGTCAGAGCAAGCCTTGTCGGTGTTCCCAGTTATGAAGGATCTGTCCGTCTTCCCCTCGTCTCTTGTCTGGTTCCCTGAATAACATGTCTATGTGGCCCTCTTCGTCTGCACGCGCTTGGAATGTAGACGCTGTCAATTCCTCGGACTCGACCTCGTCCACCTGCCCCGAATTCTATCGTTCTTGGTTCGGTGACGCGATTGTCACCTCAGCAAGCTATGCTCTCAATATCCGTTGTCGATGGGGTGCCCTTGCCTCCCGGCGAAGAATTCACAGGTGTCATCCGTGTACAGGACGTCAGAGCAACGGAAAAGGACAAGGTGAAGATCGCAGACTGTTTCCGCGGAGGCGATGTAGTCAAGGGCCTTGTGGTAAGTAACTTAGTACGCCTGGTACAGTGCCACATTAACCCTTGGTTAGTTGTCGTTGGGTGATGCCCGCAGTTATTATGTGACGACTGCTCGCAATGACCTGGGCGTCATCTTCGCGACCAGTGAAGCAGGTCAGACTCCATGCAGTCCTATCGGTGTTTTCTTCGCTGACCTACAGCGCACTGGTACAGGTTCCACCATGGAACCCGTTTCATGGCAGGAAATGCGGTGTCCCAGGACTGGCAAGATTGAGAAGCGCAAATGTGCCAAACCAGAAGGCCTCTAGTCGCGCTAGATCTGCTTTCCTTAAGCCTTTTTACCGACATGTATCGTACACTCTCTGCTGTATTTCTATGTACACCCCCATGCAGGTCGGCTCTTCGTGGGGCACCAAAGTTTGCAAAAAACCCCTTTGTGAGCAAGCGCAGGGTCTAATCGTGTGGGCTTGATCCATGGTTCTGTTGTTCGTGCGATGTTACACATTTCTGAGAACATGTCGACTTAGAACCCCATGGTGGATAGTATGAGGCTAGACCAGTATGCTATGTAAATTAGATGCAGTCCAGCCTAAGTCTGAACACGAATGCGCAGTCAACTCAGTCGACGTCTCAATGACAGGACCTACCTAAAATGGCGAGCGGCCGGTGACCGCGTGGCAGCTCGACGACAACTGAACCACTCCCACTCTGGGCGTTCCTGCTATCCCCCGTCGTCTCTTCTGTAAGGCTCTGGCACCGGTGCTGGTCCCTGCTTTGTACTCTACTCTGTGACATGACGGCGGTCCTTCAAGCGAGTGATGTACTGAACAGGGACAGAACCATGGCTTCGCTTGACGATAATGCAATCAAGTAACGACCTCTATGTTGTCATTCGCGGTCGCTCAGTCGCTGATTAGTATACCGTAGTTACTCCTCGTCCACGGACTGGAAGACGAAGTACATGGAGGTCGCGGATATGCTGGCAGAAACCCGCACGGAACTCGATGACTTTCACGCGTCCAGTAAGGAGCTGGAGGAGGAATTGGAGAGAGAGCTGGAGCGCACAGAGAAAGCGCAGCAGGATCTCAAGGTCAAGGTAGCCAGAGCCGAGCAGGAGAGAGATGAGTGGAAGGTGCGCCCCTTCAACTAGTAAGACTATATGCACATTACTCAACATTATCACAGTCCAAATTCATGTCGCTGCAGACGATGCACAATACAACAACGGCGTCGTTGCAGCGTGAACTCGACACGTTGCGCGGTGCGCATCAGAAGATCAAGATACAACTCCGAGACTTGGAGATGGGCAATGACGATCTGGAGCGGAATGAACGGGCTATTTCATCCAGCTTAGCCGATGTTGAGGGCAAGTATGCGCGGGCTCTCGAAGAGAAGATCCTTCTGGAGCACGAGCTTCTAGACAAGGCTAATGTTGAGGAAGAATGTCAACGGCTGAAGGATGAGCTCAGAGGTGCGTGGCTCGCTGGGATGTGTGTGTCGCTTAGCTTCACTGTCCGACGCTTTGTAGATGCGAACGAGGAGATCAACATCATGAAGGACCAGCTCGCCGCTGCACAGTCCCGTCCTCCAACGATGACCGACACCGAGTCCTCAGCACGTTCTGTTGCATCCACCGCCCCTTCTTCTGTGTCCGAAGACAATCTTCTCAGCATTGCAATGCCCCCCGATCTCTGCTTGGCTGATCTTTCCCAAGCTCCAGAACGCGAGAGTCCTACCAAGGAGAAGCATATACACACACCCAAATTCGCCACTCCTCGTCCCATCAGGTCGCCTACCATCCTTGGCGTCTCCCCGTCACCACTTCTACACAAGTCTAACTACCGTACGGCACGCCTGGCAACACCGCCGACTAGCTCTTCACCAGCTCTGGCTCGCTCGAGCACTCTACCGTCCCTCTCAACCCCTTCGCGCCTTCCGCCTCGTACGCCAGTTCCCAGACCCGCCGTTGGCCGTAACGTCTCAAATCTCAGCTCTGCGACGACAAGCACCTTTACCGGGACTGCGTCGAGGAGCAAGGGCGTCCAAATGGTATCAGAAATGAGGGCGCGCGTCAGAGTCCTAGAGCAGAAGATCCATACGCGGGTACCCAGACTGCGGATGGGTAGCACAACCAGTCGCACCACAGCAATGCCCCCGCCACCACCACCGAAGGCGGGGCCTTCCTCTGTTTCCGTTTCTCCCGCCCCTTCGACATCGTCTACACGGTCGATGAGCAACGACCAAGGGTCATCGCAGTCGAAACTCCGTCGACCGAGCTTCGATTCTGAAAGTGATCGGAAGCGTGCATCAGGAGCGGATTCCTCGGGATGGGTCCTCATCATGGAGGATACACCGTCGCCTGCGAAGGACAAGGACAAGGAACGAAGACGCACCTCGCAATCGAGCCCCACAGCTCCTTCAGCCTTCCGCCCACCTCCTACCGCACCTCACGACTCACCCTCGCCGACAGGCATCCCTCGAGCACCGAGTTCGTTGTCTCATAGCACTATGCCTTCTGGCATCCGGCGACCACAGTCAAGGGTATCGGAGGGCCGGAGTAGTGTTAGCACAAATGCTACCACAAGCACAGCTAGTTCGATTCCAACGCCTTCCTCTCGTCCGACCACCCCAACCTATCTCCCGCTCCCTACATACGGCGGGCAAGGGCTGAAGCTATCAACAGGGCCAGGCCCGGGACCGTACCAACTGAAGCGGTCTTCATTGGGCGTCCCGGTCAAGTCACCAATGGCTTCCTCACCTCCGCTGCATTCCAACATCACCGTGCGTCCGATGACGAAGTCTATCGTCGGGAACCCCATGTCGCAGAGCCGTATCGGGAAACCACCAACGCACTCGGGCGGCCGGAGAAGTGTGGGCGAGGCCTCTGACAACGAGATGCTGAGTGTACGGGATCTCTCGCGGGCGCGGTCAGGGAGTACGACGGCGTTGTACGGGAAGAGGGGCGGTGTGTGAGGGGTTTCGCTGTTGGCGCTGCGTTTTGGATTGTTCGGTTCTCGCGCCCTCGTCTCATTACTTGTGTTAATCTGCGCTAACATCGGTCATACCTTCATTCTTTATCTTCCACAAGTATAATGAACTGACGATTTACGATGCAGTCGCAGTTTCCGTCCGCACTCGCGGCTGTACATTCATGCTCCCTATATCCCATGACTTCTGATGATATCCCTCGGCCGGTCTGATTAGAGCTTCGACCCCACCTTGTTCAATCCTTCAGCACTACAACTTGAGTTAGCGCAACACTAATCCTTGTGTAAAGATTGTATTTTCTTTGTTTCTGATGTAGCTTTCTTGGATATCTAATCTAGCCAGTCATCGGCCACGGGGTCCTAGGAAACCCTAGCTAGGCCACACAATCGACCATGAGGTATTGACGCAAGCTTAAGTTGGTAGATTTCTTGAGGCCTAGGCAATCAAACGTCGGCCCTGTTACTGTAAACCTGAGGATCAAATCGTTTCACCTTGATTCAAAAGTATTAGCGAGGTTCATGGAATCTTACACACCTAGGTGAGGCCCAGTCATAGCTTGAGGTTGTGATTGACCATTACTGCGAAGAGGAGCTGCTCCGGCGCTTGTATGTCTAGTAGGACTCGGAGCGTAAGATCGCAATCTAAGTGTACCGTTCTGGTATGTATTATCGCAACTTACTCAGTCACTACTTCATAGTAATATAGAGTACACAATCCTCGGATTGTCACATAAAGAAAATAGGGCAGCTCTCGGAACCTTCGTCGCGTCTTCAATATATTACTGGCCGCCCGCAGTGCGCAAGACTCAATCAGTGTCACGTGTGTCACAGCACTATGATGTTGGCAGAGGCGTTCAAGGTTGCTCACAGCCACTTCCATTGCAACGTTCACGCGCAAGTCCGCCGGCCATAATCTCGACTGGCTGCGGCGACGGCAATGGCGACCCCTACACACTCCTCGAGCACACAACTTCAGCGTTCGCTGAACCGGCAGGTCGTGCTCGACGAAGACGAATACACAGAAGCCCTCTCCCAAGTCATCGCTCGCGACTTCTTCCCGTCACTCATCCATCTCGAAACAACAAATGACTATCTGGACGCTCTTCGATCTAAAGACCCGCAGCTCATACAAGCATCAGTGCGGAGGATGGAAGGCCTGTCAACTCCGATGCCCTACAGCAATCGCCCATGGGAGACACCGTCACAGACACCGTACCGTGCAGGGCCCTCGGAGACACCTCTACGTACTCCTCGGGATGGGAACGAGCCACCGGCTAAACGTCCCCGCTTTGATACTAACATGAGCCTGGATGCTTTCCAGGCAAGTTACACGTCCGAAGACAATTCGAGCTTCACGCAAATTCTTGAAGACGAGAACCGGAAGCGGAAAGAGCGATATTCTTGGGCATGGGAGGCCCAGAAGAGGGTGGAGGCGCAGAGGGATAGGATGCTTGAGGGGAGGGAGAGGCTTTTGATTGAGGGTCCTGTGGCGACTGGTGTGCGAGAGAAATTTCGCCTAGAAGCACCTACGCCGGCTGGGCTGCTAACAGACGGGTCAACCTCATCGGATGTGGTACACACGGTCGAGGAAGGGAAGGGTAAAGAGGTAGCCCGGACAGAGACTGAAAAGAGTGTGGTCGCGACCGAGAGGCATGACGAGGAAGAGGCGGAGGAAACAGACGTCATGGCACCCAAGAGGGATACAAGGTCTGCGGGTGTAGATGGCTGGAGGTTCAAGGTAAGCAGGCTTCGTCACCTTGCCGCTATGCGCAGGTCTCACATGATAATGCGCAGACGCGAAATGCACTCATGTTCGCTCCCGACGCGGACATCTCTCCCTATAGTGCGCCCACTAAATCGGCGGCGGAAGCTAAAGGCGAGCCGAAGGTTGTCAAATACGGGAATACTCGTCTCCCAGAGCAAGACGACAGGAAGGGTGGATCCGTGTCCGAACCCGCGAGTCCCACCCAAAGTCGCATAGACGCAGCCATTGCTGGAACACCATGTAAGCACCATTCTATGCCAACATTCGAGGACCTGTTCACTGAGGCGATGATTAGACCGGCCGAGACCACCAACTGGTGACAACTTCTCACTCGTCCCTTCTGTGCCCTCACCAACGCCGTCGGAACTGGGTCCAATTGCCATGAAGCAGCTTATGACATGGGGCACGCTGAACGCCACCCCGCGTATCCTGGCACAGTCCGACGACCCCGCAGAACCATTGCCGGACATGCCTCCCCCGAACACGCCTTTCCATATCGCCGCACCGTCTGCCCGCGAACGCATTTCACACAAACTGTCATCAAATGCTGCGAAGAGCTTGCGAGTTAAGGCAGGGTTACTGAGCGTGCCAGGGATTTCCCGGACGTCGGCAGGTTCGAGCTCGCGGAAGAGCACCATGCCCCCGCCTTCGTGGACGCCCCGAAGAGCACAGGGTCCTGGGGCGTTGACCCCAGCAGCTAGGAGGCTGCTTGATAGGAGTACCATGGGAACAGCTGCCGCCAGAAGAGCGGAGGCGATGGATAGGATGGCTGGGTGGGAGGGCAGCGCGAAGAAAGACACAGACCTGAATCGCGTTCGGTGGACACCTACACCCAGTCCTGTGACAAGGAGATGATGCCGACAACCCACTTGCATTTGAGCAACCCTCTAGCTATCTTCTCTGGCCATTCTGTCATACATGCATATCAGACGCGACAAGTAGCATCGAGTTCCCTACTGTACACCCTCACTACATCACGCCTTGGAATCTGATACTTTCCGTCTTTTCGATTCGCGTTGAGTGTCTTCGCTGAGGGCATCATTTCCAGGAGATGTCTCGGTTCCCTTGCGTTTGGAGTCAAGCTGCGCGTCAGTGTTCGTCTTCGAACCGCCGTCCGTATCAAGCGGCGAAGAGGCAGCCGGCTTTGATTTCTTCTTGACCACTACACCCTTCAGTGACTTCTTGAGATCTTTCTTTCCACTTGTTGGCACTATTTTCTTGGGTTTGGCGGGTATAGGCTGTGGAGGGGGAGCGTTCGTCGCTGTTCCTACGGTGGGTTTACTCGCCGCCGTCTCTCGTGCCGCGACAGCCCTGCGAGAACTCAGCATTACAACGGCTGCTATGACAGCAAACACACTCTCTGAAATTCTTGAGCTCTTTCCCATCCATCTCCTTGCGGAGGCGTTCTTCCTCGCGCTGTTTCTCAAGCACGGAGTCGAGGAAGAGCACTTCGTCTTCTTCCAATGCGCGGAACTGGTTACCTGCATGCGAATGTCAGGTACCTGTGACCTCGGGCAACGCCAATGCAACGTACCTAATTTGTTACGTTCCTCCCATTCTTCTTGTTTGGCTGCCTGAAGCGCATGAGACTCAATTCACGGGTGCGGCGCTCCGCTGCTTACTCGGTTAGCAGCTAGTTTCTGGAACACAGTGTAAGGCCGCGAGGTTTACATAGAGCGCAATAACAGCTGTACCTCTGCCAGACTACGCCCGTCGAACGCATCCTCAGTTGGAGGCGGTGGTGGCTCCTGGCCGAGTCTGCGGAGTGAATGAGATCAACCAAGCTGCGCGGGGCTGCGGCGCTGGTACCTCGCGTATGCGGCCTTCCACTGCTCGTCGCGCCTTGCCTTTGCGGTGTCGATGTCAGACTGAGAGACAAAGCGTGAGCCTACGGCGCCCGAAGAGATCGAGGGAATGGCATCGAGGTCGTCCATAATGGAATGAAGGAGAGTCGCGGGCGGTTATGTACCGTGCGTGAGCTGCGCGGGAGCCGAGATGAACCATACGCAGAGGCCCTCTCTTACTTAACCCCTCCTACCGCCTCCTGTTCGACGTCCTCTGACGGCCATTCGCTGCCCAGCAGCGGCAGGACCAGCGCCCGCTCCTTACACTTTATACCCCTCTTCACCCCTTTCTCAGAGTCTTCAGTCCGCAGATGCCGTCTGACAGCGAGCCTCTGCCTACCGCCTCAACTCGCTCCGCATCGGTAGCCAGTTTCGCAAAGTCACACAGCGTACGAAGCTCTCGTGCCGCGCCATCTACCATCAGAACCGTGGTCACCTCTCCTCGTTCGTGCCCATGTCTCGCCATGTGGAACTGATTTCCTCACAGGCACTGCGTCTATCAGCGTGGGCGCGGGATGAACCACCCTCACCCACTGAGGAGGATCCTCGGCTTGTGGGATTCAAGGAGAACGTGCAACGTACCGCAGAACCCCGCCCGTCGGATGTGCTGTCTTGCCAGTCCTCGATACTCGATGATCCCGGCCCATCGCGCTGGTGGGCTTTCACGCGACACCGACCGACCTCGCCTTCCCAGTCTACTCCATTGACCGGACATCAGACATCACGCCGACCACTGCGAGAATGGGAACGATCATTATCCATACCGTGGCTAAGCCGCTCTCAACAGGGCAGCCCGTCCATTCCTCCAGCAAACCCGACTAGCTATTTTCAGAGGCAGGAGGAGGAACAACCGAAAGATGTTATCCCCGCGGATCCTCTACGCGTTGACATACCTCCTCCACCTACTACCGTTTACACCATAGCACAGAACACAACACCCGGCTGGGATAGCCCGTGGAGCGCACGCCCACTCGAGGACAACACCCGGACAATCAACCGCTCAGTCGAACGGGTCCAGCAGTTAACACCGGTCGACGAGCATATGAGCGAAAAGGCAAAATCTGCGTCGACGTGGGCGAGGAGGCGGAAACGAGTCAGAGCGTATATGTTGTACAACCCATATGTTCCTTTGGTACGCCATTCTAGCTTATTGTCATCTTGCATTCGAGCTCAAATGCTTTGCACAAGCTCTTCCGCTTCATCAACATCGCTTTCACAGCAGCAGCTATGGCTATAGCCATTCGTATTCGCAATATGGAGGCACGCAGTAGCGTCATGGGCGCTGTGGGCTCGTCTCCGTATGTCTTGATCATTGGCAGCCCTGTGGAACATCAACCCTGACCCGCAGACCCTAGCACCCTCGTCATTGTTTTCGCCAGCTTGACACTTGTCCACGTCATGGTGGCCATCTACACCGAATACTTCGGCCGTCCCGTCGGGCTGTGGCATACCTCCAGCAAGCTGGCGTACACGCTCATCGAAGTCGTCTTCATCTGCGCATGGTCCGCGGCGCTCGCACTGACATTTGACAACTTCTTCACATCGTTGATTCCTTGCGCATCGCTCTCCAGCATCTCATGGTACAATAAACTGCCTCGGGCAACCCTCCCCAGCCTCACAGGTCAGTTGGGCATAGAGGGAGATCACATTTGTGATAATCAGCTAGCGCTCATCTGTCTGGTGGGCGTGGGCCTCATCATGTACTGCTTCAACCTCGTCATCAGCCTTTTCCGCGTCTTCGAGAGGGTCAAATACCACCCGGCCAACGTGCTTCCCACATGACTTCCAATGCTTACGAGTGACTGCGTTCTTGTTCATGCCCTTGCTGTCTTCAGATATCGGACAATTAATACACCTTCGTTTGATGTAGATTCACATACGTACATGTTTGGACATATACATACGGGGGCAGGTGGATGCCTGTCTCATTCTGCGCTACTCCTTGTGTACCATACACCACATCATGTACTGATAGATGAAGCTACACTACGAATGCTGTATGAATCCAACCGCTGATATTGAAATCCCATTTTTGTTCCAACCATATATGTGCGAGTTTTCTGGCGAATAGTTCGGAGAGGAGTCACCGTCTCATGTCCGTTGGGCGTTGCAATGACAAACGTTGCTGGTCGCCCGGGCTGCACTACACACGAGAGGTATTCCCATTAGCAGCTATGTAATTAGCCTTACACAGTGCTGTTGAGGAGGTAGCTCGCATTTACCCCCGTTCATGTCTTCCCTGCCGTGCCTGTTACCAGACCTGCCAAAGAGTGTCGCGTGCGCGGCGTCGGCATGCTAACGCGAATGTTTGAACCTTGACTTCGAACATTGTAGTCCTGGCCGCGGCCCTGCCTCTGTGGAATGTGGTGTCGAAGACCAGGGCGAAACTCTTTACGGCAGTAGCATTGCTGGGGGACGCCAGCACTTTGTCCCTGGACTCAACACCGCGCGGCTGTTGGCCGTCAAGCTCGCGCGACAGTAGCGTCCCGCATTGAATTGAGTGTGTCTAGTATTAGACGGGCGTGTATCGTGCTCTGGATGGAGTGCTATGTATCAGTGATGTGGGTTCCAACTAGTGGTCCACGGCGAGATCGGGCACTCACTACCTCATATTATCTCGTTCGCTGCGTGAAGTCCAGGGGCGCTGCGATGGTGCAAAGTACAGAAGCTGCACTACGCATGGCGGTGCCCGTGATACACCTTCAATCTTTGGCAGTGCTTGGTCGGGATCCGGGGAGCGAGTCGGGCCCACCACGACTCGGGGGTGAGAGACAACCACACTGGAACGCCTTGGTCGAAGTTCTCGCGTCGCGGCGGAGGCCGACGAAGTGCGCGTCGGACGGTATGCATGTATGTGCGCGTTTCACGGCGAGCTGCTCCAACGCTCCGACATCGGAAGTGCAATGCCTACAAGCGTTCGAAGCGGTGTCTGTTCAAGATCTGGCGCCCGCTGTCAGAGCTCGAGAGCTTCAAGTCGTTATGCACGCCCATCATCATAATTCGATTGTTCCGATCATAATCGACTCGATGTACGAGACCGTGGAACTGCTGGTCGATCGGATGCAACAACGCTGCCGAGGCAAGTGGGGTGACAGATATATCATCCAGTGTTATCGCACGAGGGAGAAGCTACCAACATGCATGAGGTGTTAGACCACCCGCTGGTGATGCATTCCTCTGTTACAGTGTTTGAGAGCATGAGTGAACCGGGAATACACGTGGATCTCACATAGCAGTCTCAGTGAGCTTCAGGTGTTATTTTCATTCGTCGCGCTACTGCGGGGCATCACCGGACGGCTGAGCCACCTTGCATGGAATTCTTCCATTGCACTGCATTCAAGAAAATAGCACTCGACGCCTGTGCCAACCGGTGTCCGGGATCGCCGGCGAAGCGACAAATACATTCGAACGTGTGATGACGAGGGGGATGCATGCTCGGCTCGTCAGTGGGCCTGGAGATCTGCCAACGAACCCGGAGTTATCATGGAAGACGCACCCCGTCGGGGACGAGTACTAAGCACTTTGCCAGTACTTATCCTCTGCTTTGCTCAGACGTTGTGACACGAGAGCGCTATGTATTCTGCGTTAGGCAGGGGCAGGTGTCTGCGGGATAGATCTTGAGACCGCACAGATTCATGGCGGCACGCCCTATTCGGCTTGCTGTCCGGAGCATGTTCTCAGCGCGAATAACAGGAGCGATGTTTGAATACGATGACGTACGACAAGCGTAAATATGGGTGTGTCACGGAATCAGAATTTGGTGGCCATCGGGCCTGCGGCGTTTTATTGTGGCGTATGACCCTCGAGAGACCTTGTAATAGTATCCGTCGGCCACCTCAAACTCGGTTTCGGAACCAGAAATATGTCTGTGTTCCGTGACGATTGAAGTTGTGGTCCGGTGTAGGTGTTTCCATGACCTTGATCTTGTTTTGTCTCGGATGAGGCCCACCGTGACCTCGACTGCACTAGGTCCGTGCCAGTGGACGAGTTCAGGTCCAGGGCGGGAAGTGACAACATATGTCAGGACGCCAGACTAGGGACGAATACGAGCGGATGAGTTTCAGGGAGTGCTGAGATGCTAACAGCAGGTGGGCAGAGTAGCGCGTATGAGTGGGATGGAGCCGCGGGGCATCGGAGCAGGACGCAAGGAGGAGTGGCGTTGCGAATGCAGGCAGGGTGACAGACAGCAGCCGCTCGTCGGGCCAGCGCAGGATGATGTGCGCTTGTCCAACTCTCCGCGATCTCGGAGGCTGCTCAACTATCAGAACACTTGCCTTCCGCCGAGCTCATCGGACCAGTCTTCGTCCGTATACTTTGCTTATAATCAGCCTCCTCTCCCTCCTTCGTCTCCATCTCGCATGCCCCGCTTCGTCCTGTGTAAACCACCCCTCCAACCACTTGACATACCAACATGTCCTCCACCACAACATGGGAAACACTCCCCGCAGAAATGAAATTGTCCGTGGTCGATCTCCTTGATTTACACGACGTCAAATCCCTCTCCCTCGTAAACTGGGAGGCCCACGCAATAAGTGTGCCGTCCATATTCAGAGTATGTGCCCTCGTGCTCCTGCCACACACTGACACCAGTCGCTGATGAGTCCGCGCCTTCACAGCATGTGAAAATACCCGACTACGACGCTCTGCGAGCCTATCTGTCATCCGTTCCCAAGTCCAACAACCAGTATATCCGCCGACTGCATCTATGCACCACGACCGAGGCAGGGCAGACGACTGCACCATCTGTCGACAACCATCCTATCACAGACGCAGTGGCTGAGCTGCTCGCTCATTGTTCCCAGGTGGAACAACTGACGCTCAACCTGGCAGCTTCGTTGCATCGCTCAGTGATACCTGTGTTCCAACAACTCAATTCGCTCACTAGTCTGACCATCAATCATTGCGGAGATGAGCAGTGGTCGCCTCTGTCAGTTTCCGTTTCCCCTCTCGTTGCGCTGAGCGCGGAGCACTGAACCGTATTCGTTTCTCTAGGAGCGAACGGCTCGTTGTGGCAATCGCAGCGTCTGTGCCCAAGCTCTCGCGGCTGTCACTCGACCGGATAACCCGGTCAGCTCTGCATGCCCCCGAACTTGTCGGCGTGTACCCCTACATCCCGCTCGTCGCGGGGGACGCGGACGTTCCCGACCACCCCTTCCTCGGCTCGGAGCTCCGCCTTCCCTCTCTTCTCCGCCTCCCTACCTTGCGCAAGCTCCGCATCCGTGATACCCATCTCGGAGACTCCCAATGGGCGACCACGCCCGTCGCCTGCTCGCTCGAGGTCCTCGACCTCGGCAGTTGCTATCACGCCTCGCCGGACTTCAACCGAGAGTGCACCGAGCGGATTATGGGCAATGTCGGCCACACCGTCGGCGAGTTCGCGCTAAACACCGCGCTCACGCCGCAGACGTTCAAGTACGCGCAGCACAGCGAGACGCCGCTCAAGCGCCTGCGCAAGATCCACCTCACGCCCCTCTTCCCTGTAGAGAACGTCGTGGACACGCTCAGCACGCTCTCCGACTCGCCCATCGAGCAGCTCAACGTGCAGTGCTACGAGGACGATGTGCTGGACATCTGTTCCGCGCTGTCCGATTTCCTCAGCCTGCGGGCGGAACGCGGCGAACAAGTCCTATACAAGCACCTCACCATGATCACAGTGAAAACTGTGAGCGATCTCGCAGACGGCCTGTACGGCCCGTTCGCGCTGGACACCAATTCCCCCGCAGCGCCGGCCCTTCCGCAAGAGTGCGCTAAAGCTGTTCGCGAGCTGCAGGACTTCCTCCGTGACCTTCGTAGCGCTGGCAATAACCTTCCGACATCGGCTTCCACTCAATCGGCGGCTCCCATGGACATGGATATCGAGAAACCATCGCCACCACAGGCCGCCGCATCCCCGTAGAGACCTCTAGTACACATACATACCTTTCTTTTGGACCTCGCTTTCCCCGTATCTTTATGGAGTATGTCATTTGTAACTTATACAGAGTAGACGTTCTTGGACATAGATACCCTCGTTTGTTTGTTGTACAACAATGGACGCTGCTGCGCCTTGTCCCAGCCACGACGAGTGCGATGCGACCTCTCGTTTCAAGTACGGTGTATATACGACCAGTGGCAGTAACAACACATGATTATCGCCGCAACTGAAGGTCACCCATAGCCGGGATATGAAGAACCCGCTCGTCTGCCATTCCTTGCTCCCACCCTTCTATATTGCCCGTGAAGTAGAAAAGGTTGGTAGGGGCACCGTTGTGCATGCCCCAGTCGTCGAAGCCGGCCCAATATGCGTAACAGCTCATATGTTTTAGACCGTTGACCGGCGGCGTGCCTGTGTCCAGGCTACACTTCGTAGGTCAGACTGCGTTTCATTCACAGGTAGGACATCGGCGTACCGAAGCTCGTCCCGCCGACCGGTCGGTCGCAGTGCAAACCGCCTCTTGCGTTTGCCTTGTACGACCTCTGGGGGGCCATTGAACGCATTGAATGTATCCATCGCGTTGGTCCCATCCAGCGTCAGTTCCTCCACAAAGAGGACCCCGCGTTCGAGGGTAATCGTTGCCACACTATTCCCGTCCGTGCTCTTCCAGCGACCAACGTACACAGTGGTTGCGAGCTCTGCGAGGGCACGATCGATGTAGGGCTGCATGATCTCGAAGATGTGGTAGACAATCGCCGCGGCGTCCATGTATGCCCCCGCCATGAACATTACGACACCGTAGGATGTGCCAGGGTGTAGAGCGATGGCGGTGTGGTAATTGTACAGCTCTCCGACTGAAGACCGGTGTCTGCTTGTACGCATGAGTCGAGGGGCCACTAAGTTTGGACACTCACGTTTCCAGTAGATTCTACGCAGTCTCTGGTTCGAATCCTTCGCTTTGATAATCTCCCATATGAGACCGGCTTCCGTCCAGTCGTCCTCTTCGAAGGATCGGGTGGCGTGCAGCCAGTTGCGCATCGTGTATGAAGCAAGCACGCTCTTAGGGTGGCGAGGGTTGAGAAGCGTAGACGTAAAGGTGGTGGCGTCAGAAAGCGAACACCATTGGCCTCCTGCGGCATTCATCGCGTCCAAGAAGTCAAGGTCCTTATCTCCCAGTAAGCAATCTGACAGTATGCATATCATGGAGCACTCACAGCGATAGATGACTCGAAGGAGGGTACAATCAATAGATGCTTGTTCTCCTCTTGTGCGAAGAAGTGACTACCATTGAGACCCATCGGTTCGAAGACGTCTCGCTTCACTAGCTCAGCATATTTGGTCGGCTCCTTGCTCGGGCTGCTTGAACTCATACGATTGGCGGCAACAAGCACCGAACCTAGGACACCTGTGGCAGTGTTCGAATAAGAGGGATAATAGCCCGGCGGATACACCAAGCGATTGGCCGCGACAGACGCTAATACAGACTCAAGGGTGGGGAATGGTAGACCATTAGTAGGCGGGGCACCAGCCCCCTCGACCGAATGAGGCCAGCGAGAAACGTCACCAGGAGGCCAGTCGTGGCCAAGGCCCGAAAGATGGGTGGCGAGATGGCGTAGGGTGATAGGTTCTTCATTCATGGACGAACCAGGGTTGGCAGGTGCATATCCGTCCAGGCGATACATGAATTCTGGAAGAAATCGGGAGACCGGGTCGTCCCTAGAGTAAGAACGACACAGTCAGGTCAGCTTCTCAATAGAATGGCGGGATGACACACCAAGACAATGCACCCCTTTGTCGGAGGACGTGCGCTTCCACTACCTCGAATAGCTTGGACACGCTCGCCATTCGGTACATGGCATGGCTCGTGGTCGGTGGCGAGGAGTCGCGATCTGTGTCCGAGCCGTTGTTTCGCAGCTTCCCTAGGTTGACCTCGTATATCGCGCCATGAGACGTAACGACGGCAGCAGATAAGCTCTCGATATCGCCTGCGCCAGACTGGAAGCGACCGCGCAGGTATGCTTCCACTTCTGCGGATGCTGCTCGCATGAGTGGGTGAGCAGCAGAGGGCGGGAACTCCTGGAAGAGATCGGGTAAGAAAGGATAACAGTTCAGTGATTCAACAGTCGTCGAGTGCCCTGAAATAGTGGTCCAGAGTTTCCCATATTGCGCGATGAGTGTTGCCGCGAGAGCCGATACGCTTGCAGAGACGGTTGTGAAGCTGAACATCGAGGAGGTGGGTGCCTTCACAGAGGGATCTCACAATCGCAGGCCCGCGGGAACGTCGAGGTGGTTGAGTGATCCGCTGTACATAGCTTGCGAACCCTCGGTAACATGGTTATCATTGAGACCATGGCCAATCCTGGAACAGCGCTGACACTTAGCCGAATCAGGTTGAGTGACGCAGTTGCCTGACGATAATGTTTTAGGACACCTACTAAAAGTTGTCCGAGTCCTGGTCCAACTACGCTTTCTATAGGGATTGCGGCTACTCAGTCATGTAGACATTTGCTTCTTGTGCAACGGGGAATATTTCAAGTTTGAGCAACATCAAATAAGATCAACACAAACAGTCGGAGGTAATTTGTAACAATTGACCTGGATCGAGGAGGATCCACATTGTCTACGACCATACTCACGTGGGTACTACATGACATGCGCCACCGTCGGCGCCACGTCGTCGTTTACCACAGTTTCCTGCAAACATTTCATCTCGTCTTTAAGCTCGAGCCCGGCAGTGCCAGTGCTAAGTCTGCCAGATTGGAAGCTCCCTACAAGAATATCACAGTGCGTTCGATTTGTGTATCTTCTGAGGTTTACGCCGAACGAAGTAATCGCCCACCCAGACTCCCCTGACCACCGCTAGTCACCTCCTATAGTGGGTGCTACACAACTTGAATAATCGAGGACAAGGAGTCACAGTGACTGTTTGAGCATATGAGGTTCGCCAGGCGCACTGGTTGCCCCAGCAGCGATGTACGGTTCAGGCTACTCTGTCTGAGACGAGGCTCCGCGCGCTGGCATGCTACTAGAGTACCTTCGCCGCGACGAGGAGAGTGTCGGAGACAGTACTGTCGTGCAGTGGGTGTCGTTGATATCCTTCATGCAGAGACGTAGGTCCACTGTGCATTCGTAGGAGCGTGACTGCGTCAATTCGATCCGATGCAGGACCGTAGTAGTATGTAGGTCATCTAGTAATCATTGTATGAGTATCAGACCCAGTAGCATGTCGTCAATCATTAACTCCTACGAGCTTCTGGTCATGGCACCGCGAACCGAGTCGTCATCTCAGTCTCCTGTGATCCCCTCCGGCTTAACGCACCCGTAAGCGGTGTAAGCCAGTGCACGAATTTGTGTGTGAGCTGCTCACCTCTCCACTAGCAGTGGTGCGTAGTATAACTGATGATTTATGGTCCACAGATACTCTACCGACCATATTTAAGGGTGCACAGACTCGCCTGTCCGTCATGGCGGCATTGACTACAGCAAGAGATGAGAGGCAGGGGCATTGACATTGGCACCTTGGGCTTGTTGCCAGGGGCGTCGAGCACTGGGTTGTTACTAGTGATACTTCAGCCAGCATCTCTCCAATCTAGTTGTCGCGGGTGTGGCGAGTACTGAAATATCAGAGTCATCGTAGCCTCGAGTAAATGTAACAGTAAAGTCAAACTTAACCAACGCACCTACGCCGACTCGTGCGCAAGAAACGCCTGAGACAGATTGGATTGGCGCGGCGTGAACGCTTGACAGGCCGCCACGGAGACTATGAAGGCTGTGGTCCTCAGCATACCTAACGAAGGTCCAATAGCAGTTACACTGCAGCATGTCAGGCAATGATATCTCACTCTGATGGATGCAATGCCTTCGTGATGTGGCTGCGGCTGAACGGGCTGCTTCGAGCATTGAACATCAGCACCAGCGATGATGGGATCATCACAAGTGAACGTTTCGAACTGGGGATTGGGTGTACGCCTTGGGAGAATGCCACGTGGTGTCAAGAACTCGGTCACTGTATCCCACATCGCATGGAACAACCAGAGTCCGGGATGGAGACGAGATGATACGAGGAGGGCTCACCGCACTGGGCGCACAAGCCGTGTATGATCTCCGCCCGTTCGTGGTCCGATGTATCGGTCGATCATGGCGAGACGCAGAAGCTGCGCCTGCTCGAACCAAGCGTAGTGCATGAGCTGTGATAGTTCATCTACGCATGGTTCTCTTGAGTTGTGACCGTAGGGAAACTCCACATGCCATACTCACTAGGACCTTTCTCCTGGTGAGCGCGAGCCGCCTCCATGCAGGCTTGTCGCCGGATTGTCGCACGCGCGGCTGTGCTCAGGCAGGTCGCCGAATGTCAGGAATTGACAGAGGACGTGCGCCGGAGCGCACGTCCTACAGTGTCACTAACCAAGTGACGTCTTCGACAGCAAGAAATGTGCCGTTGCAGAGCTTTCCTGACGGCTCACCTAGTACGACGTTGCGCTACGACCTGGGCTTCAGCGAGAGGGTAGGCATACTTGATGTTGTTCTTGTTCCGTTGCGGGGGCGGACGACATAGTTGACACTCTGCGAAGGACGGAGAGGGTGAACGGCACCGTCGACCAGCCGTTGCTCCGATCAGGCTGCGAAGTCCGTGCACCGGTCCTGACTCGCGATTGAGCTCAACTACGATGATACCCCTGGTTTCGTAGCCGTTCGGCAGTGTGCACAACGGGCCACGGAACCGCTTCTCTGCATTCATGCTCATGCTCAAGTTGAGTGACTCACCGGGCGGTGTGAGGTAAGAATGGTCGTAAACCTAGGATGAAACTTGGTCGCTCTAGCGCACTCCGAGTCAAAGGGATATCTGGAAATTGAAGAGAACGCTGTGGGATACAGAGCCTCGCATGTCTAGGAATCCTGTCCCCTTGGTGCTGGTGGCAGGATGATAGAGTAGTCAGTACTTGACTACAAGGCGGGACCGCCAACAGTGATACTGTACCAACCTATCATTGATGTATTGCGCTCAGTGCGAGTGTGGGTCGCGTGGACTATAAGACAGATTCTCACTGGTGGCCGTCCTTCACATTGACTTTCAGCACTTCCTACTTCCTCACCAACGCATGGCTTTGAGAACGCACCTCACCGTCCTTCAGTGGAGCGCGAACACCTTCGCAAACTCCATTGTTTTCAAGATACCGAAGCCTATCAACGTCGTCGGCGAGATCAATTACCACTGGAACGATGTCACGTACCGACAGTTCCTTCTCGATGTGGAGCGATCGGCACGGTACTGGTCGTCTATCCTGGGGAGGGAGATAATACCACGACGATCCGTTATTGGCCTCTGGTAAAGACATCCTTCTACAATATGCGCGCAGCAATGAGTGACTTCCAGTATACAGGCTCAGCGGACTGACCTACATGGACGTCCTACACATCTTCGGGATCGCCAGAGCCGGCTATATACCCCAGCTCTTCTCCTTGCGGCTCCCGAGCCCGGAGATCATTTACGAACTCATGCATCGCGCTGGCGCCAAAGCTCTCATCTACGACACCTCATACGCGGCCATCGTCCGCGGCTGCCACGTTCCCATACTGCTAGCCGTCGACCTCTTCTCCGTGCTCGATATCGAGGAACCATTGGCGGCGGTCGCCGCTCCAGACAACCGGGATGACGTCGCGATGGTCTTCCACACGTCTGGGTCCACACTGGGGTCACCAAAGCTCGTTCCGTGCACATACGGCTGGCTCGACGCAATCATATCGAAGGCCAACGCAATTAGCGTGCCGTGCAGGACGGACCGAAAAGACGTCCTGGTGTGCATGTGAGTTCAAACGAGAGTCCATCGGTAACACCTAATTAACAGCTGTATTAGGGGTAGCATGTGCCACATCGGTCAAACGCTCACCTTGATCGGCGCATTACAGCATGGTACTTGCACAATCCAGCCCACCCAGATCGCATTCTCGTCACCAGAGCTGAAGGCAATGATCCGCCAATGTGGGCTGAACCGCCTGACGCAATTCGCCACGTTCCTCTCCATGCATCTTCGTAACTCCCGGGACGACACCGACCTGCTCGCCCTACTGAAGGGCCTCGACGAGGTCCTGTTCGCTGGCCTGGCGCTGCCGCAAGAAGAGGAAGACTGGGCGCGGCGCAACGGCCTCGCCCTTCGCAACCTCTTCGGGAACACAGAATGCGGGGCCATGCTCATTTCCGCGGGCGGTCGCGGGAGCGACTCTCTCTTCCTGCGCCCCATCCCGGGCACCAAGTACGGGTTCATGCCTGTCACGCCATCCGCCGCTGCCGACGAGGCTGGGCAATACAACGTCAACGCCTCCCTCCTCGAGCTGGTAATTCTCTCCGAGTCTGGCGACTGCCCCTACCACACCCTTCGCCAACCCGACGGTCACTTCCACACCGGCGATTTGTTCAGCGAGGTCGCGCCCGGAGGCTACCTCTTCCGCGGCCGCGACGACGACTGGATCAAGAGCGAGAACTCGCTTCGGTGCGACACGCGTGCCATCGAGGACAACGTCCGCGCGACTTGTAGTGACCTAGTTGCGGAGTGCGTTGTCGTCGGGTACGGCAAGCCGTCGCCCACGCTCTTCGTCGAACCGAAGGGCGCCATTGAAGCGGGGAAGTTGAAGAAGGACATCATCCGGCGTACCCGGCACTTCCACTCGAGGCGGTACATGCACGAGCGGATCGTCGACACGAAGTTCGTGGTGGTCGTCCCCAGGGGAAGTCTGCCGAGGACCGCCACGAAGGGAAACATCCGTAGGCGTGCCGTTGAAGAGAAGTTCAGGGAAGAACTTGATCGTGTGTACGGAATCACCGCTAGCTCGCACTGTTAGGTTCTTCGAGAGGTGGTCCTCGCGATCGCTGCAAGACACTGTGGCGTCACATATCTATTGCATATATATTAACTGTAGTTTAATCGTAGACATGGACGATATTCCCTACCCTGTTTACCCATTGTACAGCGCATAAATATTCCTCTATGCACGCTATGGTATATCTGTGTGAGAGCGGGCTGTCATGCGCGTAAATCGAGTCGATTCGCGAGGTAGTATCAAGACACTCACCTTGAAGTGCTAACGTTCTGGTTCAATGCACTCAGATCCACAATGAAATCGCACAGGGAGTAGCGTAGATACTCACCACCGCCCCAAAGCAGCGGTGTGTGGTTGCCCCGCGAAATCTCATTGCTGTAAGGCTCCGAATTTTCAATACTACGATGGGAGTATCAGTAAAAGCTGACACGTCAGAAGGTAGACATCAACATGCCGCTCACCCGAGCATTTCGAATGTATAAACAGCGCGAAGTAGAAGCACATAACGAGCAATAAATTGTTCCATTCGTATGCCGTCGGCGAAATATGGAGGCCGTGTTTATGAATGGAAAAATGCCTTACCATCAAGATTCTGGTCGAGTGCAGCATTTCGTCGGTGACAGAACCTTGCAAGAAAGCAAGCACATGGCTGACAAAAGGCCGAGAATGAATGAATTGCCGCAATGAATCATCACAGCAGAGAGCGTAAGGAGCGCATGCTCCACGATGAGATAATTAAAAAACGCGCAGTACGTGCGGACATCAGAAATTAGCGCAGTGAGGTGCCCTGTTGTCGGATCAAGGATGCGGCTAGAGCTGCTCTGAGTGTTCGAAGACTACGTCGTCCGCTGTGATACGGAAGGCGAAACGCATAACAGAGTGACTCCCGGGTGTCCTGAAGAAACCTTGTAGGACGTCGTTCTGCGTCGCGTCAACCTCGGAGGCAGTGCCTTCCTCCGTCTCAGATGGGGTGGAGAGCGAGGTATAGGCAACAGTGGGCATGGAGGACAGCGTGATGTGATGGGTAATCGCAAATTCTTGCCCAGACTGGCGAGGGACCGGAGGCTCTGACGTTCCAATACCCTTTGCGAGGTTTGAAGGAACTAGACCAGAAGAAGGCTGTATTTGAGTGGTGCCTCCGCGAGGTCGAGAGGGTGAGATGGCGGTAGTGGCACTGTCGAAGGGAGAGGGAAAGGGGTGAAGGTGCTGCTTATAGAGAGGATAAGGTTCTCCGACGTTGACGGAGCCTTTGGAAGGATTGAGCCCCCAGTTCGCCAAGACAGTCAGAGGCCCGCGCAACGCGCGAACTCTCTGTAAAGCGATAGTAATCTGGCGCATGGGGCTGACAGGTTCCGTGGGGTCCGCGCTTGAGGATTTGTCCACGGAACGCCATTGCTCCGCCAGAAATCTGTCACTCCAGTAGAAAGCGCTCAGGGAATCAACAGCAAGGAGCCCAATCTCTTCCGAGCGCAACGAAGGATGGGCCGAGTGGTATTCAGGAAGGTGCATCAGGGTGGTGGCTACTTGTGCCGAAGACTGCGGTCGGAAGATATGAAGCCGAGACAAGCACTGAACCACGAGTTCCTCTACAGCGTGGCCGTCAGAAGATGGTGTTGAGAGACCACTTGTGACGGGTATAGACTTGGATAGACGGGCAAGGAGGAGATGACGGAACCTCTTGATGCTGAATTTGCCATCTGCATCGACCAATACTGCTGCACACGCCCAGCCACCAACTTCAGCTAAGTTGAACGAGGGCGGCAGGACGCAGGTAGCCAGCAAGTGATAGATAAAGTGGCTCTTGCCACTGGCGGCCGGGCCTTGGATCTCGACGACGTCTCCTCTATTCAGCGGAATAGTCTGCGGCGGATTGGCGGCGGGGATACGAACTTCCGAGGCTGGAACGTACGTTGCGCCCAGCAGACAGGCCGAACCTGATGTCAGAGAAGTATATGGCATGAAGTAGCTTCACCAACGCACCGCGATGCCGCAAAGAGGTCAGAAGCTGTACACAGGTCATCTCCCGCAATGGCATGGTGATCTGGATGACGACGTACGATCTCCATAGACTCCGTTGGGATCTGGGCGAGCAGGTCATCCGCAGTAGGAAATGCTTCCATTGGTGCCGTATGCTCGAACGGATTGGAGGTCGTGCAGTCGCGCTCATCCACACTCCGAGTTGATCACTAGCTGAAACGAGCACCCCCGCCTTCATATGAATGTCGGTGGCAGCATTCCACGCGTATGAGTTCGTGTGTGCTCGATGGACGAGCTGTAGAGGGCCGAGTGCGGGGTTAGTTGGTTGGAGGATGCGGAGCAAGCCGAACTGTGTCGCGTCTGTGGCGAGGTTGTGTGTGAGGGTGGCAGGCACGTGGCAGAGTGCGGGTGATGGGGTGATGCGCTGCCATCCAGCACTGCAGCGCAGGCACATGCCTTAGCGACCACCACCTCTTCGCCCTCCGTACGCCTTTCTTCGGCTCTTCCGAGGGCAGGCCCACCACCCCATTCTGCCTATCTATCTTCACCAACGCGTTCTTAACACGCCATGGCTACCACCGCACCCGCCAGGGCAACCCCCGCGTCGCGGCGCACGCCCTCGGCTCCCACCACGCCGACCCCCTCCATTGCACGAGGTGCGACCGCGCGATCTGCTGTTTCGCCGCGCGTAACGGCCTCCATGAATGGCACCGCCGCCGCCCGCCGAGGCTCTCTGAAAGGCGCAACGCCGCCTGCAAGCATCGTCAATGGAGATGCTCGAGAGACGCGCGAATCGCTGTCAGCTTCTTTGAAAGAAGAGACAGAAAAGAAAGAAAAGGTGCATATGGCCGGTCCTCTCGCTGCCGCCGTGCCTCATCCTCTGCATGTAGCTCCTGGTAACATTGCAGGACAAGGACCAGACGATCACTACCCTTACGACCGAGAACGACAATCTCAATTCAGCACTGAAGACGGCTGAATCTCGGCTCGCAGAGCTATACACTGAGCAGAACCGCATGGAGGAGGAGATGGCGGCACGTATTGACATAACCGAGAAACTGCGGACCCAAGTGCGCGAACTCGAGAAGGATAAGCGCGACATCCAACGACGGTATAACGAACAGGTTAGCCTCTTCCACGTTGCTATATTTGCTTCCAACTTAACATCGGCGAAGGCTTCGACATTTGAGGCGGAGCGCCAGGCGTTCTATGACAACGAGCAACATCTCAAATCACGCATACAATCCCTCACGCAAGCTCGTAAGCAACCGTTGCCACCGCTGACATCGCCTTCCGTCGCTTCCATTGCTGAAACGGAGACCGATGAAATGGGAATCGCCGATGTCGAGGCGCCAGAGGTCGATGAGCAAGACGTGAACGACCCCGAGCAAGAGCCCGCCGAGATGATCGCGCTCAAGCTCGAACTGTCTACACTCTCTACTTCATACTCGTCCCTCCAGCAAACTCTAGTCCTCCTACAGACGCAACTTAACGACCTCAAGCGCGTCAACAACGAGCTGCAAGAGGAGAACGAGTCCTACAACATATTGCTCAGGGAGAGGACGTTGAACGGTCAGTTTGATGTTCTCCGTATGGGTGGTGGGACCAGCATAAGCGAAGCGAGCGCCAGCGAGGCCGGCGACGACGACGAAGCAGAGGGAGACAGTAGTAGGGACGGCGAGAGCCTCATGAGCCGGAACACCGGCCGGAGCGTCCTCGATCCCGTCGAGGAGCTCACGGAGAGCGAGCTCGACCCAGCCTTCAAGCACGACGGCGAGCAGAGTCGGGAGGGCTCCGAAGCGGGCGAGACTGCTTCCAGTGCTCGCAGGCATGCCCGCAGGCACTCCAAGTCGCACTCTCCTCAGGCACGTGGAGAATCACTTGCGAACCTGCCCATCACTGGCCCTGGACTGGACTTGGCGGCCGAACTCGGGCGTGCCGAGAACAAGGACATCTTGGAGGGTCGTGTGCCTCTTGACAACGAGCGGGTCGTACCCGGCGGCCGTAGGAAAAGCAGGAAGGCCTCCGATGGTACCCGCAAAGTGTCGGTCGCCTCTGAACCGGGCATGGAAACCGGGCTACCGGACGACCTCGATGCCCTTAGGAACGAGGTTAAGAGTCTCAAGGATGCCAACAAGGCCCTCTCCCTCTACGCATCCAAGATCATCGACCGCATTATTTCTCAGGAGGGCTTCGAGCATGTCCTTGCTGTTGATTATGACAGCAAGGCTCCTCAGATGACGCCCAACACCGCGGCAACGTTCACGACGTTCAGCAACAAGTCGAACTCACAGCCAATGAAGAAGGGTCGACCTCAGTCTGCCATCTTCTCCTTGTCTTCATCGAGTCAGAATGGGCCTGCCTCGCCGGGGCTTACCACGTTCAACTCCCCACCTACGCCGAACACGGCGAGCCCGCCAAAGCCTCCTGCGTCTGCACGGGCCTCGCGTCGTTCGATGTCATTTGACTGGAAGAGTTTCAGCATGTTCGGTGGTAACGAGAAGAAACCCGAGCCAAACCCCAACCTAAAGCCCCTGACGTTGCGGGCGGGCAGCAGCCCAGTCGTCACGAGTGCGCGCAAGCTCGACACGTTCGAGGACGAGGAGGACAGGCGGGAGCGAGAGCGGCTCCATGCCACGATGAAGCTGATGGGCATCGAGAAGCCTCCGACCGTCCAGAAGAGCTACTCAGAACCGGCCAACCCCTCCCGGCCGAGCTCGATAGACACGTCGGTAATCAATTCGCCGGTGACCGCGACGACCGCAACTGCGACGAACCCGGCGACGCCGTCCACCCGCTTCTCTTTCTTCCGCCGGACCAACTCGATGACAGCGTCCGAGGCTCCATCACAGCGCTCGTCGACGCAGGGCAGCCCGTATATCAGCGGTGCGAACACGCCGAACCTGACGCAGGAGGCCCTCGAGCAGGCTGAGGCTGAGAGCAGCCTCGCCGCGCTGGACGCCCACGAGCGCCAGCTCAGCGCGGAGATTGCCAAGGGGAGCCCGGGCGGGTTCACAGAGATCCCACGGCGCAGCAGCGACCGCCGTAGCAGCCGGAAGAGTGGGAGTGGGAGCACCGTTTGGAGCGCGGGCATGAGCAAGGGCGAGGACGGGGACGACTGAACGTTGGGCTGACGGCACGCGGACCGTCGTGTATAGCGCATAACGGATGGATCAGGGATTGGATCGCTTGCATTTATGGTTATACCCTCACTTCGTTGCATACGCAGCAGCTACATATGGCATCTTGCACTTCGCCCATGCACTCGCATTCGCACTGTTATTGGCCATATCAATATTGTACATACCATCTGTGTAGTACCACCACTCCAGTTAATGTCATTCTAGAGGATCACTGTGTCGTTGTACAAGGAATACGTGACAATGTCAGCGGACTGGCTAGTGTTCCTGGTGGTGCTGGACCACTGGTTGCAATCAAGTCGGGGTGCATCCAGTTCCAGTGTCGTAACCAGTGGTGTGTGATATGCATGGTCCACATAGGACGTGTCGCAATGGAAGTGCCAGATGGATGGCAGGAAGAATGGGTGTGGTTCATTCTTTCTCTTGGGCCTTCTGTGCGGGCTCATGTTTGAGCAGAGTGTTTTGTGCATGCGTGCGAATCGTCTCGAAGGGGTTGGAAGCGAAAGCCGGATTAGAGAGAATCATGGGTATTCGCATTTTCTCCAATTGACTGCACAGGGTGGTATACAATGTGGTCAGCTTCGGTAGCTGAGTGAATTGAGACACGTACAGCGCGCGCTTTCTTTGGTTCTTACTGAGTGGTGCCCCTTTGCCTTCGCCAATGACCCCAGGCGTTGCTCGCGCCTTGTGGGGTTTAGACGTCTGCTCCTCGTCCTCCTTCGCCGAAGGTTGGACCACCCCTGGAGGCATCTCTTCGTCCAGAGCCTCGATCGCAGCTTGCATGTCACCGAGGCCACCAGCAACCTGCTCTTTTGCCCTTCGCTTGAGACGGCGCTCATGGGATCTCGAGTAGGGAGAGCGAGATGCCTCCAAGCCTGTGCATGCTGCGCTCAGCCAAACGGAGACAAAGGCATGTTGAACATCCACAGACGTCTGAGGAGGAGTTCATGTTTCAGAGCCTGTTTCTCTTTCTTCGTCAAAGTGATTGGCTCTTCTTGCTCCGCAATTGATTGCAGTATCTCTGTTCCCTGTATAGATGATGGGCTCCATCAGCGCTGAAACGCGATGCTATCGAAACACCAGAGCTCACAGATGCTTCTGCCAGAGATCCCACGTCTACATGCTCTGTGGCATTGTCCTGCACAGCGAATTGTCGCTTTGGTAACCGGACGGACTGTTCATGCACATGGCGGCGAGCTCGCTGAGCTTTGGGCTGCCTTACAATATCTACATTAGCCGACAATGCTGGTTGAGGACAAGACAGACCATCACAAGACTTTACGGTACTCGCTCTAAGGTAGTTGATGCTGAACCCAGTAGCGATGCAGCGCAAGAGTGAGAGCAAAGCGCGCGGCCGTCGGCCAGACCGGCGCCCACAGCATTATGTATCACATTTGCTTTCTCATCGACTGCATCACTTCACACCTGCAGACTGCGACCCTGTAACCTACGCTTGCCCCACTCAGCGCTGCGGTCTCAGAACTGGATAATAACATGCTTCCAGCGTAATTGAGACGCACGCGCGCCATCGAGGGGACAAAGTGATATAGCTGCAAGATTAAAATATGATATACGTACAAACACCCAAGACAGAACATGGAATTGTCCTCAAACCAGTGGCATTGCGCGAACATTGAGATCTATGCGCCCGCAGTTGGCTCTTCCTCTAATCTCACGGCTCCTTCAGGCGTTGATTCGCTGTCTAGAGGTTGGCCGCTCAGCATATCACGCTCCTTGTCGTTCCGCGCGTCCTCCATCCCGACCAAAATGAAGCTGCACAGGACCACCACCGCCCCCAACACGATCTGAGCCTTGGCAGGCTTCGAAAGGAGGAAATCCCCAACGACGGCAAGTGGCATCGTCAAGCTGAGACCTATCGTCACGACAAGCGGCGTTGTCTTCAACATGGCTAGGACGTAGATGAAGTCGCTGGAAAGGGTAATCGCCATCTAGGAGGGGGTAAAACATGTATCCAATAAGTAAGACGCGGCACGTACATTGATGAGGAGGGCAACTATCGCCTTGTTCGTGTACGGCAGCTCCAGTCGTTCGATGCCAATGAGGTGGAGGAAAACACCGATGGGCCAACAAGCGAGAATGTTGAACAGGCCAACGAATCCGAAGAATAGCTGCATGTCGATGCGGGACTCTTCTTTGATGCGGACCTTGAGCAATATGACGTAGAGTGCGTAGAAGAGCGCAGAGAGGAGCGCGAAGAAATCGCCGAGAATATGAGCGGCAGCAAACTCCGTGAGAGAATTTGTTGTCGCAGGCGGGGGTTCAACTGATGGCGTAGTAGGCGGAGTTGACTGTTGAGAGTCCGATAGTGAGACAAGCACTACACCTCCGAAACTATGCAAGGTAGCACGAGCCCGATGAGAGCTATATCCCTAGAGCATGGCGGAGACCCGTACCTTGTGACGACCGCAGTTAGCTTAAGGAGCGTCAGTGTTTCTACTCGGAACAAGCGACCAATCGCTAGCGTGAAGAATCCTAGGTGCGCATGAGTGCCATGAACAACACGAGGTTTCCAGGCGTCATACCACTCATGCTAGAGAGTATCGTCGCACTAGCTACGCTAGTGTAATTCAGTGAAGCGTTCACCGACCAGTTCGCTATGAACCAGAGTGGGCAGAAGAGCGCTGCTAAATGCGCCGTCTCTCTTGTATTCAATCTATCAACACTTGACAGAGCGATACGTGGTCCCTGCGGAAATTAGCCATCAGCGCAAGACACAAGCGACAGCGGAGTTAAAGCACACCGTAGAGGCAAGGACGTCCGCAGCATCTGCATCCGTTGGAAGGACTTGATAGTCGCTCTGAGCTCTATGCTAGAGTCAGTTAGGAGCAAGCTATCACAGATACGAACTTACCTGGCAGACACCCGCACGTCATCCTGTTGTAGGCGTTCCATCAACCGCCTTATCATGTAAGGCAGAAGGTATAGCGCGAAAGCACTTGTGTTGAGATATGTGACTCTAACCATGCTGAGTTAGCACCCTGAGGTGATGCTTCCAGAGGGCTGCAGCACATACAGGAAGGGTTTCTCATAGCCGTCCTCATAGAGATCCTGGCGTAGCTTGTGAGCTCACCGACAGGTGCCACAGTAGCTACACGTACCTGCGTCACGAAGTTGGATGTGGTCCATAGGATGACCACGACAAGCAATAGACATATGCCAATGGCATAATCCGTCTTGCCCTCCAGCCTCGTACGGGACCGCGATTTGCCTCGAGACCGTTGGCGAAAGGTGGATGGGGATGTTGTGTCCATCGTGTTCATGCGTGTTCAACGCCGCAGCATAGTAGACGTGTATGCCGTGGACCAGAGGGACGAGTTATCGCCAGCGAGGAGCGACGCTAGTAACTCGGTGAGAGGTCGCTTCCCGGCAGCGGTACCGCGCGAGAGCACGCAACGGGGTAAAGCGCAGCACGTGACTACATTACTTCAATCGCGCCGAGGACGCAACTTTTGACTCCGTTTACGGCTATTCGATGTTGGTTCGATGTGAAGACCGGGCTTCGAACGCAAGTTCCTCAAAAGAGTGTATAAGACTAGGATGGGCGCCTGAAACCATTGGATACAAGTATGCACGGGGACGAGAGCGACCGCTGAAAATACTACAGTACTAGTGGAGGAATGGTAGCACCAGTAAAGTGGAACGAAGGGGAGCAATTAAAGTTATAGCAAAACGATTGGGAAGCGCCATCATACATGAGTAACTTACTGGTACCTAATAAATCAGCAGGGATGACTACAGGGATTATTGATATTAATAATAAGGTTATATGAAATAAAGGATCAGCGTTTAGTAGACCATACCGTACAACTGGTCAAGCTCGGCTTTGAAGTTTTGTTCAACTGCGCGTCGCCTGATATTACCCTTCACCGCTGTGCGGGGAAGGACGCCCCGTCCCACGACGAAAATAGCGTCAGAAGATGGTATGCGTTCGTGCAGATAGCGGCGCGCATGGAAGGGACGAATCCTCCGGTAAATCTCCTGCCGCAATTTTTGTGCGTCCCCCTCCACGACAGGCTCCACAAAGAGCGCAGGAGTCGGTCGTCCGTTCCCGACAACAACGCAATTGCTGACGAGGTCTTCGCAAGTGACGCGGACGTTGTCCTCGATGGCCTTGGTGTCGCACCGGAGCGAACTCTCGCTCTTTATCCAGTCGTCGTCGCGCCCACAGAAAATGTACCCGCCTGGGGTGACCTCCAGGAACAGATCGCCTGTATGGAAATCGCCGTCATGGCGTCGGAGAGAGACGTCAGGGCAGTCAGGCGAGTCCGCGGACACGACGAGCTCGACGAGACGTGAGTGGGCATTGTGGTATCCGGACTCAGACGCGGCAGCCGGGGTGACGGGCACGAACTTGTATGAGACGCCGTCGACGGTGCGCATCGGAGGAAGCCTGCTGCTGTTGACGCCTGAGGGAGACTGCATCATGATGGCGACCTCTGTGCTGGCGTAAGAGTTGACGAGCTTGATCCCATGGCTCTGAACCCATTGCTGATCGTCGTCAGACATCGTGAGGCCAGCAATAAGGACCTCGTCAAGGCTCTGCAGCGCCGTAAGGATGGCGGCATCCTTCCGCGAGTTGCGTAGGTGATTGGCGAGGAACGGAGGGAAGATGTTGAGACGCGTTACGCCGCAACGGTGGATCATGTCAAGGAGCTCCTCCGACGTGTACCCCTGCTGTGTGCTCTGCACCATGCAGGCAGCGTTTCCGATTGCACCGACAAGCATGAACGCTTGAGCCATATGGCAAAGGCTCCCCCTGTAGTGAATCACGTCAGCGCTCCGTTTATCGGAGAGTAGTTCGAGAAGCCTACATCCAGACAAAAACGTCCTTCCTGCCGCCTGCGGCACGCTTTGGTTGGAGGATATTCCCTGCCTTCGTCATCATGTTTGCCCACCAAGCGTGGCTACATGGCACTAGTTTGGGGCGCCCAGAGGTCGAGCCGGAGGTGTGGAAAATCATCACAGGCTTCTCGCTGCATGACCCTTCCATGATTGGCGGTAGATGAATATCGGGCGCGGGCATGTTACGGGCATCGACGGCGACGTGGGTCAGGAAGGGCTTCTCTTGCAATGCGTCAGAGAAGGAAGCGTCGTGGATGAGCGCTTGACCGCCCGATTGCGCTAGTAGCTCCAGAATCACCTCGGGGTTCGGGAGGCGCAAAGACATGAGCTGAGGAACGTAGCCCGCTCTGGATATACCGTATATGTGTAGGGCATCGACGTACGTCATCCCGCTAAGCCTGCAAGAACTTCAGCGAACTAATGCAAGCAAGATGTGATGAGCATACCATAGGCCAACAACGGAAGATGGATGAACACCCTGGGCCGTCAATACACCCGTCCAGTACACCGCGAAATGCTCGACATCGCGAAGGAATTGTGAATATGTGATCGCTCCCCACTGCCGAATAGAGTTGTCGTTCGCATCTACTGGCGGAACACGGAAGGCATTGGCTGAAGGATATAAAGTAGCAGCTCTCTGAAGCGCGGAAAGGTGAGTGGGGTAGGAAGGCATGGCGGGTGTAACGCGGTTTCCTCGAGGAGAATGCGCGGGGTTCATATATACTCGGACGCGAGCAAAAGTGGTGAACCAAGAGATTGCGAATAGGTGTTGTCAAGGCGCAATCATTGGTATATTTTTCCGGACACGGCGCAGTATTTAGTAACACCGTGGACTTGGTACCACGTACCGGTGCCGCTGAACTCGGAAGGTCCACATTGCGCGCAGCGAAGTGGAATCTGATCAACTGTTGAAAGGGACTGCCACCATAACGCCTACAACCCCCTGACACATTCAATTGACAGGCGATGACGGAACAAGGGGCACTCACGACTCTGTAACATTGGACCAGACTGGCAACAAGAGCCGGATACGCTGACCTCCATTGAACAGTTAACGATGCCGCTGGAACTGCATTTAGACGAGAATGTTACGTGCGTGCGTACGCACCCAGGGCGCCGCGTCCGAGCTGCGTCGATGAGTCAAATGCAAAGAGTCGCAGTTTGGCAGCTGCAACTGGCAAGCTGTGCCTGATGACTCTTAGTTTGGCCGGTGCACTGCTGGTCAGGCTCTACACGGATATATGGACATCGAGTCAGAAAGACATGTCAGAGACATATCAGTTGGCCGATGGTATTGGCACCGAGGTTGTGGCAGGAATTGTGGTTGCTCTTACTCAGCCAGGACACAGACAAACTGCAGGGGAGAGAGTAAGCCGCTCAGCTTCCGGTAACCGCCCGTGGGATAGAACGTCCCATCACCGATCCAAACGAGATGGAGATCGGTCGATGTTCGTTCCGTTGCGGCACAAGCCGAGGCGATTGGGATACCTGCACTTACTCTAGGTAATCGACGTTACTCGTCCTTCTTCGAGTCGTTTGCTATATTCAAGTGCTATCACTTTTGTCGGGCTTTCTGTCCTGCTGCAAAAAATCCCGTGAAGTTCACCAACTGACACAGCTAAATCTTGTAAACCGATCAAGACGCGCCAACTACACCCTATTGTGTCTTGACAGACAAACGATACAGGCACGCCCACTCTTGATGGAGCCAACCTGTGCAGAAGCCCACAAGGGTGTTCGGCCACTCTATATTCGGTTAGAATTGAGAGGCAAACTCTTCGCGGATGCAATGTCCGAGTGTTCGCTTGCAGCTGCAGGTGCCATCGCCCTACATCCGACCCAGACAAGTCTGAAAGGTATGCGGTACTTGTGGTTGCTACGGTTGCTATGCTCCCACAAACTCGTGGCAGTTACGGTTCACCCTGATTCCCATACACGGACTGTGTCATGGCCACATCGATGACCGGCTAAGAACGATTTCGTGCGCATGTTGCGTCGCTCTACCTGAAGCATATCGTCGACGGTGGCACGCGGTGTCTCCGGTCCAGGTATGTCAGCCGTGATCCCGCGGCAAACACGATGCTAATGTAGAATGGAGAAGGGCACCGTCGTCGATTGTCCAGTTTCTGCGTTCCGCATGGAGCACTCGACCAGATTGCATGAGGAGGCATGAGGTCAGATCCAACGGTCCATTAAGGCACAGCCTGCTGGCGGGTCGATGGCGCAGCTGTCCGGTGCCCATAACCAGCCGCCCACATAAATGATGAGCTCACACGATGAGACCGAGTAGTGACGTCTAGTCCAAGAACGGTCAGCATACCGCTTTCATCGGCACCGCTGCCAGCTAGTACCCACGACAAATACCCTGGATTGTGTAGCCGAGCCGGCCAGCGGGATGGTCTTGTCGCACGATGGCAGCGTATGTTTGGATTATGCCCAGGGTTCATTATGCTGAAGAACGTATTCATGAAATTCTGCCAATGCATGGGAGGTACCTGGTGATTCAAAGCTCATACCACTCTGGTGACAGGCATGTCAGTTTTTACAGCGTGAGCTTCACGCATGAAACTCACCGAGTGAGCACCAATGGTGTTGCAGACTATGGCTATTGACATACGTCCAGAACGTGATATAGTGATCAGCACCAGAGCCTTCGAGCACCAGGACAGCGGCGTGGACGAGAGCTTCGAAGAACTTGTTGCGGTGTTTCCAAATTGGGTCGCCTCCTCGGCCATGGCCGGCGACCGCGACCACGGCGTCCAGAGCGAAAACTCGAAGCTCCAGAACGCGGGGACGCACGGCGGCCAACACATCTGTTTGCTGCTCGCCAACCCGTCTATCCTCGGTTCATGCTCCCGCATAACTCCTCTGCTACATAACGCACACCCTCAGGACATCAGTACGTATATCTGGAAATGTCTGACGTCAAGTAAAGTGACAATTACTGTAGCTCAGGGCGGGTTGAGGGAGGTCACTCTTCGCGTCACCCCAACTGTCGATGCCCTGGAGAGCCGGCCAGGTATACGGGCACCTCAGACGAACGGCGTTACTCCACGCATCTACGCCTCGAATCGTCGTATGCAGGTCATTCCTTGTCATCCAGCCGTTTCACCAGTCTATCCCGTCGAGATGGCCGGCTGCTGCTGCTGCTCTCAGTGTACAGACTCCCTCTGTCGGTCAGGTACGGGGTATCGAGGATGTAGGGAAACTGGGGGGAGGGATAGCCTTGGAAGACGGAGCGGCCCATGTGCCACGAGGCGACGCGGACACGACGGATACTCGCCCGCGAGTCATTCGCAACCCTATCCCGAAGGTCGATCTTCCGGAAGCTGCCATCGACGGCATGTTCCTCCGACTCTCCCAGACAGGGAGCGTACCCGACGCGGCCGAGAACAGCAAGTGGGCTCAGCTGCGGGAGCACCTGCGCGAACCAGGCCAGGTCGTCATACTCGCCGTCAAGTTGTCGCGTACACGTCAACCCCATCGCGTTTTACGAGTGCTCGCCCTAGCCCATATGCTAGGTTGCAAGCTGCAACAGCACGGCTACGAGAGCATAGCATATCACTTGGCCAGCGCGGACCACTGGTCGCTAGTGACTTCTTTGGTCGAGTTGGCTCGCCGTCATTCGGGACGCACGACCTTACGGCTCCTCAACTGGCGCGCACGCGCTCTCGTCAAGCTCCAAGATTTTGCCGCACTCGATCGTGTCCTGGATATCTACGAGCAAGAGCAGGTGAGGCCGGACCGCAGGACTTTCCACATCATCATCGCCGGCCACCTCCGCAATCGCGACCTTGCCCGCGCAAAACGGTGTCTAGCGTTCATGGTGGAGGCTGGGATCGAAGCCGACGCGTCTACGCACTCGCTCATCATTGCGTCCTACCGCCAATTCGGGCTGGCGAAATCTGTACAGAGCAGGGCGCTCGACGTGTTGTACCAAACAGACGATTGCTCAGCCACCAACATCGTCAACAGTCTTATCCAACAGTGTCTAGACAAAGACGACATCCAAGGAGCCATGCGATACTTCGCTTTGTTCGATGCGAGCAGTACGCCTTCGACTGGTGGCGATTCCATCCATCTCGACGGAGAGTTGCGGTCCAAGGAGTTTGTCGACGTTCACAGCGACAAGACCCCTTCGCAGGATGCTCATACCTTCACGATCCTCATTAACCATTTCTCGAAGCAAGGCGATCTTCGCCGCGTGCTGCACATACTGGGACGCATGCGGGAGAGCGGTATCGAGCCGGATAGCAGCGTCGCTGCTGCTTTAGTTCACGCATATTTCTCTGCCGGGGAAGCTGTCGAGGCTGTTCACGCCGTCGCCTCTTTGTGCCGGCCACGACGCGTGCCATATGCATTCTTCCGGTGGCTTGGACTGACCGCGGGCCGGCGCAATGGGCCGTCCTTGCTACCTGCCGGTCTCCCTCTCACCACGGAAATCTTCAATGCTCTTGTCCGAGGCAGCCTAGCAACCCACGGAATAAACGGCATGGCTAACGTCTTACGCATCATGAATTGGTGCAATATCGAACCGGACGAGACAACGGCGCACATCCTGCTACTGTACCTTGACAAGGTAGAGGGCGCGTCGCCCCGCGATATCATGCGACACTTTCGACGCCTCCTCCCTCTTCAGGTTATTCCTACGATCCAACATCTCAACGTTATCTTGACTTCCATTTTGCGTCGCGAAGCCCAACAACGCCGTCAGATGGACCGCAAGCCGCCCGTCGAGTCGTCGACGCCATCCGATGGTGCAGAGGTAGAGTCATTGGCGTGGGACTGGATCTCCGGCACGACGAAGAATTCGTACGACCCTGCAGCTGGCCTCGAGATTCCTCGATGGCTGTCCTACCGCACACAGGTGCAACCTATCTTGGACTCCCTGTCTGATCGCGAAGTCCGCAGCGACAGGGCCACCTACGCGCTCAGGATACGCCACGACGCCGTCATCAAGCGCGATTTGGAAATGGCGAAGGAGACATTCCAGGCGATGATTAACCGAGGGCTGCATCCCAACAAGTACCACTTCGCTGCGGTCATGGAGGGTTACGCGGCCCGTGGAGATGTGGAGGGGGCGATGGCTGTCATGGATTCGGCGCTCAAGGAGGGCATTCGGCCGAACGTCGAGATGTACACCATCTTGATCACCGCCTGCACCCGATCCAAACGGCCCCGCCGTGCTTTCCGCATATTCCAGGCCATGCTCGCCAAGGGTGTCCAGCCGGACGTGCTCTGCGTGCTCGCCCTGACGTGGTCGTTTTTCGTTGCTCGCCAGACGGGAAAGGCCCGACGGATCCTGCTGCAGTTGTGGCCGACTGTTGTCGGTATACAGGATGGCTTGGATACTACGGTACCGCTGAAGAACCTCATGCAAGCCTTCGCATTGCATGCCAAGAACACAAATAGGAAAATCCTGTCCCGACAGCAAGCACGGATGTTGAGGTGGAAGGTCAACGAGATTATGCGGAGATGGACAAAGACTTGGCCTCGTCGCGATACCTTACACTCGTCTACGACTAGCGCACCTGCTGTATCATCACAACCTACTAATGGATCATGAAGTCGCGTGGCTGAGACGGCTCTACATCGCATAATAGTGTGGGATGCCCGGAGCGTAAAGGCATCCGTTGTTGAGTTTGAGTGGATCTGGAGCTGCTACCTACACATACATATATACAGCCAAGTCGTACAAAGCACGGGGACGTACTCAAGACATGTAGTTATTCTGGTTACCAGAAAGAGGGAACTTAGCGTCCAGAAGCCTCAGAGCCTCGCGCACTCCGTCGGCCATGACCTCGCGTACCCGTTGACGACCGCAGCTGATGAGAACCTCCTGGGGCACCAACTGGGGTGGTGGCGACCGCACTGAGGGCGTGCCCATACCTTGCCGGGCATCATATGGCGCACGAGGGTCAGACAAGAGGACGGACTGGCCGTTCTCAGCGTGGGATGATGAGATGGCGGGAGACAGGCCCCTCTCCGGCGTGGCAGCGCCGGGTGCAGGCACGATCTCGACGTGTGGGCCACTGCACTTGGATCGACGTGCGACGACATCCGCGAGAAGACTGAGGTCGGTGAAGGCCACGTTTGGATGAGACTTCAGCTGGCGCCATGCAGTGTCGCAGGAAACGGTTTCAGCTGGTGCGTTGGTCATGTCACTGTCTGGCGGTGGGACGACAGCGGCGCACGACATGACTCCACCGCAGGCCAAGGGGTTGCCACAGCAACCACTACCGGACGTGGCAGGGGGCGCACTCTCGGGCTCGGGGCAGTAGCCGCAGTTCGATGAGGACGATGCGACCGACTTGCCGATAGCATCACAGAAAGCCTTGCCGAACGCGTCATCAGCGCAGGCCAGACAGTTGGACGGGTCACCCGAGCAGGATGCCGTCGTCGTTGAAGAGGAGGCGGGGGGTGGCGCTACATGGAAGACAGTGCGGGTGGTGTTCGCGGGAGAACGCCGGCGGAGCGGTACCGGGGCCTGATACTGAGGCAGGTTGTCGAGTATGGAGGGCTGTAGCGAATTGTCGCGCCGTGAGCCGAGTTGTGGCAAGGGGGCGTTATGCGGAGGCGGGTCAGACAGCGCCAATTGCTCCGATACCTGGGTCTGCAGGGCGATGTCCTTGCAGACGCAAGCTGACGACTCGCTGCAGAAGCCACAGGACAGGATCCCACCCTCGTACAACTCGCTCTTGCCGTTTGAGATGTCGAACATACTGTTGGACATGCGCAGATCGTGGGAAGGCAGCGGGGAGAAGCTTGTGTGGGAAGAGGGATTTGACGACGACACCGACGATGCCGGGGAAGGTGCGTCGTACGAGCCGGGTGGTGACATTGAGGTTGTGAGTCTGCAAGGCGGTTCAGGGGACACCTTGGACTTCTTTCTAGACAACTGAGCGGAGGGTAGGCTCGGAGAACGCAGGGCCGAGTCGTGCCTCGTCCGTTTCTTCGAGTTGTCCAGAGGCCCGACAGTGTCCTCAAGCTGCGCGAGTTTCTCTTTGAGGTGATTGTTCTCCTCGCGGAGTTTCTCGTTGTCCTCCTTGAGCTTTTTGGCGATGTTCTGAAGCGCGACATTGCGCTCGATCTCGCCTTGCTCGAACTGCTGCACGCGGGCCTGCAGCTCAGCGAGCTGGGACTGCTTGCGCTCACGGAAGGCACGTTGCGCAGCCCTGGCGAGAGTGCATGTGAGCAAAGCGACACATAGAAGAAGAGTGTCAAAATACCTGTTCTGAACGCGGCGTCCCTTACTGTCCGCCTGTTCGATCCAAGGCGATGTTAGTTCGGCCATGGTGATGGTGAGAGCGTGAGTGTACCTCGGAGGTGTCCTGGGGAGCAGGCGCGCTGTCTTTCTTCGGCTTACGTCCAGGCTTCGGTTTGGCCGGGATCACCCACTCCTTTGAAGCTGTCCGCCAATGAGCGAGCGCGTCGCGGATAGGCAGGTAAGCGGGGCACGTTACCTGTAGCCCAGAGCGTAGTGGAGGGGTTCACTGTCGCCGTACTCATTGTGGACGGACAGAGCGGTGTTGTTGGGACAGAAACGGGCGCGCAGGGTGGGCGTGCAAGTATAGAAGACGGCGAAGAATGGGAACGGGGATGAGGAGGGTGGGAGCCAGTACGAAGGCAGGAGGATGGGCGGGCGGTGGTCAGATAAGATAACTCGGAGGATCTCCGTTTTATCTTTCGACTTGTCCCGGGAGGCGCCGGTGGGCGATCTTGGCTCTAGATGCGCGTGATCATTTTGAGCAGCGCCACCCTCCGACTCGTCCTCCAATCTGTCCGAATGTCTTTCAACATTCCTGCTCGCTATCCCAAATATTACTCTCAACCACACCAGCTACCAACGGCACCAAACCCTGATCCAGGGCCTCCTGCGTAGCGCCAGCACGGCTTTCCGGGGTGCATCCTCCCATCCTACTCATTCATCCCACCACTGCGCGTTCTACTGCTACCATGGGTGCCAGTACCGTCCCCCACGCCCCATCCGGCATAGCCTCCCTCGCGAACATCTCCAGCTCATTTCCCCAGTATTCTGAATGTCATGTTGGGACCTTTCACAACGCGCCCCCTGCATGCACACCTTCGCCGCCGTCCCGAAGACCCGATGATGTTTTCCGAAGCTCATTTCGAAGTCGGGGGCTGCACCCACCAACCCTGCAGAACTCCGCAGATCGCCCTCGCACGCATCGACCGCCTCGAGTACGACAGCGGTGCGTGCGCTTCGAACTCTCATAACTTGCCTTTTCTGTCGCCTTTGCATGCCACTGCGTTCAGCGGCAGTTACCCTTCTCTCGTGTCCTACTTGACTATTAGAGGGTATCAGAATATATCCTCAGCCATTCTGTCAGTCCAACGGCCGTAACGCATGCCTGATCTCTAGAACCTCGATCCCGGGGTGCCCGGTACAGGTACGGGGTCATGCACCGGCAGCGGGAAGCCAGGCCAAATGTATTGCTTCCTTCCGTGCTAACTCAACACTGCAATTATCAGCTACCAGGAGATATGGGCTGCGTCTTATCGGGGATGCGCTGGTCCTCATCATAGTCATTCGTGGTGTAGTGTGAAGTGGCACATTGATCGTTCCTACGCTTCACCCTCTGCATGACCCTCTACAGGGTATCTGACCTGCGCGCGGTGGGAAAACGTCCGCTTGACAGCCATCCTAGACTGGTTCAAGATGTATACCGGCGGCTGCAGTCTGGCCTTGCAATTTGCCATGCGTGTTGCGGCCTGCTTCCTTTACCAAGCCTACATGTCAGTCTCATAGACGCGATCGACACCATTGCCTTCCAGTATTGCTCGAAGTCGCGCTGCATGCAGGTCTTCCATGTTCCTTCCGCACTTCCCCCGCCGTCGTTATTTGGAGCATCTAGTCTGAATGCCCCTTCTTGTGGTGGCGCCCTCTTCGCCCCAGTCTCACGCGCGAGGTCACGAGTAGAGTCCCAATGAACTCATTGTCCGTCACCGATGCGCTGGGGCACTGCCAGGGGTGATACGCGGATATATGTCAGGGTGTTGTGAAATCGACCGTTTCGTGACCGCATGGATGGCAGCGTACGCCGGACCAGACCATGGTCCAGACATTCCTACGAGGCTTTTTTGCCCCGGCAAGCAGCGGTACCGAGCGTTGTTACGAGCCGCCCACACAATCGTCCGACTCGAGAAGCAGCCCGTATCAACGTGGTTGTTTGGGTCCTATGATACCCCGTGCTGACCATACCTGTCTTCGGGACTATGAACTATGTGAGCTTGCATGGGATTAATACTAGACCGTGCCAGATCGCTGAGTACGGCTTCTCAGCGCCGTTCGAAATCGAACTGCCTTATGCTGATGCCGGCTGCCCGACGAACCCTAGATAACTCGGCAATGCAGGACTACGAACGTCGAGGAGACGCAACTGGAGACTTCTTGTGTTCTGTGAATGCAATGCCATGACACCCCGTGGGTCACTCATATTTTTGGGCTATACTCGGCAGGACGTCATGTTATTCAATTGGATTGTTAAGCTCATGTTGGGTGTTCTACAGATGCTGCGCCACGCTTGGCTGTGGAGTGACAGCGCCAGAGAAGCGTCCAGGACCCTCTTCTAGCAAGGGTCCTGACCTCGACTTTATCGCACCCCTGTAGAAACCGGTTCCTGCCCGCTTCGCTGTATCTGATTAGCCTTGACATAGAAGCCGTGAGTACGCATTATCATCTCTATTGTCACATCTACAGAATCATTCGCCGCTCCATCTATCCAGCAGCGATAACCGCGTGGCCAGACCCTTTTGCGTTAGGACGGTCCTCTTCTTTCGAGTCCGCGTAGTGGTGCGCAGGCACGGTCCATGCTACTTGGTGCGCCCAGAATCATCGCTGTGTTTCAGCTGAATCGACGGTGAATGCGTTAGGTATGTGTACGGCAACTAACCCCGCCATATCCAGCAAGGACTCATGTCGGAGAGCAAACGCAATCTCTTCCGTGGGCGCGGTGTGATCGTCCTGGGCTCCGCGATCGTACAACCCCCGGGTGATCAACCTCGGATTGTTTTGCAAGGTATGCGATTGGATCGCTTGAGGCAAAGTCGGGCCAGCTTGAACGCCCGCCCCGTGCGCTTTCGACACCGCAGCGTAGCTTCCGAGGCGTCGGTCAAGAAGTCCTGGGTCAAAAACTGCGCCATCCTTAACATAGCAAGGCGCAAACCTCACGTTGATTAAAGCAGAGGCACAGACGCATGAAACGCGTTGGGATGGCTGAGATAAGTGAATACGACGTTGAGAACGTACGTGTTGATTATCCTAATGCATTGTGAGCGCATGCTCCTGGGAGGTCCGTCCGCAGTGTAGCTGGTGTGCTAACCATTATTTGCTAGCTGCGCGAGGTTGCTCGAAGGCCTATGCAAGGCCAGAAGGTCTTCCCGAGCCCTGTGCAATCAGTCAAAGCTGACTCAAGAGAACCAACTTGAGCTCTCGGTGCCACTATACTCTGCTTCCCGGCCGTCGGCTGCTGTGGTCTGGAGAACAGTGCTTCCAGGCCATGTTATCTTGTCAACACAGTTCGGGACGCACCGTGGCTGAATATCGAGTTGTTGGTTGGTGGCCAATACGGCCGGAAGCTGTGACAACCGTGTCTTGCCTGACGCCTTGGGAAGTGATCTAATGTACGCGTACGTACGCTGCGTCCACTTTCACCGCCGTGGTACCCGCACCCAAGATAACGTGCACTGGTAGGGCGGCAGGCCTTAGCAGGCGTTACTCCCGAACAGTTCGAGTCGGGGATCTCGCATGTTTTACTGAGATCCAGTGGGCTGGGCATTTGCAAAGCGGATACCCGAGGGGGCGAGAGGGTGAGAGCCCCACTGGCAAGTAAGTCAACTTTTTATACCAGCGATGAGAAATGTCTCGACACGGTTTGGCTGCAGCGACGCGGGCGGCGCGGCACTCAGGCACACGTGGACATGCGACGTGCTGCGGGCGTTGAATTGGATGCAGTTCGTAAGCTCGATCGACTTCGTGGATTGACTTCGCGAGAAGGCTGATGCCGCCATTGTGGTCAATAGCGTGGCTGCCTGAAATCGACTGCCGAAAGGGCCCGGTCGTCCGCCGAGTTCCAGAGGACGCTAGTACTAATCTTGAAGCTTGAATACGGTACCGCCCGCAGTTGATATTGCCACTGAAATTGAATTCTGCCAACCACGACACAGACCCTACAGCATCGGTATCAGTGAGTAGCGCAATGGTCTAATATATTTCAACGTGCACCCTGACACTTTCCCTAGTGTCTCAGGGCTGAAGAAACAAAGAGAGAACAATGCAATTAACCCTTGAAGTCATGTTGCCGTGATCCCGCTGCCACATGCGATACTGGCACGATGAGGAGAGATGAGTTTCGCACTGGCTAAACTGTTGCCTCTCAGCACCGTGCCGCGGTACTTGTATGGAGTCATCGGACAGCTGCAGGCCCTACCACACTGACCTAGAACTCGCTGGGTTGCTCAGCCTGCGATCGGCCTCTTTACCACCCAAGACATCAAGCTATGACCGTAGCCGAATCATCAGACGCACCGGGACCGGCATTCAACCGCACAGCCGTCAGATTTTGAGGATCAAGGCGCACTTCGACCGCAGAGGTATTGTGACTCCTCGCCAAGGCGTAGACGTATAGCTGTGGGACAACAATCGTAGTTGGAACTCGTTCCATGGGACATCCAGTAGTAGCGATGATGTCACTCGAAGTCGTTCATCTACGCGTGAGTCTGTTGTGAATGAACTAACTTTTCAGGGTAACTACACTGGCAGGCAAGATCTGATACCCGAGGATGTTTCCGATGCGATGTTGGATACATAGCTCAATATTACATTTGGGTGGTGCATAGCTGCTCACGGATGTCCAGAACGTCTACTACGATGATCACTGGTCGACTTGAAGTCAGTAAGTATGACATAGACCTGTGGACGCGGGAAGAGTCGTCGCGCATCACGTGCCGTAACGCGTCGCCGGATTTTTGGGCGTCTGAGTTGTGACGGACAGAACGTCGATGTCGGGTCGCATTCTACGGCGAGTCCGAGTCGCTCAGACCATCACCTCGCCTGCTCTCTCCCTCCCCGCTCGCAGATGCTATGCTGCATTTGCTGCAACAAAAGTCGCAAACCCTTTACACGACCATGACTCTCAGCCTGTAGCTGGGCCGAGCCACAATGGGACAGCGCAGAGCGGAACATGGCAGGACATGCCGCTGCACGACGCCGCCCATCCTTTGACTATGGAACCCCCTACTCAACGGAACAATCGGGCACCGTCTCTAGCTACAAGTCAATCGCAGGTGAAGTCGGCGTTCCCGAACGGCGTTGAAGAACACCTCGCGTCAGTCACCGCAGCAGGCTTAGCACCCACTATGAGTGACCTGGAACGCTGTCGCCCAGCTCGCTATCCTTATCCACGCACTCCAAAGTATGGCGAAGAGTATAACGCAGTAGTAAGCACGTTATGTCGGTGTTTCAGCAAAGCACAGTTGCGCGGGTTCCTGGCGTCCTGGGACGTGAACACGCCGCTTGCAGGCTCCAAGCGCAAGAAGGTCGAATACGCCGAATCCATCATAGAAAACATGTGGGGATGGCCAAGCCTCAAGGAGATTCAACGCGCGGCAAGGGATCGCACAGAAGTTGCGACGAAAAGTAGGCAGCAACCTGCCCGTCCTTTCCACTTCGACTTACGTAGCCCATGCAGTTTTCCCCGTCAATGCGAGCGAGATGTTTCTGATTCTGGGCAAAGGCACGTTCGCAGGCAGCCTGACTCGCGCCGACGCACTGACACATTATCTCTGTAGATGGTGCCGATCTACTGGGGCTTTCCAGGGCCTACAATGTCCATGTTTCTCTCAATACGCAACCATTTGCATTGCGAGTGGAAGGTGTGCGTGGATCGCTGAAGTCGGTTGGTGAACACATTGACAACATCAAGAAAGTACGTCTTAGCGTGGTTAGAAACCATCCCATCGCTTTGCTTACCTTGGGCTAGTCTATCACCGCAGTCGAGTTTCCGCTACCCGCCAAAGTGCCTTTTCGCCAGCATATCCTGCAACGCATATCGCGATTGACCGGTGCGCTTGTGGAACTGACAGATGTCGAGGGTACCGTAAGTGGTCCGGTGCTATGGTTTACATGTACTGAAACGATGATTTCTCGCAGGTGAGAATATTTGCGAAGACACCACGCAGCTTGGAAATCGCGAAGAGGTTGGTCGCTCGTGCCAGTCATGAGGTATGGCCATGTTCTGCATCTAGCGCTAGACGAGTGACGATGTGACTTCTAGTTACTGCTCAACGCCTCGCGAGAACGTCTAGCATATGAGCCATCACCGTCCGCTGAAGAACCAGTTCCCGCAGCACTGTTCCCTAGTGCCTACGCTTTGTATCCGTTCTTGTCGTCCCAACCTTTGCCATGGACTATCAAAGCTGGGGGGGCCTTCCGCATGAGAAGGGTCGGGGCGTGGCTCAATCATGTCGCCGGTGAAGATTCCCAAGCCACAGGTGGCCTGGCAGGGGGCAGAGGGCGTCTTCTGACGAGAAGCAAGTACGTCTACGAGTTATTTCTGTTCACATTGCCGATCAACTCTTCCTCAGGGCAGCAGCTGACCTCCAAGAAGTACTTCTGCAAGACCTGCCTGGCCCGTCTGGGACCCAGCTGGCTTCCCGACGAGTGGTCAGGGCTTCGTGAGTGACCTCTACGCCCGCCTATGCAAAACCACTCACTGGCTTCTAGAACGGGGCATATACTATTGACCACAGCTTCTCCTGGACAACGCGCCTCGCTCGTTCCACCTTTTCCGGGAAGCCATGCCTTCACGGAGTTGTTGAATTGGATGAACAGACGCGGGGCGAAGACGGGTTTCGTGCCGAGGTACAGTGTCAATACTGATTGACGCTACCATTGAGACTTATCGGTATCGGTCGTAATCTAGTTTACCTGCCCCATTGGTCAACTCATCTCCGGCGACGGAGAAGGTCATACACCGGGTGGTCTATCGTGCAGTCTTGCCACTGCCCTCGGACGGCCAGCATCATGTCCCCGTTCACAAGTTCCTATCTTTCGAAACCGTTCTGGTCCAGCCCCGGGCCGATGCCGGATCTTTCGACGACCAGCAGCCGGTGGGCGATCTGGCGGAGGATGCTGCCATCCCTGCCCTGTATACCGATCCCGAGTGCTACTTGGGATACGAGAGTGAGGTCGATGTTATGCTGCCCGATCGGTACGTTGTTCACCATTATAACAACGTGACAGCTTCACGAAATGAACGGCAGGCCTGTGGATATACAGTTCTCTGGACAGAGCTTGACGCTGATCACTCCGGGCGAGGAGCCCCCGGAACTGCAAACCTATACGACCGAGCTTCGCACCTTGTAAGTCTACAGGTTTTTATAGCCCGACGACCCTCGCCATTGATCAGCCACCGTTCTAGTTTAACAGATGAGAGTGCCGACGGCAAACAGCCAGACCCTCCACTTAGATTCTCTTTCGCTGGCGATACCTGGGTCATGCTCTCGAGTACCAGTGTGCGGCGAAGTGTCGAGACGCTTGTTCTGCGCGTTGGAACGTTGTCGGCGGGAGAAAATACGCGCCCCATGGAGGTGATCAGCGAGAGCATCTTAGATCTCGAGAGCAATCAGAAGACGGTGCACTGCGAGGTGAGCGGTATTGATCCAGAGATTCGTACTTCTCATCTGAACAACGTTCCCGAAGCTTGTCTGCGATGATCCCACATCTACGGGATCTTGGGGCCGTTTCCTCGCTGATTGCGACGCCCTCACATCAGTTGCTTATCAACCAATAGGTGCCATGGCATTTGAGGACTCCAGGGATGATAATACTACAATCTAGAGGCTAATAATGGAATGGTGCATGCGCGAGCGGAGACATGGTGTGAGGATAGCATCAGCAAGGAGACGTAAATGCGAGAGTAGTCCCGGAGGATCAGTTCCGTTTCCGCTTTTTGTTGGCTTTCTCTTTTCTCTTCTGGGCGCGAACCTGGGAGAGTGGTGAGAACTAGAAGGAGTAGTATGAAGTGAACGAAATTACCTCTTTCTTCATCCTAGAGTCCACCATCACGTAGCGGCCTTTGACGCCTTTGGGTCTGCCCTTGACACCCTTGTGCGAGCCCTTCGCCACGACGACTTTGACTTCCTTCTTCTGTTTCTTCGCAGCGCCCTTTTGCATGAGTTTCTCAATTTGCTTCGCCTTCTCTCGCTCGGTCATGTCGGAAGTCTCGTTAACACCCTCGGCCTTCTTCATTGCCTTTTCGAGCCTCTGCGCAGCTCTGAACTTCTTCCGTGCTTTTGCTTCAGCAACCTTCTTTATCGGCCTTGCGTCGAGTGCACGCATCTTGGCTCGCAGGGCGTCGACGGCTTCTTTAGTGACAGGGATATTTGCCTTGTAGTGCTTCTCCTCATCGTCCAGGAACCACGAGGGGAGGCCATCCTTAGCATTGAGAGAGTAGCGATTGAAGCCGTCATTAATTAAGTGCGTCCGCGTTTTCTCTCTGTTCACTAGTTGTTGTGCAATGGTGACCGCCTCAGACGTGATGAGACCATGTTCTGCACAAACTATGAGCATCTCATAGGCTGGTGACAGAAGTCAAAAGACCTACTGCTGATATGGGCTTGCTTGATCTCGTCCTCGTTCTCGTCCTCGACGTCCCACATCTCATCGTCGGCATCGTCCGGTTCCTGAGGCACGATCTCGAAGTCGCCCTCGTCTTCACTCGACTGCATACACGTCAAGGGTGTCAGCAAATGAGGGCGTACAAGAATAGTGAACAACCGACCTTCATTTGGACGTCCCCGTCCGAGACCACGTCCCCGTCCCCGTCCCCGTCCCCGTCCCCGTCCGACTCGCCTTCCCCGTCTTCCTCACCTTCCCCGTCTGAGACGTCGATTCCTGCGCCTGCAAAGCAGTCCTGGCTGAACCAGACTTGCGCTGCCCGGCTGAGCGGGCCTGGTGCCGAAGCTGGTTCTGCGAGGCGTGCCTTCTTCCTGCTCCGTGCCTCGCCCGGGGCATCTCCCACTATCGGCCGCTTTTTCGCAGCCACACGGGTAGCCTCCACGTCCTCCTCGTCGCTCGTGTCGTCCTCCGAGCTAGAGTCCGCGCCTGCCTGCGCCTTCGCCTCCTCGAACTTGTCGTAGCCGCCCTCCTCGTCACTCTCATCGTCGCTGTCCTCGTCGCTCCCTCTTTCGTTGATGCCGCCCCACTCCTCGCGGTGCTTCGCGTTCTTGCGCGCCTCATTCACCTTGTACTTCGCGTCGCGCTCCCGTAGGTGGTCGCGGTACGCGTCGTACAGCCCGTCCAGCTGCGCCTCGAGGTTCGCGACCTTGCGCTCCTCCTCCTCGTCGGAGTCAAGGGCGACATCGTCATCGGCCTCAGCACCGGCATCTTCCTCCTCGTCGCTCTCGGCATCATCTGCCTCCGCGAGTCGTGCAGCACCGCCCATACGTTTCATTGCCTTGCCGGCGTTGTCCAAGTCAAAGACGTCCTCCTGACCAAGGCTCAACGCTGCATCGGTCTGCTCCATACCAATGTCAAGCGGAGCGGTCATCTGCAGCTGCATACGCTGGATGGTGCGCTGCTTGATCTCATTTGCCCGCCGGCGCTCGCGCTTGGTCCGGGCTGCAGCTTCGGCGTTCAGGCGTTCGAGCTGTGGCAATAATCTGAGCAAGGTGAGACCTAGCGTCGCGAAGTGATGAGCTTACCTCTCCCTGAATCTCAGCCTCTTCGTCAACCTCTTCCGTGATCTCGACAGTCTCTGTGAGCTCTTCTGCGGGCTTTGTCTTCACCTCAAGGCCGAGCTGCACGTGACAGATAGTTGGTATGTAGCACATTGGGCTTCACAGGCGAACGCACCTCTTCCCGGAGACTTGTCCGCCATTTAATGAGCGCCTTGAAGTCACCCTTCCCAAGGACCTTTAGATCTTCGCAATTGGCGACGACGTCGGGCGTTGTGACATCCATCTTGAGCCACCTGTATGAAACAACGGTTAGATGAAAGTCATCGAAAGCAAGGGACTACAACCCACTCCTTCTCCTCCTCGGCGTCGAAAGAGATCTTGTTCACGCTACCGAGGAACGCAATCGCGTCGTTACATCTGATGAACTCAGCAGCACCAGCGCTCTTGAATAAAGTGTAGTTGCCCTCGTCGTAGCCGTCGCGATTTCGACGCTTCTTCTCGGGCTGGAACACGTTGGCTTGGTAGTTCTTGGAAGACATACCCTTGTCACCCTCTTCAGGTAATGAGGCGGAGAGGTCTTTGAAGACGTGCTTTGGCTCGAAGAACTTGGGGTCGATGTGCTTCGGGGCCAGGAAGTCTCTGCAGACGACGAAGATTTCTGCGGAGACATTCCTACAAAGACATGAACGGCCGTTACACGGAAGAGTGCAGCAGACGACATACCTGGAAGATGGTGGCTTCGTCGCCTCCACCTTCCCGAAAAGCTGGTTGAACACCCAGATGAGGTTGTTGTAGTCTGCACTCCGGAAGACCTTCGTGACGAAGGTCCCGCCCTTGATGAGGAACTCCGCCGCAAGCTTCATACTCATGAGCACGAGCTCGGACTGGCTGTACGCGTCCTGGACCCAGGCCGTACCGACGTTCGGCGCACCGTCATGCAGCACGACGTCAGCCTTCCAGTCCTTGAGCTCGCCTCGGATCAAGTTCCGACATTGGGGAGTGGTGATGTCGGAGGCGAAGGTGACGACGTGGGGAATGGGCTTGATGGGTACCAGGTCGACACCTAGCAGGGTTCGAAACACCTAAGCCGGCTGGTATAGGTGCAGAGATCGAGGGACGCACCGACTATCACACTATTGAGCGGCATGTACTTGCTGGCAACCTGCAGCCAACCACCAGGGGCAGCGCAAAGATCTATACAGCATCTTGCGGACTCCAGGAACGAGTACTTCTTGTTCAACTGGATTAGCTTGAAGGCCGAACGGGCACGGTAGCCCTGCTCTCTACACATACAAGTTCAACGAACTGCTCACTGTCCAAAATACTAGTGCACTCACTTTGCGAGCTTGTAGTACTTGTCGAGACGGCCCTTGCCAGTCTTCTTCTGCGCTTTACCCATGGCGAGCAAGCCGAGGCGAAGGATGCGAGGCGGGATCGAAGTTTTGGTGCAGCAATTGGTCAAGCGGTCTTCGATCGAGATCTGCTGCTCCTTATTGACATCTATTTGGATCTGATCGCGTCGCTCAACGCCTTGCGGTGGGCGCTTCGGTCCACGCCGCAGCCGCCACCGCCAGTGTGTCACATTGGCGACGCTCTCGTCTCAGTAAACCTTGCATTGCAGTGAGTCTCAGACTTTGTGGTTAAGTGCCTACTCGACCATGTTACTTACGCTGAGGGTCAGCTCTCATATTCTATGACTACGCCTACGTCGTCTACACCGCTCCTTGGCAACATGGCAACGTCGTTCGTCAACTCTAGGACCCTCTGGAGGACGGGTGCTCTCTTCAGTGAGCAACTGCATCAAAGTTGCTTTGCATAGAGAGTTGGAAAATCGCTGACATGTCTGGCGCGGCAGCTGCCGTCGGTATGCTGGCTGGCGCATTCGGAGCACATGGACTACAGAAGAGGCCAGGCATCACTCCGGAGAATCTTCGCGCTTGGGGGAGCGCAGCCCAATACGCTGTACGTCTAATACCGATCCTCCAGCACCGGCGCACCAAGCTACTTGGTAGTGCTTGGATGGCTGGAGGTATGTCTCATACGTGTAGGACACCTCGGCGACGGAGTGCTGGTAAAAGCAGTTGCTGGTGCAACGCTGCCGTGTTGCCCAATACGCAAACTACCGTAGCTAACATTGCAACGCTCACCCGCGAACGCTTTCCAATCGCAGGTGTTCAACGGGCTCGGGTTGCTGTTGATCTCTATGCATCCGCGTTTTGCTACTCATAAATTCGCGGGGCCCGCGATCGCCACTGGCGGGTTTATCTTCTCCAGCAGCATTGTTGCTTTGGTACTCGCCCGGGACAAGTAAGTCACTGCTACCGGAGTGGCCATAGACGACGGCACTGAAGCGTCACTCTTTCCAGGTTCAGGTGGCTTGGACCCATCACACCTATCGGTGGCTCTCTCATGATTGCAGGGTGAGTGATACACGATCCACGAGTTCACAAGTCGCTGGGCAGGGTGGCTGACTGCACGCGTATCACAGATATATTGCCTTGGCGCTGTAGTGAACTGGCGCGTTGAATGAAAGTGCGGCTGTGGAGCTGCTCATGTTGATATTCGGAGATAGTGGCTTGGTGCCGTTGCCCGTACTTTGTACTCGGCCCTCCCCACTCGTAGATAGTGTGAGCTACTGGTAGGCCAGCAGAGCCTACCGACCAGTGTAGAGTGCGCACGAAGGCGGCAGCATGGAGTAGAAGAGTCAAATGGAGACATGGCGTGCACGTGCAAGACATGAGGTGTTGTTGAAACGATCACATGATAAGCTGCACAACGTGTCTTCTCCGCTTGAAACGGCGGCGCTGGCCGTCTCTCTTTGTTCGCGACCTTGTCATCGTCCTCCACCACTCCCGCCCGTCCGCCCGCCACCCCTCCATCCCGCCCTCCTCGGCCACCTCCACACACCTTCCAGCCCACCACCTCTCTCTCATATCACATCCGGTAAACTTCGTCGTCTTGTTGCCGCGAGCCACGCTCATTTTCCCATCAGGTGCCCTCCTGTTTGCGATGGCCGATCCCACCAATCGAGCTACACTACAGTCCTCCTATCCCTTCCCCTCACATCTCGTCCACTATGCTGCTGCACGGCCCGGTAAACGACGCGCCAGCGACGCTCCGCAATTCATCCCTGCTGAGGCCACCTTTAACCCCCGCCCGTATCAGCCCCCACATGCTGTAAACGCGTCATCCCGCCAAGTCTCCCGACCTCCCCCTTCTCAAGCCTCGAGCACTTCTACATCATCTCGTCAAAACAGCGTACAGCGCACCCGTCCCACCCAAGCCGCAGATCCAACTCCAAGCGACCCCTCGGCTGTGTTCATTCACCCGCCTTTCACCGACTTCCCCGAGGCCTACAAGTACAAGGATGGCCTAACGTACAACCTTATGGCCGCTAATACGGAGTGGTTCCTGGACGCTGCCGACTTCATCGCTCCTGGCAATGACAATCCAGATGCCATTGGCTACCCTTCACAGCTCGAGCCCCCGCGTGGTTGGTGCCCGCAGAAGAAGGCAAAAGAAGGATGGTCGCAGGGCGAGGAACCCAAACTTCGATGCACTTTCTGTCGTAGGTTTTACTCCGGAGCCAACGCAAAGAGTATGTGGAGGCGTCATGTCTTGGAGAAACACAAGATCGCCATGGCTAACCGTCGCGATAATCCAACTGGCAGAGGCGGTCGTACTGCGAACAGTGCGTGTTCCCTGCGTATCAAAACACGTTGTGCTGATCCCTTTCCGTAGAAGAGAACCGCACCGCCAGCGGTGGCAAAGGCAAGCGGACTGCGGATGCGCCTCCCGTCTCGCAGGGCTCGTCTAGTGCTCACCAGATGGACTCCTCGGACGAAGAGATGGAACAACCTCGTCCGTCGCAATCTCGGTCCGATGAAGCCGAGGATGTGTTTGGTGCCATCAACACGTCCAGCACGCCTCCTCTTACACCAGGTGGTCCCTCCCCCTCGCGCCCCTCGCTCAGGCGCTTCGTAGATTCTCCCTACGATCCGCTTCTCACTCCTGCGTTCCGCCATTCACCAAAGGTTAGTGAGCAACCTTGGCGATTCCCTAGTCCTAGCCACCCCCTACACAACGCCAAGGAGCGCGATGTGCCTCTCGCCATGCTTGTCCGCGGTGCTGCGAGCCCCATGATCAGTGGCTTGGACAACAGCCCGCTCTACGTGGTTCCGGGCAGTGAGCGTAAGAAGAGCCTCTTCAGCAGTCCCTACATTCCCAAGGATCTCGACGGCCTCAGCATCTTTGGCCAGTCTCCCGCCCCTTTCTTCTTCGACAGCACGCCTCTCAGTGCGAAGTCTATCCGTTCACCTTTGTCTTCGCGCAGCATCGAGTCGCCCGCGAGCCGTTCGGAGCACAAATATTCCCGCGCCTGCACGCTCAGGGAGGCTACCAAGAGATGGGAGGCCGAGGCCGCCTCGGGCACGCCTCGCAAGATCGCTGCCGCGGAAGGGTCAGGTTTGCTGGGCCCTATTGAGCTCCAGGGTGAGGACGTATTCTCGGAGGGGATGTACAGCTCTTGGATCGACCTCAATGCCGCCGGTGAAGGTACCACTCGGAGCCCTACACGCCCTGCGACGGTCGCCGAGAGCCCGGTCGTTCGCACTCAGCCACACAAGGCCAGCCCGCAAGCGCCGCAGACGAGCCTGTCTGCTGTCACCAAGGGCGGGAGCTCGGGGCTCATGAGCTTCGGCTCTGGTCTCATGGACGCGTTCTTGTCTGGGAAGACGAGGAGGGTCAAGAGGGTCGAGAGGGTCGAGTCTTCTGACGAAGACTCGGATGACGACATGAACGGTCCTAGCTTTGGATCGCCCATTCGCATCGGCATGAAGAATCGCCGCGCCATCTCGTCTGCTTGGTCTAGGGACGATGACGGCGACACCGAGATGGCCGAGCACCACCCCAAGAAGAGGCGCAGGACCTTCAGCGGCTACGACTAGGTCGTCCCTACTTCCTCTCCTCCGTCGCCTCCCGACCTGTCGCGCTACAAAGATAGAAGAAAGCGACTCCCCACGTCTCCCACGTCGCATTGACGCCTCAGTTTGTTTTGTCTCGCTCTCGGGTTGCTTTGTCATCATCGCTCTGGACAGCGCACGACGCGGGCCCTCGCCCAGTTTGTTTTGACGGGCCTCGGTCGACGTCGGCCCGCTGTGGTCTTGTCGAACTATACAGTATGCATCCCCTTCCTGTATAACAGCGTACGCTATCCCTCCACCCCATTAGTCTCTTGCCCTCCATCCATCTCACCCGTATTTATCGACTCGTTGGTTCCTCGGCCGCTCTACGTTCCTGAATGAGAAACCACGTCTCTCTTGCGATAGCGTCCCCCCTATGCCTACCTCCCCACTGTATATCTAAGGACTATTGTCTGAGCTGTGGCTAGCATACGTACCAACACTAGTCGCATCAGTCGGGTTGCATCCTCCGGGATGCTGTGTACCTTGTGGTTTTGGCGATGTATCGAAAGCGAATATATCAGTTGTTTGAGACCCACTTCAATGACGCATGTCGATCGCGACATGAGCATCACACCGGCGAATGGACTTGGGGTGGAACGTATGCTTTTCATATCCATAGCTGCCTCATACACAACGAGAAGGGGACAGAGTGATAGATGTCGACTCGGAGACAATGCACAAAGCAAGAAGGCACAGCGAAAGTGAAGAGAGGGCGGGTGGGGGTAGGGGGATTAGTGGAGGGGGAGGCATGAGAATTGTGGTATGCACACAAGTTCGTACCCAGATCAAGAGAGGAAAAGGAGATGTACGAGAAGGAACGAGGGCAGGCGGAGAGATCATGACGGTCATAAACACAAGAACGGAAACACATAAGGAGGGTGACGCGAGGCAAGGCTAGTACTGACGACATGCTAACGCACGAATCTCGTACAGGTACGACCTATCGGGCTCGCCATGGGGGTCTGTCCGTGTAATTGAGAGCCAGCCTTTCATTTCGGCGCGATGCCGATCTTGAGCGAGGCGGCAGTTGTCTGCGAATGACGCGTCGACGTCGCACACCATCGAGGCGCGCGATCCGCGGTCGCTCTCGCTCCCAGAGCGTGTCCGCGAATGGCTGTGCGCCGGGCTCGGCGGCTCGGTACGACTTGCGTCGGTGGGGGTGGCGGAGGGTTGCTGGCTCGCACGGATCGTGCCGCCCTTCGCCTCCCATTCGTCTTCGTCTTCGTCGTCCGCGAGGTCGGCGAAGACGTCAGGCTCTTCCTCGTCCGGCGGCAGCGTTGATATCCAGCACATGCGCGACGGGTCAAAGATCATGGTGCCCACGACCCGTGCGCCTGCTGCGAACGAGCTGACCGGCGAGCCCATGGAAGAGCCAGTGAGGTGTGTAATTAGTGCAGGCCGGGTTGAGGAGCCGACCGCAGAATCGAAGTCACGGAGGGCCTGGTCATTGCCCTCCCAGCGCAAGGTAATCGGATTCCACTTCATCTCGCCGACCACTAGTATCAAGTTCAGCGCCCGCATTCCTCTGTACCTTACTACGAATGCTTACCCTTCGGTGCTCCTGCGCCACCTAGGTTCCGGATCAGGGTTGGTTTCCGTCGGGTTTGCGATGCGGCAGGAGATTGGGTCTTCCTCTTCTTCACCGTCATCTCCTCGGAATGCTTCGACAACGGGGTGATCGGCGTGGAGTCGGTTTTCGAAGGGAATTCGATGCGTGCAGTGCGCTTCAGCGTCTTCGCAGGTGGCGCTGCTCCTTTAGAGAGTTCTACATAACACGAAGGCAACGCCACGCGAGGTCTAAGCAACGATCTCACTCATTTTGCACAAGGCACTCACCATAACTGCCTGCAGACAATTCGCGCTTTCCCTTTCTTCGCAACGTGCCCTTACCCAAGACAGCGTCACCAGAACTGGAGGCTGCAGCCTTCGCGTACGTTGCGCCGGGGACGCGATTGCCATAGCCTTTTGGCTCGACCCGATACCGCTCCTCTTTGTCACGGTCGAGAGGGAGATCGTCGAATTCATCCAGCTCTGCGCCATCACCATACGTTCGTTGCCGCTTTGGTCGCTTCATTACTTTGGGCACGGGCATGGGGAGGCTCTTGGTCTGGGTGTGGCCAAGTCGTGACTTCATCGAGGTAGCCGAAGGTGGCCGTGGCGGAGGTAGCGGAGATTGTGAGCGGGTGGCTGAAGGGGTGGGGAAGACAGAAGTAATCGGAGTGCGCGACTTCAAGCGGAACGAGGAGGTAGGCATGGTGAGGCGAAGGGCAGCCGGGTTTGAAGACGGCGTTGAGGGACGTGTCGGTGGCACGTTGTACTCGAGCCCGTGAATCCGGCTGGCCGAGTTTGCCTGCATCTTCGCCCGAGAGGACGCAGTCGGCGCGACGTAACTAGCCTGTCCGGCGCTCGCACCGAGCCCTGAGCCTGACGCCTCTGCATTATGTGACGACTCAGACAGCGAGGGCAGCGAAGCTTTCCGCCCCAGCTTGTGTGCTGCTGATGTCGGGGAGATGGGCTTGAGGCCTGAGTGAGACTTCTGCACCCGCAGGCTCCCGGGCTTTGGAGCGAGGAAAGAGACGGGGGAAGTGGGGGCAGCCGTAGCAAGTACTGCTTGACTGTATGTTTGTGAGCGTACCGGTAGACCAGGCCGGGAGGGGGGTGATGGAGGTGATCCAAGCTTGCGCAGCTGCGACGCAGACGAGATCGGCGGATTATTCGGTGACTTGGCACGATCAGTCTTCATTCGCGAAGGCGGCCGAGTTGCCATTGGTGGACGAGGCGGCGCACTCTTGCTACGATTGCCCGAAGGTACTCGCTTGGTAGTCTTGGAGATGAGTAGTCGACTGGGGCTCAGTTCGACGTCGTTGTCAATGACAAGTCCCATCTCAAAGTCATCTTCGGGGTCAGGAGGACTAGCGACCTTGACTCGCTCGTCAGTGAACGCCGTCTTCTTCTTGTTCTCGAGGAGCTTGACAAGCTTCTTGCCGCCGGTCTCCGTCTCGAAGAGGCCGGTGGGGATGACAAGGCCGTCGAGCTCGTCGTCGTCGTCGTCATCGTCATCCTCCGTCTCAGTCTCCGGCAGCGACGCAGATGTGTAAATTGAAGAGGCGTTGTCGTGAAAGCCAAGGGAAGAGTAAGCGTCGGAGGACTGCGAGGACGATGTCTGATCACGGTCGCCCCATTCGAGGGACGCCTTGGAAGAGCGATGGGAAATAGGTCTCAATGATAGTTGTGTGAGCTCCGAGGGAAGAGCAAAGTCGTCCTCGAAATCTTCGTCGATCGGCGGGGGTGGGGGGCGTGTGGATACCTTGGGCAAGGCGGCGACCTTGATGGTAGACACGCCCTCCTCATCCTCGTCGTCTGGTGGGGTGGGAAGTGGGGGTCGAATGGTGAACATCTGGGGTGATGTCGATGCCCTCGAGGAACCGGCGCGAGCAGCAATACCATTAAGGACTATCTGCGCCTTCGCACCTCCGGTTTTCCCGAGGTCCATATCGACGTCCCAATCCTCGTCGGCGTCCTCCTTATCGTCCTCGGCATCTGAGGCATGAATGGGGTCGCCGTCGGGGAAGTCGAAGTCGGCATCGGGCCACTCCTCCTTTGAAAGGACAATTGAGGGAGCAGGAATGGCGGTCATGGTAAAAGCTAGGGTCGGCGGAGTATTAGGCCCAAGAGTGGAGGGCAAACGATGCTAAGATGTTGACGAGATTAAGCAGGAAACAGGAGAGACTATTGCGCGAACATCGAAGGGGGGGCGCAGTGGGGTACGGGTAGGGAAAGGCGGGCCTGTGCTGGCTAGAGCGAGGCGGTTACTTGAAGAGCAGGCTACGCAGACGGCGGCGGGCCTCGTGTTGAGCGGGATGCAGACTCATTCTCTCCGTCCACAGCCCGACACGCCCAGCCGTGCCCAAACAACGTGCCCAAACAAAAATACTAGCAAATAATACCGTGCCACAATCGCGTCTAGTACGGCATTAGGCGCCTCAGCTCCCGCGCGTTGTGCTCAATCTCGTCGCCGTCCTCTGTGTCCGACGCCTCCGCCCTATTATCTTCAGCCTCTTCTGTCCACCCTTCCAGCAGCTCGTCCAGCCCCCGCCGCATCCGAATGCCCCGTTCCGCCATTGTCTCCGCCCACTCATTGAGCTCTCGGCTCTTGAATACCCTCCGCAGTGGCCCGAACGCTAACAAATAGAGTTCTGCCCACGGTCATCTCACAGTCAGCGTGCAGTCATACAACAAGCTTTCCCAAGCCACGCACCTTTCGCGAGGGGACATTCACCCACGGCTCGGAACAACAGCTTCTTGGCCCGTTGCATGTTGCCCGTCCGCACCTCGAAGTGCACGTACAGTAGCCATAGCGCAGCGCTCCCGCGTGTCCTGTGCATTAATGATGTCGGAGATGGTGAGCACTGAATGTACGCGATAGCAGGTGCATGCACTAGACGTACCGCTCGCTCTGCACGGCGGCGGACAGTCCGCCTCGTGTCCGCTCCTGCTCCGCTTCCCACCGGCCCTTCTCCCAGCTGGCAACCCAGACCTCCGCGACCCTCCGGCATAGGTCTTTCTCCCGCATGCCCGCATCGATGCCCTCTCCAAAAAGGGCTTTGACGCGCCCCCATATGGCCTGGCCTTTCTGCGCTTCTAGAAACATGCCCAGCACGATTGTGTTGCTCGGGTAAAGCTCGATGACACGCTCCGCTCGCTCCCGCAGTAAGGCCGGGGGCATGGGGTGTCGTAGTACGATCCCGTGGACGTAGAGCAAGGACAGGGAGACGACAGCCAAGCTCTCGTGTGCTATCGAGCCAAAATCCAGCGCGCTGAGTTGTACGTCAAGAGTCGCCAACGCGGCTTCTGGAGATGTCGTCAAGATCTCGAGCAGTGCCCATAACTTGATACTGTATTCGCGGCTCTTCCAATGAATTGATGATATTGAAGTAGCTTCTTGGAGGTGTCGCTTCGCTCGCAGAACGGCAATGCCTCCTGTGCCTTGAGAGCCTGTAGACCGTAGGATGACTTCCGTGGCATTGTCAGACCGGCCTGCAAGCCACTCCATCTCCGCCCAGTCCCACCATAGCTGGCAATCGGTAGAACCCGGCTTGGAGGATGCGAGGACAGTCTGATAGACCTTTCGTGCATCATCCAGACGACCCCGAAGACGCTGCAATCGCGCGTGCGCGGCCCAGAGCGGTATTGAGTCTTGTGCAGAGGCAAGCAGTTTCTTCGATTGCACTGCAGCTCTGAATGTGTGGTCAGACGATCGGTTACAACTCAGTCGCAAAGCACGTACCCCTTCAGGTTGCAGGCGCCCTCGAACGCAAGGGACAGGATGTCCCACTGCGTATCGTCGCCCGTACGACACTGAACGAAGACCTCTCGTACCAGGTCAGCGTTCACGTCCGTGACATCCTGAGGGCCCCACATCGTCCATCGCGTACCGGGGATCGCTTCCAGCGAACCAACCACGCCATAGCCCCAGTTCTTCACTGGGCCGAACGCACTAGAATACTCACGCTCTCGCCCAATGAGCACCCCTGCCTGCGCATCCGCAGTGATGCGCCTCGCAGCGTTGTCGGCTTCGGAAGGCATGACTGAGGATAGGTGAGAGGGCGACGCGAGGTGTGCGTATGCCCATCGATCGTCCGTGCAGTCTTGCGTCGTGGGTGTGAGCGTCGATAGGTAGCCGGGGACGTGCAACCCGAGGAACGCGAGCCAGATGTGCCGTAGCGCGTCCCTTGCCTCCATGCTCCGGAGGTCTACGAGGAGCGACCGTAGGTCCGAGAAAAGGATGGTGGCGTACGGGTCCGCCTCCGCGGCTTCATCAAACGAACGCGTTGGTAGTTGGTAGGCCCGATCACAGAGTGCCTCCGATGCTGCCCAGTGCCGGTATGGGTCGCGATCCGTTGGAAGTGCGGCAGCTTTCCGGGATTGGCTCGGGTTTGCGACGTCGCCGAGGGCGCTCGCGTTCCAGTATCGCTCGGCTGTTGCGCTCGCCTCACCGATGCGCGGGGCTTCGGAATCCCAGAATTCTTCCAGTGCATCTAGTCGCCTCTCGAAGGGTTGGTGGGCTAGCTCCGGAGATGTTCTGTAGATCCTGGAGAACAGTTTGCGTAAGCGTCAATGCTATTAGTCCGGAGGGATATAGAAACGGCGTACAATTCGGCTTCGGCTTGAAAGAGGGCGTTAGCTCGCTCTATGTAGCCTGCATCTCGGAAGCCGACGGCCATCCTCCACTGTACCCTCAGCATACCGATCTCGTCTCCATGCACAGCGGCGAGCACACGCTTCGCATCATCGACCACTCCGTCCATACCGTTGTCGGCCTTCCTGATCCTCCAGTCGAGCCATTCGATCCACATTTCGATCCCTCCTACTTTCAGCGCGTCTTCCCATTCCTCCCGTAGCTTTCTCTCATGCCAGCTCTCCTCCCCAGCTTTGAGGTATCGTAGTCGAAGTGCTTTGGACGATGCATTCTGTGGATGGGCGGACAGTGCTCGCCGGAGGATGGACAAGGTGATTTCCGAGCGAGCCTTGGGCGCGTTCTTGGATGTAATGGGGACGGTAGAGAGGGTGTGCGTGAGCAGGGATAACCAAGTCGATATCGAGGTCAGGTCGGCTGATAGCTGTTCCTCAAGCGACTTCAGAGTCGCCTGCAGTGAGGTCATAGGAGTAGTGTCTGAGTCGGAGTCTGAGCTCTCGCTTCTGTCTTCGTTAGAAGACTCAGTGTCTTCGTCTGAGTATGCATCATGCTTTGATGCAGTGATGGACCGATACGACGGGTCGCCTTTCCGTTGGTGACCCGAGGTGATGCGCAAGAAGCCTTCGACCTCATCATACTTGTACTTGTCCTGAGAGGAGGCCAAGAGCGTGCGGGTGGGTACTGCGTGTAGCAGATGGCGTGCACTGGAATCTGTGAGGCCGGGCATCTATAGGACGTACATGAGGTATTCGAGAACAGACTCAGAGCGTCAGGACGTACTCTGCGCTTCCCGCCTACAGCAACCTCAATCCCCTTGCGACCACGATGTACGACTCTCCATCCGTGCTCTAGGCCGAGAATCGTCTTGCCACCTTTGGCTTGGTTAGAAGCCTTCAGATAAATCACGACCGGACTCACCACTGACTAAATGGTAACGAGGTATGTTTCCGGCGTGCAGACCACCGTACTGCACGTTCAACGGGTCACCCTTGCGATCGGTGTAGTACGGCAGTTGTTCCTTGTCTGTGGCTGAGGCGTAGGGCTTCTCCGCTCGTATTGAGCTGTCCTCCTTTGCCTTCACGCGCTCATCGTCTAAGCCGAAGTATGCGACGTCTTCATGCTTGCGACTTGTATGCCGGTCTACAATGTCGCGGTGCTTCTTGTAATTTCTGTGTTTCTTCTCTTTGCGTTCCTTGTCCTTTTTATCTCGCCGTATTTCCTCTCGTTTCTTTGTGGCAGTGGGCTGTTCAGTGGGTGTTGAGGAGCGCTTGCTCGGGCCGGGTTCGAGGTCGGGGAAGGACGTGAACGAGGAAGGAAAGGAAGAGAAAGACGGTGCAGACATAGCCTTGAATCGCTGCTGTATCTTGATTGTACGCTGGGACGTATACTCTGGGACGACTATGAACCTGCCGCCTTATGAGTTGTGGCGAAGCTGCTAATAAGCCAGAGCCGAAAGCGCCCACCGATCGTGACGCGGACCACGTGCTTCAATCATTGCGTCCCGTATTGGCGTTCTTCGCGGTGTTCACTTTTCTTCTGCCCGCATAGAAGGCTTCAAATCGCACCCTCTACCGTCGCTACAGCCTCGTGTTCAGCAAACTATTAATCAAGACTCTGAGGCTTTGAGGCTTCTCCCAGTAATAGCTACCGTGCCTCGCAATGCGCCCGTTGACGGAGGAGGAGAGTAAGGCAGTCTTCACAAAACTTGCCAACTACATCGTACGTCGTCGCACATGGAGTCTCAAACTCTGTTTCATGTTGTTCTCATATATAGGGGAAAAACTTGGTCCACTTGATTGACAGACCTGACGAACCATATTGCTTCAGGCTACACAAAGACCGTGTTTTCTATGTCTCGGAGTCGTCCATGCGTCTAGGCATCTCGGTTGCTCGACCGAACCTCGTCAGTCTAGGGACATGCTTTGGAAAATTCTCAAAAAGTGGGAAGTTCAAGCTACACATCACGGCTCTGGACTATCTGGCACAGTATGCAAAATACAAGGTTCGTCGTATCCAACTCTAGGCACACCCATATCCTCAATGTTGTCGTAGGTCTGGATCAAACCAAATGGAGAAATGCCGTTTCTCTACGGTAACCATGTGCTGAAGGCACACCTGGGTCGTATAACGGAGGATACACCTGAGCACCAGGGAGTCGTTGTCTTCAGTATGAATGACATCCCATTAGTGCGTTACATCTCATATCAGTGAGATTCCTTTTCTGACAGCATTGGCAGGGCTTTGGCGTCACGGCTCGTTCAACTGTGGACACTCGCAAACTAGATCCGACAGCCATCATTGTCTTCCACCAAGCGGACGTCGGAGAATACCTTCGTGACGAAGTGAGTGTGGAATCCGTCAGTCTCCCGCTGCATTTCTGACCATCGAATCAGGAGACTTTGTTCTAACGTGCCCGCCTTGGATAACGTGTTGGCTGGCCTCATACCAACAGTCCTATTCCCTCTCTAATGAAGTGCTCGGCAGGGGATACGGGTCTCAAAAGTACTTGTCGTATTCGTGCCTTCGCTTGACATCACATGGGACTTGCTGTCGCATTGTATTTTAGTGTAATGTCTGAACGCATGTAGAATTCACCTACTATAGTAGTGTAACATGGCTGAGGGCACTGTGTACCCGATGCATCTCGAAGCGCCTCGTTGAGCGTGTCGTCACGCTTTCCCCGCGCACCTGCACGTGTCGAGCACGAAATGGCATCCACCTCGACCTCCACGTCGCCCGAGAGCCTCTCTTCGCAATGGGCTGCTTTACCTGACCAGGATCTCACCACCAGCAAGGTTGACGACATCCTGAAGCCTGTCCCCGATGACTTGTGGGTAGCTACCGCTTGCGCGGACCGAATCCTCGAAGACGCGACTGTCCAGAGGTCCATCTTGAATTTGGGTATCGAACGTACCGCTTCGGCCGCCCAAAGGGCTCAAAGGGCACACCATGGCTCTGCACGGGACGATGGAGTCGAGCGTGTGCCAACGGATGGCAACGGGGACGCCACGACCGCGGAGGACAAGGAGGACCCCACGAACCACACTTCCCTCGTCTCGCATTTCCGTGAAGAACCCGCAGATGCACAGCTCTGTCGCATTCGCGCGGTCTTGCTAGATAGACTTGACCGTCTCTCTACGTTCGTGGAGATATGCAAGGATATGCCACCTACAGAGACTGAGGTACCAGTTGACGAAGAGTGGGAGGACGACCCTTGGGCAGACCAAGTTAACGACAAACCAGCGGAACCTACATCCTCAGGTGCAGAACCACCCCTCCCTCTATCCACATTCCTCACCGCCGACTTCCTTCACATTGCTTGCTTGCTTGGGTCTCTGGAGCACCCATACGCTCTCCGTATACTCCTCAACCGGCACGGGCAGCCCTTATGGCCGTACCGGTTCGCCGTCCTTGACTGCATCCCAGAGTACGCCTTGACCACGGAATTCCGCGACGTTCTACCTATATACGACCCATCACAAGACAAGGAGCAGCGACCCATCCCAAATCTATGGAGAACTGAACCCGACTTCTCAGAACACACCGCGCTCTCTGCTGCTCTTGCGGATGCCGAGACTCCGCTGAATATTCCCCGCCCAGCTCCCACCATTGAGACTGACCTGCCCTCAAGACCAGAACCTCTGTCCTCGCAGGAACTGGCAACATGGTACCAGGACCGAATAGACCTCATTGTCTCCTCCACCGGCATGGTTGACGCCGCACTGCTGCTCATCCAGCACGCTGCCTCGCAGGGCCTGCCGGGGCTTGACGAAGTGGGTGAGGAACTGAGCCTCATGTCGCGCTTGGTGTACGACGCCCCCTTTGCACCCGCCAGCGCAGATGAGGATTGGACGCTGCAGAAATGGAGGTCTATGGATCCATCGGCAATCGTGCGAGCATATCTCGCGCGCTCCACGCCCGAGACAGTCGCAAAAGACATCAGTAGGCTCGTCATGCCATACCTGTTCGTCCTCGAGTCACGCGCAGAGCGTGGGGGAAAGCCGGACCCTTCCCTCCCTACAAGACTCCTGTACCAGTACGTCCTGAACGCGCCTCTAGAGATCGTTGCGGCGGTCTTCGAGGCATCGAAGCCGACACTGCCCTCTGCACAGCGGCTCATCCGAAACGACGAGGATATGGCTCGTCTCGCATTGGCCTGTCTGTATGGGAGCGACAGCTTAGACAAGTGGCCAACGATGAGCCGCATCTTCGAGTGTCTTCCGGCCTGGGACACTAGCCACGACGAAGACGAAGCAGACGAGGCAGACACCACTATCGCTTCGCTGGGCACCTTCGTTGCCCCCTCCACAACCCGATCTCATGCTACGCCCGCGGACCTCATGCTGTTCTTCCAACCTCTGCCCTCATCTGTGCTGTCGCGGGCGTTGGATGTGTTGGACGTCCATCTCGAATCCGGCGAGATCTTGGCGCGCTGGGAGGTTCCCGCACCTCTTCGGTGGTTCTTGCGGAGCAACGCCAACATCGCTGAGCAGCGATCATGGGCGAATCGGATCTCCCGGCGTGCCGGTGATACCAATAAGCTCGACACCCAAGAAGACTGGGAATGGCTGCTTGAAGATATGCTGAAGCTGTCTGACTCGGGCGACAGTGGGGCGTGGAGCGCGTTCTGCTTGCTTTCCAAGGATGACATCGTGCGCATTTACTTCAGTGGTTTGCTTAGTACAGGCAGTGAGTGCCCAACCACCTCAGTCGCATCGTATCGCTCATTTAACGTCAGGGTTCGACATTGCCAAGCAACTGCTACATTCATCCAGCATCAGCGTGTCGTTGGAACCGTTTGTCATCGAGGACATATGCTTGACATGCTCACAAGAATTTTACGACAACGCGAGTTCCGGGAACTACCATTTCAGCGATATGAAACTTGCCTACGACTGGTAAGTTACTCCGTCACATCGATGCGCCGTCGTAGTGTTAATTGCCCCTCATAGCCTCGATATCCCTGCTCCATCAGAACGTGTGACGAAGGAGAAAGACTTTATCGAGGCGACCACTCGACTATGCTCTTTCAACCTGATGTCGCGTCCCGGAATTCCAATAACTCCTTTGGAGATTCGCTTGACGAAGGATCGCCTATCCCTTGTGTCTCGAGTACTCTCGAGCAACAGCGATGCTTACAAGCACACGCAAGTCATTCTTGACCTAGTTCACAAACTCGGATTCAGGGGCGACGTCGTAGCCGAAGTCAAGACCATGGCCATGCTCGTTGAGACTGCGGTACAAGCTGAGGACTTCACACGCGCATTTGGGACCAGCCAGAGTATGATCGACACGGTACTCAATCTCCGAGCCTCATCGCTCCCTGGTCTCCATGACGCCAACGTGGAGGAAGCGAGTGAAGTCTGTTGGGTCGCTTGCTACCAACTGGGCCGAGATCCCGAGTTTAAGGACGTGCAGAAGAAGCAGACATTGCTTGGACGCGCCCTCGAGCTCTGTCCGGCAGACCGGATGGCAGTTGTCCTAGCTGTCTGGCATCTTTTGGAAGACGAGGATCTGGAGCAGAGGCGCGAACGAGTCGAGGCTCGCCGCAAGGGTGGACGAGCAGCACAGCCTCGCAAGCGTGTGCCTACTATTGACGATCCCGTTGCGTCCCTCACCTCGCGCCTGCAGCACCTTCGAATGCCCGACTTCCAAATACCTCACTCGCCGCTCACAGGCGCGGAGGACGCAGCAGCGCTGGCAGGGAAGGCGTTCAATCGCGTAGCAGCCAACTTCACATTCGGTGTCGGGAGTCGGGGCCGTACGCTTACGGACGAGAACCATGGTTGGGGCAGCAGAGAGGGGAGCAGGACGCGCACAGACACGCCAGACGTTTCAGCTCAGGCTTCGCGCGTCTTGCAGGCTGGCATTGGTTGGCTGTTGGGTGGGGATGACGAGAATTAACGTACACCACGGACTTTCATATCATTATGGACCGACTCTCATTGACAATGGATGCTTTGCGACTCTGGGTTTCGCGTGTTGCGTCGTAGCAATCACTCTGGTTATGTTATACATGCGTGCACTGTCCATTCTGATGGGAAAGATGTACGGTGCCACCATTGGCGAGACACCCTAATACTTCCTGAGCATATTGGTCTGACGCGATACTTGCATAGAACGTGTGGGTCACTGGTATGCCGACCGAGGGGACGCGGCCTCCCGTCAGGGGAATGTGCAGCTCTGTAGGCATGTGGCGATAAGCTGAGACTGCTTGACAAGTATCTGCATAGCCCACAGCAGGCATTACTTGAGACTGGTCACACTCGGTTACCATGACTTCTAAACACCCATAGGGCATCCGGAAGTTCGCAGCGCGATCGAAGGCGGTCTTGCAGAATATGACGAACGATGGGTCCACGTTCTCCAGGATCGCAGCGAGAGCATCACCAGGTACGTCCTGGCCGTCCACAGGAACGTAGGCAGCACCGGCACGGATGATCGCCAATACGCTCACGATGCAAGCGACCGCATCTTGATGAACCACAAGGCATACGCGTGACCCTTTCTGCACACCCTCCGCCTGCAATCGAGCGGCCAGCCGCCCCGAGAGCATAAATAATCGCCCGTAGGACATTGCATTGCCGTCCACGTCTATGACGGCGTCTAAACGTGGATGATTCAGTGCGTGCACCACAAAGGCGTGGTGTACACATTGATAGGACCTCTGGAGTTGCGGGCTGACGGCTGGCAAGCGACTTGAATCCGGTGCTGGCAATGCCGATTCCGCCGGCGACTTGTGTAACTCATGCTGTTTTGGCGAGTGGAGCATTCTTATGGAGGAGGAAGCTATGAGAGGCAATCAGGGCAATGCGAGAGCAGAAGCCGATCAATGGCGCACCTGAGGCAGGGAGTGACTAGGGGCTGTATATGTTTTGAAGGCAAGAGCAGTGAAGGCTTAGAGGAGAGCCCATAAGGGTCTAAAAAATGCGACTCTATCTGGCTGTGCGAATGTCGTCGATGCGGACTGTCCGCTAGGTCAAGTTTCGATAGGTCGTCCACAGCATTTGATGCATCCCCGTGGTGACGCTGTCCAGAACTCGCGCAGAGATATCGTGCGAGCAGCATTGCCTCAATATTGATGATAGCCACCGATGGACGACAGACCCTGAGAGAAGACGCGCTGCTCTACAGGTCAACAGATTGTTGGCCAGCCTTGTACTGCCGTTCATTAGGTATGGGGCAGCGGTATTCTCCTGTTACTCACAAGGCCAGAGATGGCGGTCTGCATCGCTGAAATGCGGCCCACCGTCCACGGTGCGGTATATATCGTGTCGAGTCCAGATTGACGAACTCGATATCTATGGACACTCAGTGTTCTAGCTATGTCATGATCAGTCGGTTGCCCCGGGCTATGTATAGGCTACGCACCTACAGTGATGAGGCCGTGGTGAGTCTTCGGCTTGTGGGAAAAATAGCCATCAGCTCGAGATACCACAGGTATTCCTTCATCACGAAGCCAACACGCTTCAACCACGAGAATGGACGAGTGGAGGTGCAAAAGACCGAGTAGGGACTGCTATTACCCGGCTATGCGAGTCAATCACAAGTACATATGCGTAAGTAGTCGTGACGGGGGTAGGTATTCGGGGTACGAGGTGTACAGCGAGGACTAATGAAGGGGAGAGGAACAGGGGGGAAGGAGAGCGATGCGTACAATCCGACGTACAAGTGCGGCTGTAACAACAACTATAGAGTGGAAGGCTATGGTGCAATACATTACGACGGGGCCTATATGCAATGTGTACGGCGGCGGCGAAAAAGGTGGAGTGTGAAGGGGCAACGGGCAAGGGAAAGACACTATGCACAGAACAATGCCAACAGCCTAATAGGATGCAATGCAGACCGCCGGAAAGGAAATAGTGATACGAATAAAAATGGAGTCGAAGAAGTCCCAGCCGACAACAGTAAATAGGGGATAAAAAGGTCCGAGTGTGTTCTAAAATGACTGTTGTACAGCGAGACTGCGTGACGCGAGATGAGATGAGCGGGGAGGCACCAATGCAGTCGGCTGCAGGCGACAGATCCGTCCAACGAGCGAGGCCTACGTCCCGCTGGCGAAGCGGGAACCCACTCCGGTGCGAGCCCTCGGCCGGTTGACGACACCGACCTTGACACCGGCCCTCCGCAGATCGTCAGCGCAACCACTCGTGCTGTCGTTGTTCGGGCGACCGACGTTCCCCCGCCCGCAGGCGGAGCAGTACGGGGCAGTATTCTCCGTCATCCGAAGCTCTTCCACTTCCGCCTTGAGGTCCCGAACCTGGCCCTCGAGCTCCCAAATCTGACGCTGCCACGCACGGCGCGCGACGAGGATCTGTTCCTGCAACGCTTCGGCCATCGCGGACTGTTCAGAGTCTTGCGAGATCAGCAGCGCTGACTTGCCATCCTCGTTTGGTCCGGTGTACCCCTTGAGCTGTAAAGGGAACTCCGTGCTGAGCGGAGAGATGGCCGTCGCGGCTGTCGTGGGCGTGCCAAGGTCCGAGTCCATGGTGACCGGACTGACGAGCTGTTCACCAAAAGAAGCATTGCTGAACAGCGTCGACACAGGGCGGAGGCTGAGCCCGACGAAGTCGGAAGACGTAGGTGGGGCGCTACTAGGCGGTGGTGTGCTGGTAGCAACACTGGAGAATGATTCGCTGACAGTCGGTGTGACCGTGATGGTATGACCATGCGATGAAGACTTCTCGCTCACAGCCGATTGGGGTGCAGCGAGTTTGGATGAATGCGCAAAGGTGTTGATCGATAGACCCGGAGCATTACGCCTAGCGCTGAGCTGACGCTCTCTCACAGTCGGCGAGTCCTTCGTCGACGGAGAGCCGCTGTGCGAGTCGGACGAGCCTCCAGACCCGATAGTACCTGGACTGACTTCACCGTCCAGGAGCGACGGCGACAGCGAGGGTACTGGTACACGATGAGTCGACCCTTTGCGTTGCCTAGACGCATGGTGCGATGAATGAGATGAGACGGAAATGACGTCGGAGGCTAACGGAGGGACTGGAGGTGGGGGCGAGTACATCCCGCGCTCCCTCTCCTTCCCGTTGAACAACCGCATGAAACCGCTTTTCTTGCGTACGACTGACTTCGGTGGTGTGCTCCCTGAGGAGACTGTATGCCCTGGCATAGGCGCCTGGGGACCTGATTCCGAAGGCACCTTTCCGCCCGTACTAGCAGACCGAGTCCTGGAACCCTGGCCCTCAAATGCTGGGTCAGAGAAGGCGGGCTGCGCCCTCGGAACTGTGAAGTTGCTCGAAATGACAGGGTTGGCAGTCGCACTCCGCGAGCGCTCCCGTGCCTGCGCCTGAGCTTCCTCAAGGGAAATGAGCTTGATGGAAGGGGCGGCGGAGGTCTCGCCGAAACCCGTAAACCCTGGGTTGTTGACCAGCCTGATGTCGTGATCCTTCATCCTGGGACTGGCCGCACCTTGCCCACCGGAGCCACCTATGCCGTTCATCATCGACATGGATGAGAATGACGGCTTATTGACGAGGACGGGATTGGATATCCCTCGGCCGCGAGCGCTGTGGGCGGATGGATCTTTGTGACTTGCGTCCACAGACGAGAGGGAAGTAACAGGGGTCAATAAGGACATAGTGGTGTTGGAGCGCATCTGGAATATGCTGCTGCTCGCCGTGCTTTCCGTAAGCGTGGCATTCGAATCACTTCTGTTAACGAGAGACGTCGGGCTGGGGAGGGGAGGCTGGACAGTAGATTTTGGTGACGGAATCGGCTTCGGTTTGTCATATGTGCGGCGCACCAAGTCCGGGTTGGCATAGGGATGTGTGTATTCACCGTGAGAGCTAGGGGTCGGCGAACGCGAAGAAGGCTGATCAAATGACGTCTCCACGGGGGATAGTGGTGTCGGGGAAGCCGAGTGGACGTGGCGTGACATTGGAGATGCATGTGCGGACGACTGGGAAGAGAGCGGGGACGGTCTAGTATCCATAGAATCCATGCCAGGATGGGCGTTTGAGGGGGTCCTGGGTCGCAGACGAGATAGAGAAAGCTTATCACGTAACGTGGGTTGCGGTGAATTCATGGCGAGCGAGGTAGAAGACATGGACGCTTGCGCCAGAGCTCTATGGCACATGTGAGCATTCAATGGTTGATGGCAGGCAGTACGGAATGACCCACAGGAGTGCGCCGCCATTGCCTGAGTAGGACTCCATGGATGGTTTGGGCTTCCCCTGCGAGCGATTCGAGTCCGTGCTGGGCCTCTTTTCACTTTGCCTGTCACTGCCTGGCCTGCCCAGACCCCAGACCCGCTTGCCTCCATCCTTCCTATGCCCAGAACGTTTGTTGCCAGAGCCTATCACCGCAGGTTCGTCGCGCTCTGAGGCGTTATCGTTATCGAGCTCCCAGGGGGCCCGGGAGTGGACTGTCATCTTGGGACCATATGTGCTGACCCTGGGCAGCTCTTCCTCGCTTGCTGCGGGGGACACATCGTCGCCTCGAGATGGGTCGATGGAGGAGCACTGGGAGTCGTCGTCGAGGTCAAGACTGCTCGCGTTTGGGAACCTGAGCCGCTCTCTGTCGGACATGGGGGAGCGAGGCGCAGAGGATTGGCCTTGTGGGGGGAGGATGAAGTCATATGTGCCCAGGCTGGCATCGAGCTGCGCGCCATTGGGCCGGGGAGAGAAATAAGGACGACTATATACAGAGGGAGAGTCAGAGAACTCAGACAGAGAGGGGAACCGGCCGTGTCCCCGAAGGTCAGCGCGTGCAGCACGCTGGTCGAGGAGCTGACGGAGGTGGTCCTCTCTCGAGTGGACGTCGGGAGAGTTCATGACGCTCGTAAGGCAAGGATGGTGAGGAGTTGGACGGGGAGGGGAGGGGGCAGCTGCACGCCAGCGACGAGAGGCGTCGCGGTGAAGAGCGAGCGTCGCGCACATCCACCTGAATTGAACTCCTTCTGGCTAGCTTGGCTGAACAAACAGGCGTCAACACTGGCTATCACCCTTCGGCCTCCTTCTAGCCTGCGGCCGTCTACGCCTATTCTCTATTCGCCGAAAGCGAGTCACCGTTGCCAGGCTGGTTCCGCCGCAAAGCCCCAGTGTGAACCGCACGGTAGGAAAGGGCGCGGAGGGGCGGGAAGACACTGCAGGGACCCGCGAGCCAATTTGACGCTGATCGCCCTCTCCTCACCTCCGGCGTCTGTGGCAAGATCCTGACCTGTGCGTTTTCGCATCTTCTCCAGACAACAAGCTGAATCATGTTCGTCAGATTCGGGTTGAGCTTCTGATGCCTCATTGCACAGAACACTGCCGTAACATAGGTGCGACGCGCCCAGAGGATCGCGCTAGAGATTGCATCCGCCGGGTAACCCGATGCGATCTGACATATCGGGCAACTGCCAGGTTCGTACAAGCGCCCGCTGGCTCCTTTGAATTCGCGCTTCCCAGGCTTGTGCAAACCTTCACCAGCGCTCTCCGCCTGCTCTCTCCTACCACTTGTCTTTTCTGACATATCCGTCACTCCTCAGCCAATCATCATGTCCGCTCAAGACCCGTCTTCACCGCCGCAGGCCTCGCCAGAACCTGCATTTCCGTCTGAGGTATCCACCTCCGCTCTTCCTCTTGCACCCTCCTCCACAGGTCGTGTTTCCGGCAAGTCGTGGAAACACCAAAAATCGGCCACTGTGTAAGCAACACGCCAAGATTCTGTTGCTGCGAATTGCATCTCATGCAATCTCCAGTCGTACCATGCTTCCAGACGGCGTGAAGTCCAAGAGCTGGGATGACCGCATGCAAAAGGCACAAAAGGAGAAGGCCATCAAGAAGCTGCAGGCTGAGCTGAGCGAGGAGAAGAGGGCCGAAAAGGAACGGTCAGTCGCAACATGCACACCGCGTAACACTGTTGGCTGATGACGCTGGCAGCCGGAAGCAAATCACCTTAGAGCGCAAGAAAGCCGCGGAGGAGCGCCGCAGACTCGAGGAAGACAAAGCCAAGGTGCGCTGGCCGTCTCATGTTGTCACGGGCACCCTCCTGACCGCCGTCGTGTAGATGGGCGCGCGCAAGGCTGCACGCCTCCGCCGGAAGGCAGGACGCACTAAGAAAATCAATCACTGAGATGGCCCTATTGCGGCCCGATGTCGCCAGAGCCGTCATCTGGCAGTCGTGTTTTGCGATGTGCCATGACTTCGGGGGACGTCTATGACATACGCCGCATTCGCATGCTCAGCAACCTGCCTACTCGGGATCGTCGCGGGATGAAAGTGCGGACACTGCCGGCATGCACGGGTGTCTGGATGTCATATTGACGGTTCCCATGGGATTAGTTCGCCTACCCACGCGATCCTAGCACGGAAGGGGGTGTGTCCGCATCTGTGAATGGAGGCCATCATGCCGTTGTAAGTATCTCACATCTGACGGTGCGCCGAGATGATATGCCGCAGGATATATGCCAATTTCTACACCCTCGATTATGTGGCATAGAGCCACTTGCACCATGTACATTCCACCGTTACAAGACGCCTCAATTGATGACAGCCTGTTGAGCACTGGTGCGACTGTTTGGTTGTCTCAATTGCGGTCACCGCCGTCACTGACCGCTGTATTGCACTATACACTGATCAGACACGGGTCACCGGCCGCATCTACATTCCTGCCAGTGGGCTCGTAGCTTGTAAAGAGCAATAAGACCGGAACTCATCCAACTGTCACGCAATGGTGTGTATATACGAGGCACGGTGTCGTGAGCGACCCTGAGTATCTGTGCGCTCCCGCCGCTGTCACGATTGACCTCAATTAGCGAGCATGCGTGAGTCCCCGAAACACAGTGTTACTAGCCCATACATATTGGAAGCAGCCTATAAGGTGTATTGGTGCATTCAGATTTTCGCGACGACGTGCGAATGACATTGGAAGCGAATCAGCTGCCTGACCTCATACCCATCGTCTTTCTCGCCACCCTCAGAACGTTCAACGCCGCGACTTCAACTCAGTTCGCATGGACACTCCTCGCATCATCAATAAGCTTAGCGACGTCTTCGCAGTTCGGATATCCATGTCTACCGTTCACCGCTACACAAAACAAATGACAACGGTTGACGTGCAAAGACACTTGTCTGCTTTTAAGGTCTGCAACGGAGACTACTCTCCGCGTATCTGTGCTATCCCATCGTCCAAGATTGATAATCAGAGGACAAACGCGGACTTCGGCCGCTGCGCTTGGAACGCAGGCTCGAGGTAGCATTCAGCTCCAAGCATAGGTGCACATAGCAAACACAGAGGATGGTCATTGATACGTACTGCCTTGTGCCCACAGGCCACTTCGCGTCGCCAAATGGGCGATGAGGTCAAGAGTCTCAGATGTTGGCGTAGGCGCGTCAAGGAACCTGTAGTAGTGCCCGTACTTTCCAACAATATGAAGCACGACAATGTATAGACAGTATAGGCAAAAATGCAATGCGGAAAACACCAAAGCACAACGACGCACGGAGGCACTGGTATATGAGCATCACAATGTCCAGCTCGAGTCCACCTCCCCCGGCTGCACGAATGGCTTGTCCAAACCGGCCACAACGCTCTCACACAGCGGACAGCTCGCAGCGAGCACGTCCTCCAGCTCCTTGCGCATCCGCTCGATCTTCGCCGCGTCCTTCTCCCCACCCACGCGCTTCGTCGCGCCCGCGCCGATGCCCGGTATCCACCCCGCAGGGGCGGTGACAATGCTCGCGAGCGCGTCCGGGATGATCAGGTCGCGCAGGCGGTCGCCCGCGGAGAGCAGATTCCGCCCGAGCGACGCCGCGCCGCGCGTGCCATTTGTCCCGATGCCGAAGTTGGCGGAGAGCAGCGTCCGCTGCGGCGTGGGCTGTCGGGGCGTCGCTGGAGATCCGTTCGCGTTGTTGCTGCGGTCGAGCGTGCCCTTCTGCGTGAGCTTCACTAATTCCGTTTGCAAGGCAACAATTCGTCGAAGCGCGTGTGCAGGGAGGTATTCCTTAGTCTGCGAAGGCCACCGAGATCAGATAAGCGTGTATTGAAGGGGCGGGACACTCACAAGACCGATGAGACAGTCAGCATGGAAGGTATGTTGGCATGGGAAGACATAGAACTGTCTGGTAAAGAGCGGCTGGTAGCACACTGAGCACTTCTCGGTCGAGTCGATGGTGATGAAGCGCTTCTGCAACGCAGCGATGTCTTGCTTGATGGCTTCTGCGTTGCGGGTGGCCTCGTCCATCTCCGCCTTCAGCGTGTCTATGTGCGCAGAGTAGTCTTCGAGCGCTGTGCATATCTCGTCCTTGAAGTCGTCGATAACGACGAAGTCTGGGAAGAACGGAAGGATGTCTTCGATCTTTAGTAACTCGGTGTTCTCGAGGAAGCGCATGGCCCTGAATGTATTATGTCAATGATAGAAAGGGCCGTATACTGAATACGCACATCTTGATGTCTTGCTTGTCTTGGACGACATACTTCGCAATCTTGAGCCATAGCTTCTTCCGCAGCTGGTCATCGTCCTCAGGCATATCCGCGTTCATCTTCGCCAGCTCGAGATCGTCCTTCTCGAGAGCAAGGTCGACGCTGCTTTCGTACAAACCCATCTTCGAGTAAATATGCACGCACGGCTGGGTCCGCCCCGCCTGCTTGCATAACCGCAAAGCGTAGTCGAGGTCATAATATGGTCTTCCATTCAGCGGGTCTGACGGCGCAGACTGGAGGAAGCGGAGCAGAGGTGCGTCATCAGCTGGATACGTGGCACCAGATGACGAGCTCGACGACGGGGACAAGGCCGCATAGAATGTGACGATGAGGTTGTGTATTGTGGGAGCAGTGTTACCCTGCTCAAAGATCACGTGGTTGAGGTACCGGACGGCCTGATTGGGAGAGAGGGGATCGCGGGGGATGTGTTGTAGCTGAAGGAGGGCGGGGATGAGACGAATAGGGTCCAGGGAGGGTTGTCGCAACCATGAGTCGACGGTCTCTTTCGGTGCGTGGCGGATGAGAACGGGGCCAAAGCGATAATACAAGTCAAGGTTGGACTGAGGATCTGAGTCAGCGAGAGTATGTCGCAAATGGCAAACACGTAGCTACCTGGCGAGCGAGAGTCTCAATGGCCTTCGTCCAATTTTCTTCGAGCACCCAATGCTCCACTACCCGCTCATGATCGCCCACTACTGTGGCGTAGTGCATATACATGTCGATACGCCCGTGACCCTGTATCAAGTCGTACACCGTCCTAGGATCCAGATTTGCCTTAGGAGGGTAAGTCCTGGCAGTGTAGGAGAGTGATTGTGTATTACCTCGTACGTTTGGAAGAACTGCCGCAAATCCTCTTCCAAGATTGTCCGTTCTGCTTGCAAGTTATCGACATCATGTGTTACTGACTCCGACGCTATGAGGTCGTCGAGCTCGTTGCATTTGCTGAGGTAGAACTCCACCAGCCACGTTGCGAGCATCATTCGTTGTGACAAATCCTGAGGAGGCATGTGAGTCCTTGAATTGCCGTTCTCCATATCACTGACCGTTTTACGGGTGCGCTCCAGGCGAGATGTTATGTACGACCGGAGTGCGTCCCTCTCACCAACGTCGAGGAACTTGAGAGTTACTTCCTCGAAGCTCACCGAGCACTGAGAGTAGCATTGCGCCGACTGGAAATATCGGCCTTCGTCGAAGAATGCCTTCGCCTGAGCCGACATGACGTGATTACGCTGCGCTGCTGTCTGATACGAAAGTTAGCTAAGGAGGGAGGATATACAGTGGTGACAACAGACTGTAGTGTATTGAAGAGCCAGGTCATACTTTCCCTTCTCCAGGTAGATCTTCCACACGTCCCGGTGCTCATTTGTGACTACGAGTTCGAACAGGGATTGGTCCGTGTATACCCAGTAGGTCTTGCGCACAGGGTCTGCAGTCATGCCGCGGATCTCTTCGCTCGGTTTCTGGCATGCCAGTCAGAGGGCATTGGACAGAACGCGTGTTGGAAGCGTACCATGGGTAGTTGTTCTTCGTATGTCAGCTGTTCATTCAGATTTGAGATTCCAATCACTCTGTCTCTGTAGAGCAGCATGAAATGGAACTCGGTCAGTGCCATCGAGAGAGGCATTCCGGACGCCATAACAGGCGGATACGGGAGCAACTGAGCACTGTCGATCAGGTCGTCGGATGTAGCCTCGTAGTTTAGTGTTCCATGGTAGATGCCCGGCTCTGCGTAAGTTAATCATAACGCGTCTTATCTGGATTCGAGGCAACTTACGAGTCATCCAGCCGAGATACCTGGGCAGGGATAGTACCTGGTCCGCATTCGGGACGTACGTATGTAGCTCAGAGTAGTCCACGTTGCCGGGCAGCTCGGAGATCGCTTGATTCTGCAAAGTCAATAGCACGCACCACACAACCAGGGAAAGACTGACTGGGTGCGGAGTCCTTGTAGCTCGCGAACAAGCTGAGGAAGACCCTCCCTCCATCGTCGCCCCTCCGGTCAGGGATGCCTACGAATTGGTATATCCTGGTGGGCGTGGTGATGATGATGTGTGCCTTCCGTGGGTCCGACGGTGGGAAGAAGTCAAACTTCAGACCGGTGACGGGCTGACGTTCCGGGAGACTGTATACGGCTTGGAGGTATCTCTCCTGCGACTTGAAGAAGTCCTCCTCGGCATCGAGCACAGCTTCAAAGAGAGCCCCGTTCTTCGTGCCAACGAGCATTTCGCGTGTAGACAGTGAATGAGAGGACGAGAGGAGTGCGGACTTGTTCCACGCGATGCTCTCTACGACCATCTTCCACGTCTTGAGCTGCCTTGGTTTCTTCCATCCCCGATAGAGATACCAGTTTTCACCCTGTAGTGACGTGATGACCAGGTGACGCCCAGAAGGGTCGAGGAAGAGCTTGTGGACAGCGAACTCGGTCGGCTTGCGGGGAATCTGGATCTTGACGACCTGCTCAGACCGAGAAAGCTCAATCTGCACAATAAGATTGTTCGCCAGGCACATGGTGAGCACGTCGGAAGATACGGCAAGCGCGAGCAGTGGTGCGGGCAGGGTATACTGGACGCGACCGAGCTCGAAGAGCGGCGCAGCGGGTGCCGCAGAGTCCACTTGGTCCTGTACAAGAGTCAATATCAAGCATGACTCAGCCAGGGAGGTCCAGCTCACCACTGTTACAAGATCATCTACCGCTGCTCCCTCGTCGTACACCGTCGGCTCAAAGCCCTCATACTGCACCTGTGGCAGAGACGCGCCAGCATGTGCGAGGCCAGGAACACCTGCATGCTCGACATCTACGTCCACAGCAGTCAGTATCGGTAGAGGAGGACATGTAGTTCTGATCGCGTACAGTCGTCAAGCATTGTGGCGGATGAGAATGAACACTAAGGTCTGGTAGACGCAGGCTGGCACGGTCGTGGCTGCAGCTGCAGCTGCCTCGGACGCAGGGCGCGTCAGGATCACGTGTTTCTCGGTATCGTACGCACGGTGGCGCGATGCGATCCTCCGTACCAGTCGCGTCGACCCTCGATATCTCGCAGATATGCGCACCTCCTAACCATCTAACCCAGTGCTCGCTACGATCGCCCCTCATGGAAGCGGGAAGCGGGCGCATCGTCCTCCGCAAGCACGGCACGGAGGCGGCCTTCTCCGAGTTGTCCTACGTCTACCCTCTCAAGCTACTCTCCCCGCGCCTCTCGCCCGAGAACGCCAGTGCAGTGTACGTCGTGTCTTATGGAGGAGGTCTAGTTGGAGGCGACCGTATTCAGTTGTCGGTCGTGGTCGACGAGGGTGCCGCACTGGTCATATTGACTCAGGTACGTCCATGAACTTATCGAAGTATCTCCCATGATTTTGACGCGCCTGCACTCAGGGATCGACCAAGGTGTTCAAAAACAGATCTGGTGGCAGACTCTCTTCGCGCTCGCAGGGTACACCCGCGGACGCCATCACCACCCAAGTGTTGGACGTCTCGATCGCACGCGGGGGCGCCGTCTTCCTACTCCCGGACCCAGTGACGTGCTTCCGGTCAGCAGCATACAACCAAATCCAAGTCTTCCGACTGCATTCTTCGGCGTCGCTCGTTCTCTTAGACTGGGTGACGTCCGGGCGCAAGTCCATCGGCGAGGACTGGGCATTCTCGCGGTACTACAGCAAGAATGAGGTGTGGGTCGAGAACCGGCAGCTAGCGAAAGACATCATGCTGCTGGAGGAGCAACAACCCCTTCCCTCCTTACCACCACGGACACTGGCCGAGTCGCTCGCACCCTATTCGTGCTACGCAACTCTTATCATGTGTGGGCCGCTTGTTCAGAACACACTGTCTTCGCTGTCTGCAGACTTTGGTCGCCTGACCGTATTCAAACAAGCCAGCCCCCATGAGCTGCTGTGGTCATTCAGCGCTATCGGTGATGGCGCGGGATGTGTGGTTCGGGTGGCAGGGACAGAGACAGAGCTTGTCAGGAACTGGCTTGGCGAGAAGCTTGTGGCACTAGAGGGTATAATGGGTCCTGACCTTTACCGCAGGGCGTTTGGATAGACGACGGGGCTCAGAGCTAGTGGTTGAAGACGATCTTCAATTGTATCACCCAACGACAAACCAGCGATACAGTCACTGCATTCAGTGCGTGGATGGGTTGACGGCGATGTAGCCGCCGTCCACCGCGATTTCTTCGCCGTTGGTATAGCATCCAGCCTTCGAGGCAAGGTATATGACAGTTCCTGCGACTTCTTCGGCACTACCAAACACGCTACTTCAATACCTCACAAAACGAGCAGGTGCGTGAATACGTACGTGCCCGGCCGGTTTTCTGGTACGGGGACGACGCCCTTGCCGACTACGTTCACCAAATCGGGGGAAATCGTGTCGTATGTCATCTCAGACTCGTATACGCCGGGGGCGACGGCGCACACGCGGACCGGGATCTTCTTCAGAGCAAGCTCAGTCGACAGCATCTTGGTGAGGTGCGACGCTGCCGCCTTGGAGCTGTTGTATCCAAACTGAACGTGTGTAGGATGATCAGCACTAGTGAGACGGGGCAACAGAACAGACTAGAGACGGACGTGGTTCTGTGCGAGCTTGACGAGCCCGCTGATGCTCGTAACATTAATCACGATCGACGTGTGTCCTGCTACGTCCGCGCTGCCCTTTGCGAGCAAACCGAGGAACGCGGTGGTCACGAAGTAGATCGAGAAGGTGTTGATCTTGTATACGTCCGCCCATCCTTCTAACGACTCGTTGTCGAACAGAGCACGGCCCAGTGTCTCGGGGTCTTTGTGCTCCGGCCCGCTGGTGTTCTCGAAGAAGGGGGAGACGGGACCCGTCTGGCCTGCGCTGCAGAGGGGCTAGATCTCAGCCACCAGAATGTAATTGTTGAGGGACTGTGCTGAGGCCTACTTGTTGACTAGGATGTGAAGCCTTCCCTCCCTCGACGCAACGACTTCCTGTGCCGCTAGGATGCTCTTGCGATCGGTCGCATCCATCTCGAGCCTACAAACCCAGACGTTAATTCGGGGAACGATCTGAACAAGGAAATACGCACGCGACGACCGATCCCTTTCCCTGGTTGCTCTGATTGAACGAGGCGGCAGACTCGTCTAGCTTGTGCTTCCTGCGCCCTGTAATATACACCTTCACGCCGTTCGTCGCGAGCCCCCGCGCGATCATCCAGCCGATGCCACTACCGCCGCCCGTGATCAAGGCGATCCTGCCCTGGAGGCCGAATAAATTGTCGAGACTCAGCGATGAGGCCATAGCGATGTGAGACAAGACGAGTTCGAGGAGGTGTTGAAGGCTATCGAGCTGAGGAGAGATACGGCTTTGATAGTCAATAAGTAGAGTCGCGTCGGATGCCCTACAGCGTTTCGTCGACGGGGGTCCGGCCCGTATCACACGGCTGCTGACCTGTGTCGGCATGTGAGCTCAGGTGGCCGTTGCAAGCTCAGTGGCCGCATTCGAGATATACTCCTCTCTGCGCGACCCAGGTAAGTACATGCGTGGGCGAGGGTCAGAGTGCTGAACGTTGGCGCTAGCTGACGCCAGGTATGTAGACGCCGTAGTCATAATAGTACGCGGTGCAGTCAAAATGAACGTCAAATTCGGGTTGCCCTCGCTTTCTGTGATCGAGCCCAGATCACTTTCCCCCGCGTCGTTCGGCGAAAGCCAAGTCCTCCTCCACGAGCCGCGAGCGCAGTTCGAACTACTTCAAGTGCCCATTGTCCATCGACCGAGAGATCAGGAATGTCGTATTTCGTCGTTCCACCCATCAACGCGGATCTTCTATCTTGCCAAGCGGGCCCCCGACCGCTCACCTGTCTATCGTCTTGAAAGACTCCAGGGCTGCCCTTATCAAATCTGCCGCACCATAAGTATGGTGCCCCACCTCCCAGGGTCGACCATCCCCTCAAAAAATGACGCATTCGCTATTGAAGGTCGTGTCCGCTGAGAAGGCCCATGCAGATCCGGAGGTCGTCTCCGTCATCCAGGATGATGATGTCTACAGACCCGAAGTAGACACGTCCGGCGTGAACGAGCGCAAGCTCATGTGGAAGATTGACTGGCACACCGTTCCGTGGCTGGCTTTCCTCTACTTCCTGAATTCCCTGGATAGAGGTAACATTGGCAACGCCAAGGTGAGTCGCGCGAACCATCCGCCGATATGCAAATCTGCAGCTGACATTCGATCCTTTGCATGCAGTTGTACGGGCTCGAGAGCGCGCTACACATCACGGACAAGCAGTACCTCATTGCTCTTACAGTCTTCTTCTTCCCCTACGCGTTGTTCGAGCTGCCTAGCAATCTGGTGCTCAAGCGCTTACGACCTTCCCGATGGATGGCATTCATTCTCTTCGTCTGGGGTATGGCGACGACGTTGCACGGCGTCGCCCACAACTACGGTGGTCTCATTGGTATGTGATCGTCCACGTGTTGTCCTCCCTCTCAACAGCCACCAGCGTTGCGCGTGGTCCTGGGACTGGCGGAAGCAGGGCTATACCCCGGCATTGTGTACTATCTCTCCTGGTTAGTACTCCGTTACTCCGTTCTCACCTTTGACTCAGAGCACTATAGCTGGTACAAACGCACAGAGCTTGGCACAAGAGTCGCTGTGTTCTTCACGTCCGCGACGATCGCGGGTGCCTTCAGCGGTTTCCTCGCCGTCGCCATCCACAAAATGGACGGCATCGGGGGCAAGCCAGGCTGGGCGTGGATCTTCATTCTCGAGGGCCTCTTCACCGTCGTGTGCGCCGTCTTCACGTACTTCATCCTCTCCGACTTCCCAGACACGGCGAAGTTCCTGAGCGAGGCCGAGCGCGTCTGGGTCATCCGCAAGCTGCGCGCAGACATGAAGTTCAGCGCTGGGGGAGAAAAGTTCAAAGGCAAGTTTGTGAGGCAGAGCCTGCTGGACTGGAAGACGTGGCTCGCGATGGGCATCTACATGGGCTTCGACGGCCCGCTCTTCGCCTTCTCGCTCTTCACGCCGACGATCATCAACCAGCTGGGCTACACCTCGACTACTGCGAACTTACTCTCAGTGCCTGTGTACGCGTGGTCGTGCTTAGTGACAGTGGTCGTCGGCTTCCTCGGAGACCGCCTTGGCAAACGAGCATTTATCAATCTGTGCGTGGTGATATTCCGACCGCTGCTATCATGCTCACACGACCTGTCGTAGGGCTTTGTTCACGACCGGACTCGTGGGGTACATTATCCTCATCGCCTCGAGGAGTGCCCCTCTATCCTACTTTGCCGTATACCTCGCCGCTGCGTCCATTTATCCTACAGTTCGTGAGTACCAATGCTCGCTCAACAGACCTCAATAGACACACCGACTGACTCGTCCTGCCAGCCAACTCCGTAGCATGGGTCTCTAGCAACGTCGAGGGCTCGTACAAGCGCGGTGCAACGCTTGCGATGGCGATCGGGTGGGGCAACATCAACGGCGCGGTGAGCTCGAACATCTACCGCGCCGTCGACAAGCCGTGGTACCGCCTCGGGCACGGCATCGTCCTCGCGTACATCGCGGTCGGCTGGCTCTCCTCGCTCGCATTCTACTTACTCCTCAAGCGCGAGAACGCGCGCAGGGACGCGGGCGAGCGCGATGAGGTCATTGACGGTGTGGATAACAAGCGTGCGCGTGAGGAGAACGGGCACTTTGCGAGCGTTGGGTCAGCAAGAGAAGAGAAGGGGGATGAGTGGAGCGGGTTTAGATACTCGTTGTAATTTTCACAGCGGTGCAAAAGCACGCTGCGCAGGAGCACTACTCAGGAAGGATGGGAAACACTACTAGGGAAGAATGGAATATCGATATTACTAGATGTACGATAACGCAAGGAGGATCCACGATGAACTGTCGTCCTTCGAATAGGGATACCAAACATACCAGGACTTTTCGAAGGAATGGATTGCTCATGAGTAGTGCTTATGTGACGCTATAATATCTACAAAGATGCAATTTGATACAGATGCAACGAGTCCAACGGATAAAACCATCCAACATGTCCACAGACAAGATGTCAGATTCCAATGCCGACATGGCTATTGTCTTGGTTGGTCTACTGGTGACGAGCTTGCTGTTGGTGCGGGTGCCTCCTCCTCGCCGGGTGTCTCGAGTGGCGGCGGCGCGCTGCTCTCCCCCACCCGATTTGCGTCGAGCCACTTGTCCATCTCATCCTTGCGGTTGGCGAACGGCCGACGACCGAGAAGTTTGATCATGTCCTCACTGGTAGTATGCGTCAGAAGAGTGCATATCAGACTGCTCACACCAAACATACCGTGTGATGACTTCCTTCTCCAGCAACAACTTCGCGACCTTCTCTACATCCTCCTTGTGCGTCGTCAGGAGGTCCCTTGTTCGGTCATATGCAGTGCTATTCGCACGGTCAGACTCGACTCGTAGCGAAGAAGGGGACGACACTTACATGATCATCTTGCGGACCTCAGCATCCATGGTCTCACCCGTCTTCTCGCTGAACGGCTTGTGGAAGCCCTCATCCGTCGCACGCGCACCGCCGTAGCTGACAGGTCCGACGACGTCGTTCATACCGTAGTTTGATACGGCCTCGAACGCGATCTTCGTGATCTTCTGCAGGTCATCCTGCGCACCGGTAGTGATGTTCTCCTTGCCAAAGAAGATCTCCTCCGACACACGTCCCCCTAGCGTCATGCATATCCTGTCAAGCATTTGCGGGACGGACAACAGATAGCGGTCGGGAGGAAGGTACTAGTAGAAGATCAGTGAGACGCCATCATCGTAGTAGTATAGGCACCACGCTCACCTGCGCATAACCAAGGGCCCCAACACCTCTCGGAATGATGCTGACTTTCAACAGAGGGTCCGCATGCTCCAAGAACCATCCGCATATAGCGTGGCCAGCTTCGTGGTATGCAACCGTCTTCTTCTCATCGGGGCTCAACAGCCTGCTCTTCCGCTCCAGACCAACGATCACACGCTCGATCGCGCTCTCGAAGTCCGACTCCTCCACTGACTCATGCGAGTTCCGCGCCGCGTGCAACGCACCCTCGTTGCACACGTTGGCAATGTCTGCACCGGAGAACCCAGGTGTGAGGACAGCGAGCTTGTGGGCGAATACCTCGATTTCAGGGAGCTTGTCGGAAAGTTTCAACGGCTTGAGGTGCACGAGGAAGATACCCTTCCTGCCTCCGACGTCGGGGCGGTCGATGGCGATGTGTCGGTCGAAACGCCCGGGACGCATGAGAGCAGGATCAAGGACATCTGCTCTGTTGGTGCCAGCGAGCACGACGATGTGCTCGTTCGTGCTGAAACCGTCCATCTCGACGAGCAGCTGGTTGAGCGTGTTCTCCCGCTCATCGTTGCCACCAAGCGAACGCTTCGAGCCACGGGCCTTGCCAATAGCGTCGATTTCGTCAATGAAGACGATGGCCGGAGCGTTCTTCTTCGCAGTTGCAAAGAGATCACGGACTCGCGATGAACCAACACCGACGAACATCTCGACGAACTCGGAGCCGGACACGGAGAAGAAGGGGACATTCGCCTCCCCTGCAGTCGCCTTGGCGAGGAGTGTCTTACCCGTACCAGGCGGTCCGGATAAGATCGCGCCGCGAGGAATCTTCGCGCCGAGCTTCTCATATTTGGCAGGTTCTTTGAGGAAGGAGACGAACTCCATGATCTCCTGCTTAGCTTCATCCATGCCCGCGACGTCCTTGAACTTGGTCTTGACGGCTGTATCCTGGTTGAACATCTTTGCACGGCTCTTGCCAAAGCCTAACACCCCTCCTCCACCTGCTGACCCGCCGGCCCTCCGCGAAAGGTAGAGGAGGACACCAGCAAAGAGGAGGGTGGGGGCGAAGTTCAGCAGGTAACTGAACGCGGAGACCTCGTCGTGGTATGCGACTGGTATGCGCTCGTGTGATGGGATACCCAGCTCGCGCTGCGCCTCGTCGAGCTTCCTTTCAAATGCCTCCACCGAGCCAATGGAGAAGTAGTAGTCCCCGCCGCCCAAGGGCGCATTGGGATACATGGTACCCGTCGCATTTGAGTGCAGCTTGACACGGACCTTGTTGCGGTTCACAACGATGAGCTTGTCAACCAAACCCTTGTCGAGGAATGCGGTGCGGAACTCCTGCCAAGTGATCTCGCGTGAGGAGGCTGTGGACGTATTAGAGAGGGCATAGAATATGGCGGCGGTTGTAGCGAGGATGACGAGTTGGTTTGGGTTAAACCCGTTGTCGTTAGGAGGTGGGGGTGGGGGTCGTTGCCCGTTCTCGTTTGAGTGCTTGTCATCCTGACGTCCCTCCTGGTTGTCCTCCTGGTCACTGTGCCTTCGCTGCTGCTGCTGTTGGTGGTACTGGCGGAAAAAGCCCTCTAGGCCCTTCAGCGGTTCCTCCTTCCGCTGATCTGCCGCTTGTTGCTGCTCCTCGGAGGACTTCCCCCCGTCCTGGACCTCTCCGTCCTTCTTCTCCTGCGCCTGCTTGTCCGACGGGGGCTTCTGCTCGGGCGACGGCTTATGGTCGCTGGGCGTGGCAAAGGTGCGTGCAAATCGTGTCCGTGCGATGGGGGCGAGTCGCCCGCGCCCGAAGGCGGAGGCACGGAGGGTGCGTGTGAGCATGGGGGTTGGAGAGCAAGAGTGGTTGGCGGAGAACGCGCCCGCCTTCACGCACGCAATCCCGCGCGGCTGGGACCCGACTGTGCCGACTCTATCCCTACATGACTAACCGAGACCCTAGATTAGGGTTCATCGGCACCTGACCGCGTAAGCCTGCGCGCACCCCGTGTCCGGCGGCGTGCCGTACGACATACATGCCTACTTACACGCGACAGTCTGAGTATACGCGAACACTACATAGCAACGTACATACTGTACGTCTTCCGCGTTGCAAATCTTCTTATCCGGGCTCTCCCGAACAGTTCGAGTCAGACACCGCATGATATTCGTAGACTTTGAGGCTAGTGGACTAGTAGCAGCAGTAGATCACAGCATACACTATGTACCTAGTAGCTAAGGCTATTCGGCCCAGAGTCACATTTTCGTTTCAACTTGAATCCGCATCACTTCCCGGCCGGAAGCCAGAGACTTTCTGCTGCAGCATCCGACCATCGATGATAGGGTCTGACGTCAGCGCGGGAGGCGTATAGTTCGCATAGCAGTCGTAAACGAAGTCAACCTCCGCGATGCGCTTCTGCATGCCTTGGATGAAATTGTCGAGCAAGCACAGGCCGTTCGCGTCAGGCGTCTCGCAGTGGGAGATTCCGGTAAGCGGGACAACGCCGTCGTTCAGCAGGAAGCGGATGTAGGACGCTGAGTCGGTTGAGCCGGAGGAGGCCGGGCAGGACACGACCTGTGCCACCAAGTTGGACGTGAAGGGTGCGATGTCGTGGACGTGATAGGTCTGACAAGTGCGAAGTTCAGCATACATCAGATGGCGCATGTAAGCATAAACATACCTGGTACGCAGGAATATGGTCGATCGGAAGCGGCCCATTACCAGCGAGAGTCGTGAAGTTCAAGGCCGTGATGACTGCGTAGATATGTAAGCTCAGGCTCCGGCCGATCAAGATACGGGCGGGCTGTCCAGTGACTTACTGTTTGCAATCACCGTGTCATGAGTGGCGTCAACGTAGATGGGCTGGTTAAGCGGGAACGTGATGCTGTTGCTGTCGAGCGTTCCATTCGTCGATGAGTCGAAGGTAGTCAACGGGGTTTTCGTCAAACGGGACACGAGTTCCTGAACGTAACCAATACCCTGGGCCGCAGAGGCGGGGTTTCCGGGGCCTTCGCCGTACCAGAAGGAAAGGTCTACGAAAGGGTTATGTGAGTATAGCTCAGACGCTAGTATACGAACGGCGGGGTGTACCAATGGAGTAATCGAACCCCCTCCACTCCTCCTCCGTGAAGAGACCGCAAAACTGCGAGTAGCCAAGCGCGACAGTCTCATATGCGCACATTTGCTGCATTGCGTACAGGTCACTGGTCATGAGATTGATACCAGTCACGTATTGCTGCAACCTAGACACAGTGGCATTTAAGTAGACGTTAGTCCAGTTGCCAGATGCATAACCGCCGAGATCGCCTGCGACAGCGTTGTTGGAGTTCGGGCAGGCGTTCCAGGGAGAGAGGGTGTTGTTGAAGCCGGAAGCCTCGATGATGATCTCCTGATGGTAGGACGTCTGATAGTCCGGAACGCCGTAGAAGCCCGCCGCAAAGTGGATGCTATCATGCCATTCAGCGGCTGGGATTGTCCCTCAAATTGATGACACTCACGCACTCTCAACCATCCGGTCTATAGTCAAGCATCGTCAAGCATCGTCCAATCAGTCAAGTTGTACAGTGTACGACCAGGAGCTAACTCACTCTCGGACGTTGTCCGCCAGACCGGCAGACCCGTGAACTTGCTCAAAAGCGTGCCATACTTGACCCTGAAACCAACACCAAGGTCGAACCTACAACCAACACGATGTCAGTATCAGTCATGCTCTGAACAGCTCGATCCATCTTACGGCTGCTGCCGGCCCTCCGGTGTCAGGATTTCGGCACCGAGCTTATAGGTCCAAGTGTTCAAGAAGTCCAACGGACCCGAGGCAGAGAGCCCCGAGCCGCTCGCTGCAGTCTGCACAGTCGCCGCGAACTGGCTCGGCGCAGAACCCGAGGTCGGATACCGAGCTCCATGCCGGTGTAGCAGGTGGACCTGCTCAAGCTCGCACCCAGAAGGGATCTGGGGATCCGCGGTGGGGAGGCCGAATGCGTCGCTGCTCACAGAGAACCAAGGACCGAGGTTACCCCAGGAACGGAGGACCTGGAAGGGTGTACCCGCGCCGCTGTACGGGGTCTGCGGTGCTACCAATGGGTAAGCATTGGTGTTCAAGGCGGCGATGGGAGCGGTGGCGATGGCTTCCGCCTCGGCACCGGCTGAAGAAGCGATTCAGCACTGCAAGTTATGTGGAAGTGAATGCAGACATACTCGGAGTAGGGCCGGGATATCCAACTTGCGCTGCGTCCGGGAAGTACTCCTCATTGGTGGTGATCGTAGCACCAGGCGGAGGGTACACCGCGGACAGAGTCGACCCCGCGAAGGCAGAGGCCGACTCAGCCGCCGGCGCGGCGATGGCGAGCGGCAGCGCACTGAGAAGCAGGAGAACCGAGACCATCTCAGAGACACCTGGAACTGGGGAAGGAGATCCGCGACGAGAGGCATCGTCCTGTGGGTATTTATGCAGTCGAGGTCCACTGAGTGTATGTATAGGAAGGCTGAAGTGACGGCATGCGCTGATGCTCGCGAGCCGACGGACATGACGAAATAATATTACTCACTGTTGATGGAGAGGTACGCGCCGCGAGCCCAACGGTGCGCACGGGCGTAGATGGAACCAATCACAGTATACGACGCCCGCACGATAGACATTCCAGGGGGGATCCGCCTCTCATGCGTCCGTGCAGGCCGCTGTGCGAGACAGTCCGAGACAGTTTGTGGTATCTTCACGCACATGCCTATAATTACAAGGTTTAGGAGAAGGTTCGAGGAGAAGACCCGGCCCAACACAATGCACATACCGCACACGAGTGCAACTAGCAATGTAGCAGATATGCAGCGATAGTCCCCAAGTGGTAATCCCATTATACGTTCCTTGACGAGTCTGTGAATTGGTTGTACGGTGGGCAACGCAGCCGGACATGGAGCCGACGAACGTGCGTTCACCATTCGAGAGACGCCTTGATGACGCGGAGGTAAACTGATATGCCTGAAACGGGCGCGCGAGAATAGCGCTCCTGAAATGTGAGAGGATGCAGGTGGACTGGTAGATTGGCAGCACTCGGGTAAACTGTGGGGCAGCCAAAAAGGTGCTGTATAAATCTGGCGAGAGGAGTGTTGCGGAGAGGAGCAACTATGAGGTTCGGCGATCGGCGCACAGTTCCCTACAGTTCCGCGAATCGCGGATACGTGCACACGTGGTCGTGTCTCGAAGCTCTGCACGTTCCGACGCATGTATGATGTGGTCGAATATAGCGGCGGCTTTCTTCTGATAGAAGCAATTGAATTACAGACACCAATGAATGAATACATCACCTTGCGCGAGTGCCAACATCAGCAGTGTGCATCGTGCTATGCAGTTGAAATAAAATCTACGACCACAATCGGATTTTTTGTCGGCCGTTGCCTTGTGCAACCAACACTATTACTGAGGCATGCGGCCGTCAATGATCGGGTCCGACGTGATTTGCGGCGCAGTGTAACTCCCGTAACAATCATAGAGGAAATCGACCTCCGCGATGCGCTCCTGCATGCCCTGCACAAAGTTGTCGAGCAAGCACAGGCCATTTGGGTCTGGTGTCTCGCAGTGCGAAATGCCAGTGAGCGGCACCACGCCGTCGTTGAGCAGGAAGCGGATATAGGTTGTCTTGTCGTTTTGGGTCGCGGTCGAGGATGCCGGGCAGGATAGCACTTGCCCGACGAGGTTGGTCGCGAATGGCGCGATGTTGTGGGCGTAGTAGGTCTGATGGACGATGAGTCGACTGGACAAGGCCGATGGGTTGTGAGAGACGCACCTGGTACTCAGGGATACGGTCGATCGGCAGAGGACCATTCGCGGCCATAGTCGTGAAGTTCAGGGCCACGATGACTGCACGCAATAATAGTAAATAACCTATGCCAATTCGTGGGCTCACGCGTCCCACTTACTCTGCGATATCACAGTGTCGTGGCTAGCGTCGACATATATAGGTTGATCCAACGGGAATGTGATGTTGCTGCTATCAAGCGTGCCGTTCGTTGACGTATCGAACGTGGTCAGCGGCGTCTTCGTCAGGCGGGACACGAGCTCCTGGACCCAACCAATACCCACAGCCGCCGCAGTCGGGTTGCCAGGGCCGGAGCCGTACCAGAAGTTCAGATCTGTGCCCAAGAAATCTACGTCAGCGATCGTGGAGCCAGCGCCGACCGCGACCGCAATCACCGAACGAGTAGTCGAACCCTCTCCACTCCTCCTCGGTGAACAGCTCGCAGAACTTCGAGTAGCCCAGCGCGACGGTCTCGTAGGCGCACAGCTGCTGCATGGCGTACAGGTCGCTGGTGGTCAAGTTAAGGCCCGTGACGTACTGCTGCAGCCTCGGGACAGTCGCGTTCAGATAGACTTGTGTCCAGTTGCCGGTGGCCCAGCCGCCTAGGTTGCCTGCGACGTGGTTGCCGTTGTTGGGGCAGGTGACTTGAGGCGAAAGCGTGCTGTTGAACCCGCCGTTTTCGATGAGGATCTCTTGGTAGTATGAGGTTTCGTAATCCGGAATGCCGAAGAATCCAGCTGCAAAGTTTAGTCTAGGCAAGTAGCCTGGTTCAGCTGTAACAATAAACATCTCTGCGGACCACCCACGCGCTCTGAACCATTCGGTCTAGTAAAAGGTGAGCACATTCAGTAGTAGCGAACATCAGTGAACTTACACTCGGAGGTCGTCCGGAAAACGGGTAGCCCGGTGAATCCGTTCAGCAGCTCGCCATACTTGACCCTGAAGCCGGTACCTAGCTCAAATCTATTGGCAATGAGACATTACGCGCGTCGATTGTCTCGATGAAGGATTGGGTAGACTCACAGCTGTTCACGGCCGAAGGGCGTAAGAAGCTCAGCACCGAGCTTGTAGGTCCAAGAGTTCAGGAAGTCGAGAGGCCCAGTCGCCGAGAACCCAGAGCTTTTGGCTGCCCCGTGAACTTTTGCAGCAAAGCTGCTCGGGGCAGAGCCGGAGGTTGGGTACCGAGCGCCATGACGATGCAGTATATGCACCTGCTCGAGGTCGCATCCCGCAGGGACTTGAGGGTCTGCGGTGCTTAGACCAAACGCGCCGCTTCCCACTGAGAACCATGGGCTCAGGTTCCCCCAGGCACGAATCACTTGGAATGGGGTGCCAGCACCGCTGTACGGGGTTTGTGGGGCTACCAGAGGGTAGATGTTGCTGTTTTCTGCGGCGACGGGCGCGGTGGCGATGGCCTCGGGTTCGGCACCCGCTAAAATCACGATGAGGTTCAGGGAACAAGCAGAGAGGGTGGCAACCTACTCGGTGTAGGGCCACCATTTCCGACCTGTGATGCATCCGGGAAGTACGCCTGGTATTTTGTGAAGGTTTCACCAGGAGGGGGAAACACGTCAGACACAGTCGCCCCTGCGTATGACGAGGCAGATTGCGCGGCAGAGAGTAGTGCGAGTGGCAGTATGCTGCAGACCAGATAGGCTGGCGCCATCTGTGAGGCACGTAGGACCTAGGAAGACACCCTGGAGGTGGTCGTGTGCCATGGTCAGTATGGGCTTTTATGCCTTCCTGGACTTCGACGGCACGGGATTGAAGAGTCCTGATACCTTCTGGGCGTGTGATGATGAAGAGAAGCGGTGTCTACCGTACGAGGACAAGATATTGGGGGGATGGCCCTCGTGATGGCGCGACACCTCGATCGAAAAGTGGCCCGTCGTAAATACAGCCAGAATCTCCTGGGAGTAATGAATGAAGTGATATATACATGACGTACCAAAGAATAGGACGTAGTAGGTCTGTGTCCATTCGTTACGAGGACGGTGATGCAAGGTTTCTGCGAGAGGGCAAATGAATCCGACGACGCGGCAATAATACGTTGCACATGCTCCTCCCTGTCGGCTTCCCAGGAAGTAATAAGTTGAGCAGTGATTTCAGGGCCAAGGGTATTTACACTGGGAGCAAGCTGACCAGATGATTGGACGGAATCACTACGGGCTCATCATGTGTGTGCCAGTGACTGTCGGCAAGCTTCATGTTGAACGTTGCCACAATATACTTTGATTTTGATTATGTTTAATCTTTGGCAATATGTGGGTCATCGCTTCGGCACAACGGCGGCGAGAGAAGCAGAACCGCAGAAGCTGGCGGGAGAGAACCCAATTGCAAAGGAAGCGTGAGCGGACCGCGAGACATGCACGTGCACGTGGGCGCGACGCGTTTCCCCGCGTCCGGGAGCCGGATCGGTGACGAAGCAGAGCCCGGCCGCTGCACGCCCCTCCATCCCCTCCTCCTCGTCTGCCCCCGCCAGTGGTAGCGAGGCACCGCTCGTGCGCCCGCCGTGACCATTTCCATGCCGCGGTCGATGGACCCATACCGCGCGCATGGCTCCACCACTTCGTTCTCTTCTCCGGCCGACCACTACTCGTCCCCTCTTTGCCCCACTTGGAGGCGTAGCGCGATACCACGATTACATCCGCTTCTCGGCACCTAGTACGTATATATATGCCAATATCGGACAGTGACTTACTGACGCTACTACCTATGTACCAGATGGAACAGCACGGATCCCCCTCAACGGATCCAAAGTCATAGGCGTGGCAAATTCTCGGGGCGAGAGAAGGTAAGTCTCACGCGCATCGACGACTACGACCTATGCCGATTGAACCCCGTACTCTGCAGTACCCAAGAAGACTTCTATGCATGTTCTGCTCTCTCCCTGGATCCCGAGGAACTTCGTCTCTCCCTGAAGAAGGCGCATCGTATCGACTGGGATTACTCTGCACTCCCGCCTGCGCTTGCCCGTCAAGTTCTGTTTGTTGGGATTTACGATGGACATGGTGGTTCTACCGTTTCTCAATTCCTGCGACAAGAATTGCACGGGATGTTTGAGAATGTAGATAAATCACAAATCCCAGAGCTCTTCGAATGGACCCTCGAGCTTGGAGGCTACTTCAGGCGGTGGAAAGGCGGCGCTTTGGCACCTTGGGTCAACCCCGATTCTCCTACTGCCAAGGCAAATCTGGATCTAGAGGCGAGGGCGACGCTTGCTTTCTTCGAGGTCGGTATGACAGTTGATCGATTGTGCTGCCTCGCTGACCACTACTGACTCTGTCACTGGCAGATTGACAAGGCTCTCTTCGAGGAGCACGCGGCAAGAGATGCCGGTGCTACTGCATCGGTCGTGCTCTTGCAATGCTTAGACAACCCCGTGACTCCATTCTTCACCTCCCAGAAGCTTGCACTGACGGTCCCGCATGTCGGGTCAGTGCGCCCTCGTATGCTGTGTCATGGGCATCACTGATGAATGACCTTCGTAGGGACACCCGGGTGCTATTGACTTCGACCAGGAATGGGGACGTCATGCCGATGACTGAGAACCACCATGTTGACACTCGGGTCGAGGCAGCCCGTTTGCGCCGCATGATGGGTAGTGGGCAATCTATGGACTCATTCGGTGAGATCAGGTGGATGGGTGCTTTGGCAAATACGCGCAGGTTGGTATCACTCTCGTTGAGATTATAAAATCACCCAAGAAGTCACTCTTGCCTGCAGCTTAGGCGACTTGAAATTTAAGCGATTCGGTGTTACGCCAGAACCCGAAGTGCGTACCAAGCTGCTAAATGGTACGTGTCGGCGCACTTGCCAATTCGTTATTCTAAACCCCCGTTGCCCGCAGGGCCGGAATATTCACACATCACCCTACTCTCCGACGGCATCTCGTCCGTATGCTCAGACCAGGAGATATCCGACCTCGTGCGGGGCTGCCCGACCCCTGAATACGCCGCGAAGCGCATCCTCCGCTATGCAGAGGACATGGGTAGTGACGACAACCTCACCGCCATCGTGATACCTCTCGCAGGGTGGGGCAATATGACGGGCGAAGATCGTACGCGCGACCTGCGGCAGTATCGTAGGAAGCAGATGGAGGGCTCGGAGAGGCATAAGCCTCGATGGATGTAACCTCTCGTCTCTTCCATCTCTCTATGTCTGCGATATACACATGGATCGTCTAACTTATACAAGCATCGTAGCCCTGTCACAACATCCCTTTCGCTTAAACGTTCTTGTACAGACACTGCACTACCTCGTTGGTATTGGTACAATCATACGTACAAGGTATCTTATTCATCTTCGTAACCAAGCGTTTTCACCATTTGAATCGTGGCTAGAGATGAGCCGCTGCATGCCCATCCGCGCGTGGGTCTGAGCCAGCTGCCCAGACAGTCCTCCCCGACTGATCCACGAGCTTCTGTATGACCTGTCCTCGCCCAAACATTCCGCGCCCGAGACCCGTTACGAGATGCGCATCGTGTCCCATGGCTTTCATGATCGTCAGCTTCACTACTCTATCATCAGACGCAGGCACGGCGTAAACGACGTACCGCGCAGCTTCTCGACGACCTCGGGTGCGATGCCCTCCTCGAAGTACACCTCGCTGTTGATGTCGCCCGCAGACCCGCCCGCGAGTGAGTCGGGGCTCCCGGCGGAGATGCAGAAGCGCGGGGCGTCGAGCGCGGCTTGTGCAGTGAACCCGCGGAGCATGTTCAGGAGTACCTGGACGTGGCCTTGTGGCTAGGTCGGAGACGGGAGACAGTTTAATGTGTGATCCGCAGTAGGGGTAGACAACGCACCTGCATGAACCCGCCCATGACGCCGTAGCAGAGGAAGAGCTCATCACCGCGGAGAGCCATCGCGGGAATGATAGTGTGGTACGGCCGCTTGCCGCCCTAGTGTAATGAAACGACTGTTATGTACAGTGCCTAAAGCTTAGAGAGCGGGACACACCTCGAGCGCATTGGGATGCCCGGGAGTGAGGTAGAAGTTACTGCCGCGGTTCTGTAGTGTGAAGCCGCAGCCCTTCGGGATGGCTGGGGCCAATGTTAGACAATCACACTACGACGCCAGTTTTCTTGGTAGCCAGATCTCACCTCCGGTGCCGAAGCCTTAGGCCAATGCAGTCAGAGCTGAGGATGAGTGATGCCGAGAGCACGGAGAGACTGACCAGCGTAGTTGCTCTGAATGTAGCTGCAGGCATTGCCCCATTGATCGGTCACTAAAATATGCAGCCGGGTCCTTCAGTGTTCGTTACACCCCGGGTAAATGCTTGCATACCGGAGAAGTAAACTGTGTCAGACGAGAAGACTGGATTGCCCTTGATGCAGTTTGTCAGTCTCTCGGAGATTAGGGCGGCAGACAGGCAGCACTTACGTGAACTATGCTTGGGTTACACTTCTCTGGGTCGAACAGTTGTGCGCGGCTCGCAAGATATTCCTGCGGGAGAGACTAATGAGAGGCATTTCCGGAATCGCTGATAAAATACTGGAATACCTTGCTGAGCAACTCCTTCACAGGGGTGGGCAATACGTCAGGGTCAGTGACGAAGTGTTGGCTGTCTGTGCCATGCTCAGCTCGAGCTAGCACGAAATCAGCGGCGAGACATACCTGCAAACGCTAAGCTGTAGGGGGTACGGGTTCAGCCCATGTCCCCTCGAGGTCCAGCACGACTGACCGTAGCGCTTCAACGAGGGCGTGCAGGTATTCCACGGAGTTGTGCTCTAGTTCGAGTAGCGACTTGATCTTGCCCTGTGCCTCCATGTTTTCAAGAATGCCCAAGGCCAGCAGCGCAGTAATTCCTTGCCCGTTTGGTGGACACTGTAGCAATGATCAGCATGCAGTCCTTGTATGGGGGTCCAGGCTTACAAACCTCGTAGAGAGTCACTTCGCCCTGGAAGTCGTAACTGATGGGCTCCACAAAAGACGTCTCGTGTTTTGCGAGGTCTGAGAGCTCCATAACACCGCCTTGGCTCTGGATGAGCTCAACGATAGCCTCAGCCACTCGCCCCTTGTAAAACCCATCCTTCCCCTGTTCGGCGACGGCTCGGAACGTCTTGGCGAGGTTGGGCAGCTTGATGATCTGCCCAGGGAGGGGTGCCTTTCCATTCAGGAGCATCTCATCTGCGTTTGGGGAGGCGTTCTTGATCAAATTCTCAGAACGCTTCCACTGTGTGAACAAGGTTAACTCGCTGGGCTGCGCGGTCGAATGTCAGCTCTGGGTAACTCACGGCGAAGGCATGGATCTCAGACACAGGGACACTGTGAATCTTATCATGACAGACCGCGTATGGGATTTGGTATGTGCACGTACCCTTCCTCAGCTAGTTTGATAGCTGGCTCCAGGACCTCCGCGACGGTGACCTTTCTGCTCCCGAATTTCTCGACCGTGTCAACCCATGCGGCAGCAGCCCCTACGAGTCCCAGCTTCATAACGCGACCAGATCATCCGGGGCTGTAAGCATTGCGCCTACCTGGTACAGTGACGCTGTTCAAGTCGGTGCCTGGGATGGATCGCCCAGTGACGCCTCGCTGTCGCATGTACTCAATCGACAGCTTCGCGGGAGCGTGTCCCGAGCCGTTCATGGCTTGGACCGTCTTCTTCTGCGCATCGTAGAAGAGGCAAAACGCATCGCTGGGGGAGCGTATTAGACGACGGTATTAACATGAAATATGAGACATGAATTATGAGACATACCCGCCGATGCCACAGCAGCTGGGCTCGGTGACGTTGAGCGCGGCGGACACAGCGACGGCCGCATCAGCTGATCGCGATCGAGCGTGGCACACGTCGATCAGCGCACGACCATGTCCGGAGCAGCCACGAGCTCTCACCAGCGTTGCCTCCCTTCCGCAGGATCTCCAGCCCTGCTTCGACCGCAAGCGGCTGCGAGGCAGCTACCATACCCTTCGTGCCATACACCTGCGAGCGACGGTTTGCGAACCGTTGGAAGACGATGTCGGGTTGATTCACTTTCGTCCAGTCGACCTTCATGGCGGAGCGATGTTATGCAGCTGAGTGAGTCGCACTTGCTCAGTTCCCTCCAAACACTGTTCAGGAACTCAGGATCTGTAGCTGACTCGTAGCCGTGACCGGAGCCCCTATTGAGTCGATGATATGCTCCCCACAGGTACGGCCCGTTCATAATCTATACACCCCGCGCGACAAGTACAAGCGTGCACACCGGCAGCGAGGCGGTCTTCCGTCGGGAGTCTATAATAAATAGTTTGATTGCGATGTCGACGACTCCGCTTCTTGGACACGTCAATGGCCGCCGTTGTCCACTCGTGGACTCCACGAGCATGTAGCTATGGGAATTACTCTGCCAGTGATCAACTTTAACTACGCCCGTCACTCTCGGGCCAGCCTCGCGCGATTGTGTAGACTACACTAAATCTGCCATCTCAGTATCTTGTATGTAAGTCCGCACTGTTGGACGATGTTTATTGTAAGATGGATTATATATAGAGCCCTACTCGGTTTCCGGTCTCACCGCGTTCTGAATCCCAAGTCTAGGGATGTGGTAAGGACGAGACCAATAGAATGTGAACTCGTCCTGAATAAGAATTGCGTGAGGATCGCGCTCGTATAGATCGCCGGGCGGTTGGTTCATAAGCTCGGCCAGGAGGGTCGGTGAGCAGACGACTGCATGCAATGGCCCATGGGGATGTCCGTTCGAGTTGAGTTTCGGTACTCAAGTTGGCTGTCTGGTGAATTGTAAGCCGCTCACACCACCTGGAGCCGTCTATTCTGTCTCAGATCTTTTGAACAGCGTCGGACGACGCGGACGGTACGGCTTTGAGGATCATGGAACATAACTGTAACACCACGGCTCGATTCCCGAATTGACCACCAACTCATTCTCGATGACTTATATGATGTATGGTTGCCGTCGTCGAGATAGCGGAGAGCGATTCACGATTTACGATCGGTGGAGGATCAGATCTCAGATCACGACGACCGTTCGGAGCGCCTAGTGTGTCGGTGGCTGAGACCGACGTTGCCCCATTCGGTAGACGCCGCTGACAGGTGCTTCGGAAAGTCGGGGCTGAACTTGAGGAACTCCTGGAACTACACAACCAACTCGTCGCTCAGACACTCTGCAGCACACCCGTACGCGATCTGCGCCACTCTCTAGCGATGCCGAAGGCGTCGACATCGACACCCCGTCCGAGTTCTGCCCAGCCATTCCAAACTGCGCACGTCCTGCGGCGAAATCAGGTATGGCCGAGTCACCGAACCCCGATGCCCCCTCACTCTAGGTAATAATTGACCGACGCTCTTATGTCAGGCTTGCCACCAGTGTCGACGCAGGAAGCTTGTGAGTTCTCATTAAACCTTGTACCTCTCTTCGACCAGCACTGACTGGACCTGTGTCTGGTAGAAATGGTCCGTTCAACGTAACCATGACCGATGACCGAGGCGTCCTGTGTTAACCTTCGCTTGACAGCGACGCGAAGCGGCCATGCTCAACCTGTGTGCGATCCCACTCGTACGCAGTAGCTCATGCACCGGCAGGGGCCGAGCTTCCTCCACATCCCCATTGCACGTTTGACGAAGGTATGGTGCCACAATGCCTCCGACCACGCCGCACCCCACTCATCATACTCAGTTTCTGAAGGCGAAAGCGATCCGGAACCTTTCGAGAACCCCAAGGCACGGTTCGAGCGACTCGAGGGCAGGATCAGTGAGCGCCCTTGCATGCATGATTGGGTTTCGCGCCTCTCACAGCTACACAATAGACGAGCTGGAATCCCTTCTGCGAGAGAAGGAGAAGGAATCAAATTCACCCTCCACCAGTGATCCGAACACATCATATTTGGACAAAACCATCGACAGCCTCATTTCTGGCTCCCAGCTGCACGGTGCCGCACAAGTGCCACACAGTTATGGCAATGTCGGGCAAGGGCGGATGATGGCGATCGACCCTGCTTTGCAATTCCAGTCTGGCTCTCCTCTCGACAGTCTCGCAGGTGTCGCAAGCCTCATGGGCGCTCCCGGCCCTTCACGCATCACCAACACTTCTTCCATTTCGGGACAGAGCGACGAGTCGCCGCAAGTACCTAGCTCTAGCCACGGATATGATGTGACACATACCGCCTGGCCTCGTAACCTACCAAACCCGACCTTCTTGCGACATCTGTACGTATGCAATCATGAAGTATGATCCGAGTGCTGATGTGACCGCACTAGCGTCGATGCATTCTTCATGTACCATCCTGACGCCACACGTATGTTCCACCAGTCAACATTTTTGTCAACACTGCTACTCCACCCTACTCACCCGAAGTTCCCTGCTGCATGTGTGCTACACGCCATCTGTGCAGTAGGAAGCATGTATACCGCCGCTGTCCCGAGCCCCGACATACCATCTGGCCCCGAATTCTCTGCATGCGAGTAGCATCACACAACCTCTCGCCAATATATTGACAGCCATGTCTTGCAGTCGATATTTTCCCGGAAAGATGGAGGTCTCACGATGAGGGTGCTGAGTCGTTTGCCGAGATGCAGGCGAACTACACCAGGGCAGCCGTTGAAGCGGCGACGCAGGTCGGCGTGAAGCTCTTCCAGATCGTCCAAGGTACTTCTTCATATCGTGGATGAGTATCAGAGCGTCTGTTGATGGTCATGTAGCTGAGATCCTTCTTGCATGGTGGTACTGGGCAAACGCCAAGTAAGCCTACCTGTCCCTCTCACTGTGTTGAGTCGTCGTTAATAAGAGGTTCCTCCAGATGGGCAGATGTGCGTTTACTAGTCCACATCCTGTGTGGTATCATGCTGACATCATGTCAGGCTTATTTAACCATAGCCTCAGCAATGCGCTACGCTGTCCCATGCGGACTCAACGTCTGCCCCCCCTTCCATAGTATTGCAGAGACTCTGAGGCCCACCTCATTGCTACCACCGGCCTCTTCCGTCATCGAAGACGAGTGCCGGCGGAATACATTTTGGATTGGTCGGTCATTCTCTGCACGCAAAGAGCCCTAGCACAACTGATATTGTCTAGGTTATATATTCGAACGTAGCCGGGGCATGACAGACGGCTGGGCCATGTCGATCGATGACCAGGACATCGCACAGCTCCTTCCCCTCCGCCGGGACCAGTTTGAGCAAGGGGTGAGACGCCTCCGTCCTATGCTCATTGTGGCGTGGCTCACTCGCTATTGGCAGATACTCGTCCTCCCGCAGGACCGACAGTGGTCACATGACAAAAACATACTCACAAAGCACCCGGAGGACCAAGTCGACGGGTTCATCCTCTACGTGAAGTCTATCATGGTCCTTTCGCACGTCAAGTACTTCAATCTGCGTTTCCGGTCGAAGTACCATGCTGGGGAGCCCTCCACGAAAATCATAAACACAACAAACCCCATGCCGCACGCGTATCGATATAGTGGTACCAATGGCGAGCCCATCGACCCTAGGCAAACACCGGCATTTATGCAACTGGACCAGCTGGTGACAGCCTTCAGGGCGAGCTTCCCTGTGCACCTGAGGAATCCGGCGAGGGAGCAGGTCGACCCTCACTTATTCTCTGCTTGTGCTGCTTCGCATCTGTATGTACATGTTTCACACCCCAACTCCGTTGTTGCTGATGGTTTCCCCAGTGCTGACATCCTCTTGCATGAGTCGCACGCGATTGTCGGCAAAGACAACTGTCTCTCGTCATGCCGGGTCGTGACGGCGTCGAGGGCCATCTTGGACTTGCTGTATCAGGTCTGCTCGACGAGCTATGACCTAACGTTCTTGGGCGTGTTCCCCATGGTGCGTCACGTTGCCTCTGAGGTTCCATGACAGACTTGACGTTACTGGCGTGAAGATGTGCTGGTTCATGGCTGGCAGGGTGCTCGTCCGCTTCCTACATGCCGCGATCTCCCATAATAGCGAAGAGCAGATTATGACGCTCTGGGCTGAAATTGACTACATCCGGTGAGCTTTGTTTCGGGGCAGCAATGTCACTCCGCGGCTAATAGGCGTCCCTCAGCTCCGTCTTCCAAAGAGTCGGGGAGCATATCCCATTTGCGCGTACGTCCTCCTCAATACATGGACCTCTTTCTTCGTCTAGGCTGACGTGGCCGCACGGTCGATAGATCGCTACGGCAAGATGCTCCACGATTTTGTCGTGCAGAGCTGCGGCGAGCGGTACGCGGCACCCGCGCCGCTGCTGGCACAAGGCATGCAGGATAACGACCTTTTGCCGTCGCAGCATGGCATGTACGGTCCCACTAGTCTGCAAGCGATCCCGACGCCGCCGTCGTGAGCTGTGACGTTGTAATATATCTGTGAAGTTCATAGCACAGGAGGTCGGACCTGTTTATTGAGATGTACTGTAGCTTTAGTAGCGTGTACACTAACTAACTAATGGACTCGAGTGTGGGTAGCTGAGAGTCGTTATCGACGACATGACATGAGCCTGCATAAACCACATTCAGAAAATCAATACAAACTTCTAGTGATGGGTAGAAGGGCGGGTCACGGGGAATGTGTCCGTGAACGTCGGACTTGGAGCGCGCTTCTGCCAAAGCAGCGCAATGATCGCCCCGTTAGCCACACTGACGCCTCACACTAGGGGATAGCGACCATCCCTCTACTTGCGAGACGCACACACCGTTCTCTCAGTTGTACAATATAGAAATGGGGAATGGCCCCTCAGCACCGAAGATAACGAAGCAAGACCGCGCTATTCTAGAGTGCGTGCATAACCCCATCCAAGAGTCATATGGTAAGCTGAGCGATACCTCCCAGCCTGAAATTGCAGCGCGACAAGGTCAGGCAGTACCAGAAGAAGGTATAGACATCTCTTGCCTTGGACTCACAGACATTCATGGGGTATACTGCATAAGATACAAGAGGTCTTGAACAGGGAGCATGATATAGCGAAGCAGCAGCTGGCAGCTGGACATAAGGACCGCGCCTTGTTGACCCTTCGCAAGCGGAAGTATCAGGAGGGGCTGCTGGCGAAGACGGATGCACAGCTAGAGAACCTGGACCATCTCGTGCGTCGTGCCTACCCTTTGCTGCCCGTTGTGACTCGTGGACTCGTGTGCTGATCGTGTCCCTCTCCAGGTGTCGACAATCGAGTTCTCCTTGATTGAGGTCTCCGTGCTGCACGGGCTGCAGCAGGGGAACGAGGTCCTCAAGCAGATACACACGGAGATGAACATAGAGTCTGTGGAGAAACTGCTCGAGGAGACTGCTGAGGCGCGAGAGTATCAACGGGTACGTGTCGATGCGCACTGTCTACGTGTTATGCACTGACTCGGTTCGTCGGCAGGAAATTGACGAGATGTTATCGAATACATTATCCGTTGAGGACGAAGAGGCCGTGCAGAGGGAACTGCATTCTTTGGGTAACGAAGTGGTGCGTTACCTCCACAGTAGTCCTCTACCACACCCCCCATTTATATCACGCGTCCTGCAGCTTGCACCCGAGGAGGAGCAGAAGATACCAGATCGCGTTGCGGAGCTTCCATCGGTACCCGGTACCCGGCCAGCAGGTAAGTCATACGCACTGTCATTCAATTCTTATGCGTACGCCAATGTGTGTGCCCAGAAGCGGAACTCGAACCCGAACCACAACGGAGCGTGGAAGCGGAGAGGAGAGAACGTGTACCAGTTGCAGCATAGCGAGTACCTCCCGGTTTTTAGAGCAACTCTATTGTACAGCCCAATCCTACACTCTGAATATTCTACCATCCCTCGAAGTTTCCAAAACCCAGCCTTCGTTTCTTGTTCGAGTCGTCTGCAACACCTATGTCGTTGAACCGTGAAGTCTGGCCCGGTGCCGGCCGTTTTGCTCCTGCGTTCAAGTATTTACCAACCCCTCCCCCACCGTCGCCGCCGAACCCTTTTGTTCCCGAGCCGACCTTCGTTCCAAACCAGTTGACGTCGTCCTTCTCACCGGATTGTCCGTTCTGAGTAACATTTTGGGGGCCGTTCTGGGCGTACTCAGCCTTCTTCGCGAGCTTCTTGTCTCGTCGAATCTTGTATTCTTCGAAGGGATCTTGGTAACTACAGGGACATGTTAGCGACCAGGCCATGCCATAAGAGCTGTGTGGCAACATACATGACGACCTCAGTGATGCGGACAGGTTTGGCGGGCCGTTCTGTGCCCGGCTTGACAGGCAAGGCCTCGAGTGCGTCAAGCACATCCTCTCTACCTACGAGTTTGCCAAACACGGTATGCTTCTTGTCCAGGTGGGGAGTTGCTCGGAACGTAAGGTAGAACTGCGACCTTTTGTCCATCGAGGTCAGCGCTGGCATTACGATTATGGAAGCATAGCATACACACCCATTGGTGGCGGGGCCCTTGTTAGCCATAGCAACGACACCCCGAGAGTCATGTTTCGCCGCATTGCGAAGGTCGTACTCGTCACGGAATGGAGTGCCCCAACATGATTGGCCACCGGAACCCGTACCAGTTGGGTCTCCCGTCTGAGTCTGCAATTTTGTGTTCAGCCTGGCGTGTTTAGCACAATCAAGTCGCGAACAAACCATGAATCCCGGTACCAGGCGGTGGAAGAGACAATTGTTATATTTGCCCGCTTTCGCCAACTGGAGAAAGTTGTAGCATGTTTTCGGTGCCTGACCCGACCATCAGTCAACCTACTACAAAACATCCGCCCTGAACGTACCTTCTCACAGTACAGCTCGAGATTAAGACTACCACCGCCAAGTGAAGTGACGACTCGGACATACGCACGGCGTTTGCCAACATCCTTCTCCTTACCCTTCCCTTTTGGGGGGCTCGCGAAGTCATCAAACATGAGCTCTTCCTACATGGTTATGGGTTTAGAAACTAGGCATTTTGAGACAAACCGAATGGCGAACCTCATCCCAAACTAGCTGAGACGATTGCGTTTGAGGGTCCACAGATGTTGAGGTGAGCGAAGCCCCGGGCATTCCAGTTGAATACGGTGAAATGTTCCCTGGCATTGCTTCTTGAGGCAAAGTGCAATGTGCCAAGGAGGACGAACTCACAAGGTACAGGCGCTTTCGTGTTGGAAGGCCTCGCCGCCGTTGCACCTGTCTTCGCAACAGCGGTCTTCTTCGCCTCACTGTCTTTGGCAGGTACAGCCTTTGAGACAGACGTCATGGGGAAGCCATGAGGATTCTGGAGTGTTATGACATCCTCTCTGAATTGGAGTGTCAGACACAAGCAATGATGCAGGTTGAACAAGGCACGTACTTCTTGAACTTTACATCGGCTACCAAGTCCTGACCACCCTTGATGCTCTCAGCGAGGAAGACATTACCAGTTGTAGCGATTGCAACGATGTGCGAGTGCTCGCTGAATGGCTTGAACGAGATTGGATCGTGAATATCTCCGGTGGGTTTCCTTGAATAGTGCAGGGTAATCAAGTCAGACGGGGCCAAGGGCTCTTGAGTGACAGGGTTCTTGTTCTCGTGCTGCCTACAATGAGGCGTCAGAAAGAGACGGAGGACAACGAGCACGATGACACGTACTTGAGCCAGGGTATGATGTTCGTGAGGTCGAACACAATGCCAGTTCCGTCTGAGTTCCGTGCGCATACTGGGTGGGTAAACTGTTGGAATGAGAGAGCGCAGCAATCAAAAGGTGTTACGGCTGCTGGGTGTGGACCTTGATTCTTTCTACGGAGCAGTGAGTAAGACAGGCAAGCCCTCAGAGCGAGCGACCACTTACTCCCTAGCACCAGCAGAAGAGGCCGTATGTTGGCCGAACATCCCGGAGTGTTCTGCATGAGTGACATAGAGCTTGTCTGAGTTACCGTGCCCCATGCTGTAGTTTGATGAGTCAGTGTTGCGGAAGAGTGAGCGTAAGTAGAGCGCGCTGAACAGCGACAGACAGTGGAGGAGGAGGAGGAGGTATCAGTGCGTCCAAGCCGCCCTGCCACTGATGCCGGAGTGCTACCACGTGACCGTATGAAGTATTGCCGGGCGCTAAGTGCGTCAGACAAGTCGGAGAACGCTACTTAACGTTCAACGTTCAGCTTCAAGCCCTCGCAATCCCAGCGTGCCATTCAGCGAGAGAGCCGTTTCAGGTGCTCGCCTGTTGGTGAGCCCAGCATCAACTAGTTGAAGCCTCTCTTATACACCATAGCCTGTAGCACAATCTTCTCGTATGCTTGCACGACCCAGCCACCGAGCCGCATCCTCGAACTATCTCTACTTCCTTGTACCACGTCGGCTATGCAGAGCGAACGCCACATACGCCACTAAACGAAGGGTACCCCGAACGGGCGATGGACGAGCCTCTACTAGCCGCCTTTCGTTGCCGGACGCGCCCCCGCTGGACCCGGTGAGGCTCATCAGCCACCTGGACAAGCAAATGCAGAAGTTTCAGGCCCAGCCGAACGATGGTCTTACCCCTCCCGAATCTCACACATTCAACGAAGCCATATTCCTGTTGAAGCAGAACGCTGAAACAGGCAACACGCACAAGGCGTACCACTCATGGAGGACGATGAAGGACCGCAACATGCTGCGCTTCTTTGGACCTATCCACCATAACATCGTCTCCAAGTTCGTCGTCGCCGTTTGCGAGAAGAGTGGAGCGCCTTCGGCGTGGTCGGAACAGGAGAAGAGCATGTTGCCAGAGCTCGCGATATTCGCAGCGGCCGGGGGGTCCACCGAGGGACTCAAGCGGTGCATGCTCGCCCACATCCGGGAAAACAATCCCAATGCAGTCATAGATCTCTTCCAGCAGTATCGCTCGTTACTCGACACGAGGACGCCTTTACAAGACCTTGACCAGCAGGAGAGCCGAGAAGATGCGCCGGTACCGGGTGCCCAAGAACTCCCTGCGGCAGAGGGCTACGTGCGAAGCCCTGCCTCCTCCCTCATCCGCCCCGAAATCCTACTTGCAGTCGTAACGGCCTACGCTATGCTCAACTCCTTCTCTGGCGCGCTGCAGGTGGTCCTGCGCACGGACGGCCGTATGCACGCAAGACTCATCTCGCCCTGGATAGAGGAACTCAGCGGCCTAGCCCTGGGCGAGCCACTTTCGCAGTTCATCACTCGCCTAGTCGTTGCGAGGCTCCTGGCGCGTCCTGCCTCCCTCTCTAGACATCTGACCAATCTCAGCCGAGATCGTGCTATGGCACCCCTACGAGGCCTCTATCATCGCATATTGGTCGGCTTGAAGGGGCCTCAGCCATGGTTAACCCTCCCGCAGAACCAGCGAGCTTCGGACGGGTTGGTCGTCGTCCCAGATTTCACCTGGCCAATGTTCATAACGGCATTCATGCACTGTCGCCGTACAGACCTCGCCAAAGAATTGTGGAACGACGTGTTGCAGTTGGGTATGCGCCCTCCCGTGGAAATGTGGACGGCCCTCATCGGCGGATACGGGGAACTGAAGGAGCCTAACAATGCGTTGAATACATGGGATGTCATGCTGCAACAAGGGGTGCAACCGGATGCGTTTGCTTACCAATCCCTCGTCTACGCGCTGTACCACGCTTCTGAACTCGACGAGGCTCTAACGCGATTCAGGGTGTTTCAACACGAGCGGGCAAGGATGGCGGTACGGCCCAAGGAGACGTCCGTGCTTGTTGTTTACAACTCCATGCTGCATGGCCTGCTCTTCTATGATAGGGAAAAAGATGCACGCGCACTTCTCCAGGAGATGCAGTTGGAGGGCCCCGCTCCGGACATCGTCACCTACAACACTTTCCTCCGGTGGTACGCACGAAAGGATCAGCTGAAGTCACTCGCCGAAGTCTTGCAGATGCTTGAGCCGACCGGACTGAAAGGAGATGTATACACCTTCTCCATCGTCCTCTCCGCCCTCATGAAAGTCCGAGACGACGCTCCTCAGATTATGCTCAGCCTCATGGAACGACATGGCGTCCAGCCGAACACCGCGACCATGACCTCGATCATCGACCAGCAAGTGCGAGCGCACACGCAGACGGGCTTCCGCTCGGCGCTGGACCTGCTCAGCCGAATGGAAAGAGGCGACATCAAGGGCGCCGAGCCCAACGAGGTCACGTATACAGCAATGCTCACGGCCATCCACCGCAGCACCCGCCTTGAACGCAATGTTATCGAGGAGTACCGCGACATTATCTGGAAGCGAATGCAGGACCGCGGTATCAAGCCGGTGAGGTCGACGTACAACACTATCATTAAGTCCTGCTTCGACAATCCGGACTCGGAAAGCGTGCAGTGGGCCATGAAGTACTACCGGGATATGGTGAGGAGGGGTTTGTTTATGGCGAACGATACATGGTATATCCTATTGCAGGGCTTGCTGCGCCGGAAGGAGTATGCACTAGCCAACGAGCTTGTGAACGATATGCGGGAGCAGGAGTTTGTACCATCGGCAGCCCTTGCAGAGTTAATACGTAGAGTTAGGAACGGAAACTAGCGAGAGATGAAAGCTGGGCCTGCCAGTACTTTTCTTATTGGCAACGTACAGGCGGAGGGTGTTATGACACATTGCCTGAGCTGAGGTCGCCGAAAAAGAAGGACTTGCCGAGTCCCACTCTGAGGTACCTAGCATACGCTATGGTCGGAAAGAGGGCATGAGCCGAGGGTGATGTGTTTGCGATAGTGACACTGACCCCAAAAGCTCCACTTCCTGCCCAGCCAACGTCCGAATATTGGCAAGAGGACGACGCCGAAGAGCTGCTGTAGCTGGCCGATGCTCTCCTTCCACTCTTGTTCGAGAAGCTCTTCGTCGTCTGTGCCGAAGGACGTGTCGGAGGCGACTGAGACACTATCGAGGGAGTCGATAGAATGGGACATGGCTCGAGTGCGCGATGGATGGAGGCGAGGATCCGGCGAGGAAGATGCGTCATCGGACCCGCGAGCCGCGATTGGCCGGCCGGGCATCTCCAGCCACTGGCACGCGCCGGCGCGCCGTCCCGTCGCCTCGCCAGTAACTGAGCCTCCCTTTGATCTCCACCACCTAACTTGCCCTCCACCCCGCCTCGCCTCTCGTCCCTGGCCACATCAAATGCATCATGGACGCGTCTGCCTCGCCCTCGCGACGCAAGCTCGTCGGCCAGCCTCTCCTGTATGCCATCTCTGTCTTCGCAAGTCTCGGTGTCTTCCTCGTGAGTTGCTACTCAGCCCCAGACTAGCGTGGATGCTAACAGCTGTCCTCAGTTTGGCTATGACCAAGGGTCTGCGTGGTTTCATACTGCTGCATATAGCCTATGTCTAATGCGAGTCCCACAGAGTCATGTCCGGGGTCATCACAGGCCCTCACTTCCGTAAATTCTTCAACAACCCTGGCCCCATCCAGGTCGGGACGATGGTTGCCGTCCTCGAAATCGGCGCATTCAGTGAGCATCCCCTTCTTCTATGCGACGGCAACGTTCTGAAGCATCGCTTCAGTCACGTCTGTTGCGGCCGGGCGCATTGGTGACACCCTCGGGAGACGGGGCACCGTCCTTGTCGGCGCCCTAGTCTTTGCCGTCGGGGGTGCCGTTCAAACCTTCACGCCTGGCTTCTGGATAATGGTTGTTGGTCGTGTGATTGCCGGCTTCGGTGTTGGTTTGCTGTCGTATGTGTTATCGTTCTTTGCTAGCTTGTGGATAGGGATAAATGCTTTCGTTTTCGCCAGAACGATTGTACCTATATACCAGAGCGAAATTTCGCCACCAAACCATGTACGTCTTGTGTGGTGCCTGACTACTCAATATCTAATTGTGCTTGCAGAGAGGTGCACTGGCTTGCATGGAATTCACCGGGAACATCTTCGGATACGCTTCCTCGGTTGTACGTAATCTGTTCCATCTGCTGTACTTGTGCTAAGAGTTCGCGTTAGTGGATCGACTACTTCTGCTCGTTCATAGACTCTGACTTGTCCTGGCGGATACCTTTGTTCATACAATGCGTAATCGGAGCCCTGCTTGCGGCCGGTTCTGTGATGATGCCGGAGAGTCCTCGGTGGGTCTCTCGATTACAGCAGATGACGTCGGCTCCTTACTCTTTCTGAAAGGTGGTTGGTCGACAATGACAAGGACGACGCAGGCCTGCAAGTGCTCATTGATTTGCATGGTGGCGATCCTCAAGACGAGATCGCCAATGCTGAGTATCAAGAAATCAAGGAGCGAGTGCTAGCAGAGGTCGGTTGCCGACCATTCGCGTCCCTAACAGGCTGACTAGTGATACAGCGCGAGAGTGGAGAAGCTCGGTCTTATGGTATGATGTGGAAACGATACAAGCGCCGTGTATTGCTTGCTATGTCCTCTCAGGCATTTGCTCAATTGGTGAGTGAGCGACATCGAGACGTCCTCCTGTAACTCACGCGACTGTAAAAGAATGGTATCAATGGTAAAGATCACAACATCGCCTGCGTTGTCGCCCTCTGACCATATTGTCTTCAGTCATATCGTACTACGCCCGTAAGATGCATGCTCCAGACTTTGGCTGATATAATCATACTGACAATTTTGCCGCTGTCTGAAGCTCGTGTGTTCGAGGGTATGTTCGTCGTCGTTATTCATGGGGATTGAAATTGACATTGATCATAGAGGCGGGGTGGATTGGGCGTGATGCCATTCTGATGACAGGCATTAACGCAATCATATATCTCCTCAGTACCCTGCCGACGTGCGTGCCTTAACCCACGTCCTCGGATTCTACTTACGGTACGGGTATAGATGGGTGCTGGTAGACCGTCTCGGCCGTCGACCCATCTTGCTCTTCGGTGCAGTGGTTGTAAGTAGCAAAGCGACGCGTTGCCATTGCAGATATTCACAGTGATGCGTCGTACAGATGGCCATCTCGCTTGGTCTCACTGGCTGGTGGATGTACATTGACGTACCGGAGACGCCCAACGCGGTCGTCGTCTGTGTCATTATCTTCAACGCCGCATTTGGCTTCAGGTATCTATTCTCAGTCACCTCACAAAGTGACACTGTGCTTACATTGTGACCAGCTGGGGGCCAATCCCGTGGCTCTTGTAAGCAGCGACGACTGACGGTCGCATGAAACCTACTGATAATCTGTTATAGCCCGCCTGAGATCATGCCTCTGACCGTTCGTGCAAAGGGTGTCTCTATCTCCACAGCGACGAACTGGGCATTCAACTTCCTTGTTGGAGAGGTTACGCCATTCTTGCAGGAGCACATCGAATGGCGTCTATATCCCATGCACGGCTTCTTCTGCGTTTGCAGTTTCGTTGTGGGTGAGTAGAATGGCTGTACTATGGCTGAGGATCTTGTTGCTGACTGGCTTGTGTCCTAGTTTACTTCCGTAAGTGATGCCCCTTTGAATGCTTCCTGCCTTTGGCTGACAGCTGTCCAGTATACCCCGAGACAATGGGTGTACCTCTTGAAGAGATGGACGCTGTGTTCGGTGAAGGTAATGTAGTTAGTTACTCAGCATTGCTTGCCCTCTCAACGGTTTTCGCAGAGGAACTAGAGGAGCGGTCGGAGGACGATGAGTCCGAGAGAGCTTCTCTTGTATCGAGACGCTCGTCTCGTAGTAGGCGGTCTCGCCTCAGTGTTACTCGGGTGAACTCGAACCCCGAAGGTCGAGGCGTCCTCAGCCGTCTGCTCAATCAGCGCAACCGTGGAAACTATGAGCCCATTGGAGACGATGAATAGGAACTCCCGAGGATGGACAACAGGGCCGCTGAGGAGCATCATGAAGAAGGCGAAGAATTGCAGCCACTTGCGCGAGCAGAAGGCGAAGAAGCTTCATGAGGCGTTATCAGTACGATGTCGTGGTAGTGATGACTCGTTCCTTGGCTTCCCGTGCTCCATCCTCACCCAGTTCAAGTCTACACTATCACACATCTAAACTGCACTGTCTCTCGCTCTAGCAACTTACCGCCGTGCAATATTTATAGTACGAAGAACCTAGTCGTCTACTCTTCATGTGCATGCATTCATGGCTGCACTTCGAACCCAACTGTAACCCTGGACATTTATGCAGCAATTCGTAACCGCGTCTATTGAGAACGAAAATGTGATGCATGTCTCTGCGCTGTCGGGCGTCTGCGCGTCGATCTCTTCTTGCATGCGACCACTCAACTGGCCTCGTTCTCTGCTCACAGCGCAGCGTCCTGTGCCCTTCGATTCGTGGCTGCTCTGTCGCTCTCTACGATGCCCTCATAGGTCATACAACTCTGCTGCTCCTTCTGTTCTCGATAGTCAAGGACGACCCGTTTACTATGCCCCTCCTCCGTCGTACCTCGGGACGGATGAGCAAGTGCCGCTCGAGCGGTGGCTGCAGCCGGAGTTAGTCGCAGCAGTGAAGAAAGCCTTCCAGCCTGTGAAATACGCCACCACCACCCAGCGGGAGCTTTTCCACGCCGTCAGACAGGGCAAGGATGTCATGCTGCAGACACCCACAGGGAGCGGAAAGTACGTGATTCATAGCGCTTGGTTGTACCATCTGGTCTGACCTTGGGCGTACGTAGATCATTTTCAATCATGCTGGCGATGATGTCCAAGGAACGGCGGGCTAGCGACCCGGATACTATCACGTCTCTCATCATCGTGCCGCACAGGGACTTGGCTTTCCAGTATCTCCGCTGGATTCAGAGAATCCACACAGTCATCCCAGAGCTTGGTACGCTCGAATCCGTCGCTCAAATCCTTGTCCGAGACTCGACCGTCCCTCCCGAAAACCGCCTCGACCTGCTCCGCGCGGATACCCCACACATCCTCATTGGCACACCACAGGCGCTATTCGATGTCTACCAAGAAGCCCCGAAGATGCTCAAGCTTGACAGGCTGTCCACTGTGGTTGTGGACGAAATTGACTATCTCATCGACTGGGTACCGCCGACCCAGGACAAGTACAAGCGGCTGAAGGCAGAGCGTATGATGCGCAGACACCCCTCGCCAACGCGCCAGCTTCTCGACGCAATATATAACACGGTTCGCAAGCCCATCAGCAAAGAGAAGCAGGTAGCCCAGGTCAGAGAAGGTCTCACGCCGACTAAGGCCTTTGGTACGAATCGCCCACAGCTGGTTATGACGAGCGCCACGTTCCGGGCGCCGGTGCGACGGTTCTTGTATGAATCTGGCGGCTGGTTCGAAGGGGGAAAGGACTGGGTGAAGATCTCGAGCCTGCGCAAGCCCGATAGCGATATCCAGAAGACAGAGGAGAATCGTGCCGTCTATTCGCTCGGAGGTACATCAATACAACACCACGTTTTAGTTGTGTCGCCAACGGGGACAGTGCGGAACTTCAGCACTGAGCGAACAGCACCCTCCAAGGATGCAGACTCTCGTGCGAACACCGAATCTTCCGCCGCAAACAGTGCTACCGACTCAAATAGAGCGGCCTCTAGTGCTGATGTAGCTGGTGCGTCATATGCATATCGTGTCATGAGAATGATACTAACATAACCTTGATATCACAGACGGTGAAGAGCCCGTCCCATACAATCCACACACACTAGAAGCCGTGGCAGAAGCATTCGCTTTGGATGTACCACGCCTGGCGCTTTTCGTTCTGCCAGCGTCTGCACCTGTGCGGGAGATCATAGGCGAACTGCGCAAACTCGGAGTCAACGCTCAAGGGCTCGACGTCCTTGACAACGAGGGAGGCGGTGCGTACTTGACGCAAGAAGCCCCCGAGGAGGTTACCGAGAACCCGACTTTGCTCGTGTCCACCCTCGCGACGACGCGTGGGCTAGATCTACCGAGCCTCACGCACGTCTTCATTCTCGGCTTGCCGGAGGACCGACCCGGTGATGCGTACATGCACGCCGCGGGTCGTGTTGGGCGGTTCGGGCGCAGTGGGAAGGTCATCACAGTGATCGAGGAGCGGAAGCTGGTCAACTCCCGCAGAGGGCAGAAACGATGGATAGACCCGCCTGCACGATTGCGAACTGTATTCAAGGTCATGGGTGTTGTACCCACGAAACTGCCACACTTCGCATAAGGTTCCGGGACTAGACGGATAAATGACACGACCATGCTGTTCTATATTAGCTGTGGGATCCGCCGCCACACGTACGAGGCATGTCATGCTGCATAGGGAACCGGAGAAACCAGGGACGTTCGTGTGGGAGCTGAAATGGCTTCGAAGTTAGCTCTGGTAAGCTTGTTCAGTTGTCTTTTGCGGTTTGCCCCGCACATGGTAATGTAGCTTGACTTGAGGCATCGAGGATCATCTTCAAGTTGCCTCTCGAGCAATTTGAGCGACGTGTTCTTGATGAAACGCGAATGCGATGTAGATAGAGCTGCTACACTGGACTAGCGCTGTGATGAGGGTGGCGTCGTGGCGAGCGTAGCGCGTTGCGATTGGAGAACCACGTGGAAGCGCCTTCAGTTCCAGCCTCCCGTTCTCGTGCGGCCGTGAAAGCCCTCCGAAGAGCGAGGACATGGCTTGTCCTCCCGACCACTCCCTCGCCTGAGCCTTTTCGTTCATTTCCCCTTCCCTTTCCCCGTCATCTCCAACATGCGGACGGCAGTGCTTCCGCGCTGGCCAGCGGTCCTCTTCCTAGCCGCCGTTTCCCTTGGTGGCGCCGTAGCGGCAGCCGACTCAAACTCGACCTCTCCGACCAGAACCTCCTCCCCGTCCACCTCGCTCTCTCTAACCACGAGCTATACACCCCTCGTCACGACGATACAGTCCGATAACCACAATATCACAATTTCCACCGCCGTACCCGTCTCCACCTATAATGTTACCGTCACTCCAAGCCCTACATCGAGTGCGTTGTCTGCAAGTGATAGTGCTGCAGCGGCAGCATCCCAGTCAGCAGCCGCCGAGGCCGCGCGCACCCTCGACACGCAGATCGACCCCGCCTTCGGGGTGCTCGGAGCGTTGCTCATTTTGACGGGCCTGCCCAGCGCATTCCTCGGGCACAAGAATCGGTGGACCTCTTTCTTTCTTATCGGCGTATACACCCTCGCACTTGTCTGCTTTTCGCTCATTGTTCGGTTTGGCGTGCTACAGGCCGTCAATCCGCCGAATAAGACCGTGCGCGGGCTCTTCATGCTTGCCTGCGGTGTCGCTGGGATCGCCGGTGGTGGAATTGCCATCTTCTTCTGGCAGGCGACTCGCTACTTCGTTGGCGCGTGGGGAGGCTTCGTGCTTGCATTGTGGATTCAATCCTTCAGGGATGGCGGCCTCATCTCCCCGATAGGCCTGAGATGGATTTTGTACATTGGTAAGACAGCTCCGAACGCATGACCGGACTACTGATACTCACGGCACGTTCCCATCAGCGCTTGCAGTCATAGGCTTCGTGTTATGTACTCTCCCGAAAATCCATTACCAGGTCCTCCTCGTCTCCACATCGTTTGTAGGGGCAACGGCTGTGATTTTGGGCATCGATTGTTTCACTACGGGTGATCTCAAGGAGGTACGTCTTCATCCGCATCTAGTAGTACATACTCGTGACATACATTACTCCGTAGTTTTATGTGTGGAACCTGGGCTTCACTGCGCTCTTCCCCAAGTTCTCGGACAATGGCATCAAGTTCCCAATCACCCAGACGATGGAGGTCGAACTTGGTCTCATCGCTGCAGTCTCGCTCATGGGCATGGCTGTCCAGTTCCAGGTCCTCAAGCTACTCAAACGGAAACTGAAGGAGATAAAGGAGGCACAGAAGCAACAAGACAAAGAGCTCGAAGAGCGGGCTGCTCTTGCTATCTCGCAGCTGGAGCGCGAGAAGTCCGAATGGGAGCGCGAGCACCCTACCCTAGGCAAGCACGGTCGTAAGGGCAGCGAGTTCTCGTCGCTGCTCAAGGATTCAGACGGTCACTCGCTCTCACCCTCTCCTCGTCAACGGTATCAGTCAGGCGTCTCCGATTTCATCGCCGCACCTGTCCCTACGGACGAGATGCAACGCTCTACGTCAAAACTCCTACAGAGCCCGGGCGTGCTTCCCGTCCTCGATCTCGGCCTTGATATCGAGAATGACGTACCTAAGGGCTACATCGCCGAGGACACCACGAGTCCCAAGGCGAAGGACACCCCGAAGACCCAGGCAGAGCTCGAGGAACTCAAACGCAAGGAGGAACTCTTGGCGGAGATCCAAACTATCCGGAAATCCATCGAGATCCTGAAGACGGAGGCGACCGAGCCGTCTAGCTCATCTGGCTCGCGTCACCCGTCGTTCACGTCTCGTCGCACTCTGTCTCAGGATTTCGCATCGCTCTTGCCGCCAGCTGCTTCGCACCTGCGCCCTCCTCGTTCTGCAGATCCTCGTGCACGTGTGCAATCAATGGAGCTGTCGGGTCTGTCGAAGCTTGGCGCGTCGATCAGCCGACCTACCAGTGCACCCCTGCGCGACGATGACTGGGGCACGTACGTGCGCGAACGCAAGCTTCTACAGCCTCCTTCCGGTGTCACTGCACCCATTCCTACCACACCGATCAGCGCGACGCCTCGTGTCCCTGTTTCACCTGCAGTAGAGGAAGCTCTGGCGAAGCGGAAGAAGCTGGAGGGCACCGTCTCTGGCAACGGCCTGGAGGTCGCTGCATCGGAAGCTGTGCAGCGACCGTCCCCCACCCACCACAAGGGTCCTTCGACCAGTCGCGAGATCCCTGCTGTGTTGCGTGCGCCCCAAGCAACCCACGCTAGGTCGCAATCACAAGGCGGGGTGCCCGTTACGATTCTACCCCCTCAGATGCTCTTGTCTGGATCGCAATCCCCCCAGCCTGAGGAACCTCCGGTACCTTGGACGAATCGCACGCTGACGTTCGAGGAGCTGGAGGAACGTCATCGTGAGAAGATGCGAGAGCTGCAGGGGCCTGTAACGCGCCACGAGAAGGAGCGGGTTGACGTTGCAGAGGCGAAAGCTCGGTGGGAGAGGGCTAAGGCATCGGAGAAGCAAGCGGTAGTCAAACGGCAGGCTGAGAAGGCCGCTGCGGTCAGCAAGGATGCCACCAAGCAACACAAATCTGGCGAGCGCGATTCGCCCTCCAAGCCGAAGCCGCAGACCGTGGGGGACAGACCTCTCCACCCCCGCTCGCTGAGCACGGACATGCTCGCGCGTGTGCCTGGCGCGTCGTCCTCGAAGCGGATGTCGACGATGAAGGTTGAAGATTGGCAGAAGCACCAGCAGGACCTCGAGCTGGGGCTTCTGCCGGAGGAGCATGCGCAGCGTTCCTCGCGACGGCGATCCGCCGTTCCATTCCCTGAGACGCAGAATCGGCCGTCCGATGGGAGGGACGCGCGGGAGCATTCCCGGACGCCGCGCGAGATGCTCAGTTGAAGAAGGTGAGGCCGAGGGCAGCTGCCTGCCCGACTCTTGATAGTCGTCATGATCAGTCACGATACTGTACTATAGGTACCAAATGGACTTCGCATCCGGATTTTTGCCACTCTCTTGTCTCTTCTTCACGATGGAATAATGGACTTCTTCGCATGCATGGACTCTATATTATACACCCTCATCCGTCGGTTTGCTGCCAATCACCATATTGTCCTGTCTACTACCATCCATGTCTCCCACTAGATACATGTTCGCCATTCGCCGTCGATGGCGTTCGTTCTGGACTTCTACCTTGTACGCTTTCCAGTTCTCTATCGGTGCGTATGACGCTGAGTGGTCTTTGGATGCCTAGGTATGATGCCTTCCGAACTGTCCCGTATGCTCGAGGCAAGCCGGGACTGGCGTGGGGTCAGATGGTGGGGACGACGTGACCTGGAGTCAAAGTCCCGAATGCGGGGTAATAGACAGCCTCCGCCGGTGCGTCGAGCGGCTGGCCAAGTCCGATCTAGCCCAACTCTCTCCACACTTTCAATTGGCATGCCTCCCGTCGAGGCCATTCGCGCTCGTATAAGAGACCTACCATTGCCCTACCAAAAAGCAGTACCACCTACTCGTACAACTGCAATGCCTATCACCCGCTCAAAATCCACACCCCATGTATCTGGTGGTGCCCTCAATGGCATCCACCCTCACGAACCCCACCCGCCTCGTCCTCAACTCCCGCGCAGCAGAAGCGTCCTAGGATCGCACCATCGCGAGGTGACATCTCCGACGATCGCTTACTCGCCTTCTGTCGAGCGCGAGGATCCCTTTAACCTGTCAAACTTTTTCCCTTCGCTCAATTTCGGAGAACGCGATGATGAGTGGAAGTGGCTCCAGGAGGAGACATCACACGCCGAGCGCTCTCCTGCTCGCTCGGGATACTCCACCCCGTATGCAGAGGAAGATGCGTGGCTACCCCGTACGCCTCCAGAGGAGATGCGCGGAGAACTTGTCGACGAGGCGTTGACCGAGGCAGCGATCCAACATGAAGATAAATTGGGTATCTTGACCTTTGGTATGTTATGTCGATATTCTTTGATCGAGAACGCCCGCCGATGATGGGCTGGACACATGCAGGTGACTTCCTTGCCTCAAGGCGTGCGCGCAACAAGTACTCGGAAGACCAATTGATGTCGCCGTATTCCGAGTACGATCTCACCGACGACGAGGCCCTCTACCATGCCTTGTCCGCTCTGCGTGCATCACGCGAGCTGAGCACGGAGCGAGAAGCGACGAGGCACATGCGTGCACGGTTCGACGAGCTGTTTGTCACTGAGGCGGCTGAGAGCGTCTTGGAGGGTCTGAATGACGGCGGCTATTCACTATGGCATGGAGGCATTCGGGGCGCCATGGACTTCTTTGATACGAAATTCTAGAGTATGCTTTCACGGAGGGGCGCGCTGTTTATACCAGACTCACTGATTTCTGAGTGGTGCGCGTGGCGAAGTTGCTGGCATACACAGAGTGAGGAGGGCATGTCATTAATTGTCGGTGAGCGAGGTCGTGTGCGGGCAGAGTGCGGAGAAATCTCGTGGCCGAGAAAGCGCGGGGACCCCGGAAGAGGAGTTTCGGGGGAAGTCCACGGGGTCTCGTGCGGTCGCTATAAGATGGACTTGCGTGGGTAAAATTTGGTTTTCTTCCCACTCCCACACTCGACGTTTCCCACAGCTTCACGAACGCGCTCTTAGTCCCAAGTCCGCTATGCGAACTATAGTCCCGTTCGCGAATCCCCTGCTGCCACCAACCTCACCTACTACTACTGGTAGCCAAGGCCGTCTCCCTCCCCCGCTTCACCAGCACTACCCGTCGCGCTCAGGCACCCCTCAGCACCCGGATTTGAACTTGCTGGTGAAACCGAGTTATACCTACTCCGTGCACGCGTCAGTTCTGAATCGCCGTACAGGTTCACAACCGCAGCGGCGCGGCGCACCAGTCCAACGCGTCTGGGAGCCCTCGGATTGATATGGCAGCGGCGGAACAAAGTCTTCAGACTATCCTAGACGCAGCCAAGCAAGCAAACCCACCTCCCATCTCAAACGGTTCCGCGCTAGGTTGGATGCCACCCCAAACTGGACCAGATAACGCGCATTCCGTCGCTGGTCCCTCGACGCCTGCTCCGGTAAGCACGGATGCTCGCACTACTCAGCTATGCGCCAATGTTTCTGTTAGCGCACGAGTAGCAAGCGCCGCCTTGAAGACAACGACGTAAATGACCCACACCGCAAGATTCGACGCGTCGTCCAGGACCATGTCACTCACGACCCGGCTCGCGTCATGCCCATGACGACCGTAGTCTGTCTGCACGCAGCGGTGGCACAGAAGTCGTATGGCAGCGAGAAGCGCTTCCTATGTCCCCCTCCCGTTGTCCACATCGAGGGTCCTGTGTGGAATCTGAAGGAACAACAAATGGCAATGGCCGTTGTCACCGAGAACGGCGATCGGACATTTGAGCAGAAGGCGCCCTTGGATCACAATTTGAACGCCAGCTTCAAATTCCTGCATGTGTCGGGCACCGCGAAGACGAAGAGCTTCCAACTCTCCCTTGACATTGCTGAGCCGCCTGCTACTGGTCCTGATGGTACTGAGCAAGGCAACGGACGCGTTTGGGCCTCGTTCGACTCTGCGCCCGTGACCATCATCTCGAAACCGTCCAAGAAGACAGCCAAGACGCGTAGCATTGCGTCCTGTATCCTCGCCGGAGGCCCCGTATCATTATTTAATCGCATCAATTCGCAAACTGTACGCACCAAATACATGACCGTAGACCGCGGTCAGCTTTGCGCGAGTAACGTCTCCTGGTCTGCGTTCAACGTGAACGTCATAAGCCGACCTCTTTCCGCGGACAACGAAGCCCCCCTTGGTGCGTCCCACGTGATCCTGGAATCCTGTAGGGCGAGTTACTCACGGCCTGCTCTTAAGCAGGTCCTGGGCCTCAGACGGTGCTCTATGGGAGCAAAATCATCCTCTCGGACAGTATCACGGGCACACCGACGCCGCCCCTCGTCATCCGGAAGGTCGACAAGGGGAGGATCACGCAGGACGATGGCGGCCCCGTGAGCCAGATGCAGAAGATCGCGTTGCAGCGAGTTAACGCTGATGGCACGCGGCATTACTTGTCTGCCGCAGGCCCAATGCCTGGTACTCCTGGAGTCGTCATACCGGCAACGCCAGGACTGGCGAACCAGGCTGGGTCGCATCCATTGCTCTTCCAGGCGCCTCGTGTACGCGAAGAAGTCACGAATGGGCAGAACGTGATCATCGACGAAGTCGACGACTACCTATGCTGGACTATCGTTGGTATCTGTACGTCATTTTTTCCTGCTGCACCCTATCTCCGCTCATTGCTGTCATTGTTGTCTATAATCACCGCAACAGCCAAGTTCCAATATACCTTCTTTGATGCATTTGGGCAGAATAATAAGATTCCTGATCTTCCTATCACGCCTTTCCCAACTCTCTTCACGGCGCCGCGTTACGTTCCAAATACCGATTACAACGCGCAGCCCCCGCGAGAGCTGCTCGAGCTGACGGCGGCGAACTTCTTCTATCACAACCCTGCGACAGCGACTGTCGAGCCACTTGATGTCTACATCGGTCCTCTCGGACCGCTCCGGACGCGTATCTACCAAGCTACACATACGCCCTTCAGTGGGACCGTTCAGCCGTTCATCGCCACTACCGCTGTGCAAGGACAGTTGAAGTTCGTGCCTACGGCAGGTACCCTCACGGACATTAGCCATACCCCTCCTGTGCACGGTCCTCTCCACACTCTTGTTCTTGTCGAGTTGCCTCCCAAAGGCGATGTTCTCAAAGCACTCGAAGAAGATGCTGTGCCGTCGAACACCGAGGGCGACGCGGCCACGAGCAAGCCTCGATCAAGAGTGGAGATCATTGCTGGACGGAGCCTTCCTCTGCTCTTCATCCGCGCGTATGATGGTGTTGGTTATCATTCTGGGCGCTCAATCGCTTGCGAGTATCTCTTCAAGGACATGAGCTTGGAGACTGCAGGTGGCGAGAAGAGGACCTGGATATCAGAACACGCTGCCCAAGCCGTGGAGCACAGTCTCACTAACTGGGGATGGCGCGTCATCTAATATGTATGGGCACTGCCCTCGAGCCGTATGTAACTGTAACTGCTTTTGTGCTTGTCGATCCGGACCCTGTCGCTGAACTTGATGCTGTCGTAACAGTCTACCACTTGGTATCGTGCCCGTCCTGCTTTGGAGATTGAATGTAGAATAGTAGTCCACGTTCGAGTCCGCACGTTCGATGCGTATCCGTTTCGTCGTCGAAGCTGGAGCGCGTGCGTCAGAGGCGTTCTCGGACACCCTGGGCTCGTCGAAGGTTTCATCCGACCTGGCCGTGTGCGATGGTTCGGTGGAAGCCTAAGACCACTCTGAGGCAGTCTGAGCCATCTGGCCCTGACTGCAAGAATTGAGTCGCCCCACTGACGCAGCAAGATTCCAAATTCCACAAATAGCGGCCTGTGTTCCGAGCTATCGATGACCACTGTGGCTGAGCCGGTAGCGGCCTGTCTGCGATACACGCTGCCCCCAGCGATCGGCGCTCGTTGCGATTCCCTTAAAGACAAGACGAGCCATCGCTTTCCATCTCTCCATCCCTGTTCTCCTAAAACCTACTCTTGCCGTCGACTGGAACGCGTTCATCGAACGCCCCTCCCTGTCCGCGCACCACACAAGGGCTCTTTCTGACAACTGTGAGTAGCGATCATGGTAAACATCGACGCGAACGCCGGCACATCGCGGCGGGCGGTGGTGCGGCGCGTACATCCGCCCACCACTTCTCCCCAGCGTTTTGGCGAACATCGTACCATCGTGTCCCCTCTAGCTCCGCTGTATCTGACCCTTCGTCTCTATCTTCATATAAAAGCCGCGTCTTCATGCACTCACAGCTCACCTCGCTCTCTTTTCGTGCAGGTTCGTCAAACATGGCTGCTTCATCCGCTGCCCCCATCGCTTCGCGCCTGCAATGGTTTGCGAGCCAGAACACTCACAACGCTCCGATCCCCACTGAAGAGACCAAGTTCCACCGCAAGGCGTGTTCTTCTCCCTTCTCTATCGTTAGCCACTATCTGACGCGGGGCGTAGACGTCTATCATTGCGACCATTGGTGCGTCGTTTGAAACGCGGCGATAGACATCGCGTTCCTGACATCGCGTTAGGTCCTAAGGTCAACAGTGTGGAGACCCTGGGCAAGCTCGTTCGCGCGGGCGTAAACGTTGGTATGCATGATTGGCTGACTTTTTTTCGTGTCCGGGGCACTCATGGCTTGCTCAGTCCGCATGAACTTCTCGCATGGCTCGTACGAGTACCACCAGAGCGTCATTGACAACACGAGGAAGATGGTCCAAGGTACTTATTCATGTGCTATGCCCTTGACCTGATACTGATCGCGTTGGGCGGCAGCCAACCCTGGGATCCGCCCCGTCGCTATCGCTCTCGACACGGTATGTGCTGCCTGGCCTGTGTATGTCTAAGTTAACTCATGAGCGCCTGCGCGATGTACAGAAAGGGCCGGAAATCCGTACTGGTATCATGAGGAACGAACAGGACGTGAGTATACTTCCTATCATGCAGCCCATCGCATGACAAACCCGATCAAACCACTAGGTAAAAATTCCCGCTGGGCACGAGTTTACTATCTCCGTCGACCGCAAGTACTACGACATCTGCGATGACAAAGTGCTCTTCATGGACTACGTGAGCTGTCAGCTTTTGTTGGTTATGAATGGACGTGTGAACATCGCTTTTGCAGCCGAACTTGCCCAAGGTCACGGCCCCGGGCAAACTGATCTACGTCGATGACGGTACAGTAAGCCTCCCATTGAAATGAATAAAGTATCTTACGTGCACCATAGGTATCCTGTCCCTGCTCGTCCTCTCCATCGACGGCACGAATGTCCGTGTTCGCACGCTGAACAACGGCACCCTTTCGTCGCACAAGGGTGTCAACCTCCCCAACACCCCGGTCGACCTCCCCGCCCTGTCTGAGAAGGACATCGCGGATCTCCGCTTCGGTGTCAAGAATGGCGTCGACATGGTCTTCGCGTCGTTCATCCGCCGCGCGGACGATGTGCGTCACATTCGTCAGGTCCTCGGGCCTGATGGCGCCAACATCAAAATTATCGTCAAGATTGAGAACCAGCAGGGTGTCGATAACTTCGACGAGATCCTCGCGGAGACCGATGGTGTCATGGTCGCTCGGGGTGACCTTGGTATCGAGATCCCGCCGAGCCAGGTGTTCCTGGCGCAAAAGATGATGATCGCGAAGTGCAACATGGCTGGCAAGCCCGTCATTGTGGCCACCCAGATGTTGGACGTAAGCCCGCTACTTCGGTGAATAGCTCTTATGCTCACCGCCTTCATAGTCTATGATCAACAACCCCCGCCCGACTCGTGCTGAAGTCAGCGACGTCGCAAATGCGGTGTTGGATGGCGCTGACTGTGTCATGTTGTCTGGCGAGAGTGCTAAGGGTTCTTACCCCCTCGAGTCTGGTAAGCAGCATTCGCTGCAGCGCCAACTCATCTGCTCACGTCTACCTTGTTAGTGCTCATGATGGCTGAGTGCTGCTTGCTCGCGGAGTCAATGATCTGCTACCCGCCTCTCTACGACGAGCTCCGCCTCACCACTCCTCGTCCTACTGAGACGACGGAGACGGTCGCCACAGCCGCTGTGGGTGCTGCCCTGGAGCAGAACGCTAGCGCTATTATCGTCCTGTCCACGAGCGGAAACACGGCTCGTCTGATTTCGAAGTACCGCCCCAACGTCCCCATTATCACCGGTGAATACCCCTGCATTGAGCTGTGTTTTGCTGCGGTCTGACGATGGCATTCAGTGACCCGCAATGAGCAGACAGCTCGTCAAATTCACCTGCACCGCGCCTGCTATCCATTCTGGTACCAGGAGCCGCGTGGCATCGAGGCTCACCAGTGGCAAACCGATGTGAGTACTTCTGGGCTTCGATTCCCATGCGGGCTCTCATCACAGTGTCATTCAGGTGGATAACCGCATCCGGTTCGGTCTGCGCAACGCGCTGAAGATGAACCTCATCAAGGCTGGTACCACCGTCGTTGCTGTGCAGGGATGGAAGGGCGGCCTGGGCCACACCAACACGCTCCGTATTCTGTCGGTGCCCACCGACCCGGCTGACCTTGAGCAGCAGGCGCTGGGCCTGTAAACGCTACGAAAAGGTCGCTGTATTCGGGGTAGTTACCATGTACGAGAGACGAGAAGCGCATTGAACGTATAGAATCTTCCTACTTTCCTGTGAGACTGCGAGTAATTGAGATGCAGTGCCATGTTACGTTGGAAAGAGTGATGGCGGCTCGCCGCCTGCACGATCTGGAATCTGGGACGGCGACGCCTGCGTAGCGCCTTCACGTGGCAGCACTGAGATCGCGCCTGCACAACTCACACTCGACCTTTTAACGACACAGCAACCCGCCAGGTCCCCAGCGTCCCCAACGGCCTCCGTCTGCCTCCATTCCCACCGCTAAACTGCTGGCCATACAGAGTAGCTTCTGTCGCCGGTATGGCGTCCTCCTCCGTGTACTACCAGCAGAACGGGAACGGCTATACGGAGAAGACCCTCTACAACGACCTCCCGACGCATTCGACAGCCATCCGCGAAAAGTGGCATAGACACCACCCCACCTCTTCATGGCTGCTCCCCATCTCTCTCCCTATCCCGGGTGTGCGAACACGCCGCCTCCGGATCATGACCCCCAACCTCGCGCGACTGCACCAATTCACCGTCACCCGCTTCGGGCGAAGACGAGGGCCGCTTGTGCTCATCATTGGTGCCCTAGTCACCGTATTCACTATATTCGCGCTGCACAAGCGGTTCGTGACACCAGAAAAAAACTGGCCGACGCTCTCGCCCGGCGACCCGTCCACGCTGGTCTACAAGCGCGAAGACATTCAGCGAATATGGGAGTGGGAGATCACTGCGGGGCATTATCCGAGCAGCCGGAAGCGTACGTGCGCGCGCTAGTATCGAACGACGTGTACTAATTCCCTGTGTGAAGTCCCGCAGCAGCTGGCCCTTTCTGCACCGCCGTACAATCCCGCGCTCCCCGCCAAGAAAGCAGCAACAATACCTTCACGATACAGGTCACCCACCGCGACCGACACGATCGGAACGGGTTCAAAGCGCGTCTACCTCGACGTACAGGCCAAGTCTCCCAATGTTGCTTACCCGCCGCGGCCAGTGCCAGGCAGTGTTGCAGACCTGGATGTCATCATGGAGCATTGCGAATTTCCCAAGAGGGTCTGTCTACGTTGTTCACTATCTCGCTAACTCTGCTCATAGTGTTCTTAGTACGTCCGGGACTGTTTGGAGGTGCTCCGCATCGGTGCTGGCCTGGATAATCAGGCCCGCCTTCGGCGAGGGAAGATGGATAACTGGAAGTACATCTACTTGGAGGATGGCGCAGCGGACAATGTCACAGAGTCAGACGCTGTCCGCCCAAACTACCCCCACAAGGCGCATGCGGACTCAGACGTCACTACGGATTTCCAGAAGAAGCGCGGCGCAGACTGGGAGCCTTCTCTCCGGTTACCCATCGCCCCAGTGTACCGACCGTACAAGGACCAGCCTGTTGCTTGTGACGAGGAGAACCCCCGCTACTTCCACATGTTCTGGACCGGGCCGTTCACCGATAAACCGTACCTCGCCGTGCTCTCCTACCTGTTCACGCAGAACCTCGGTCTGCACTTGGACGACGCACACCTTGACCCGAAGGTCTGCCGCCCCAAGTTCATTCTCTGGATAAGCCCGGGGCCGGCCGCGGTGCCTCCTGGCCCGAACGCATTGCGGGAGATGTACGACGGTCTCAAGTCCAACCCATGGGCGTCGCCCTTCCTGCACCCGCGGTTCAAGGACGTCATCGAGTTCAGACTTTGGAACACTACGGAGCAGTTGGACGGCATACCCGAGCTCAAGGACGAGTGGAGGGCTCTGCGCGAGAGCTTGTTCAACTCAGGAGGCTTCGTGGAGAAGGTCCCTCTGAACGAGCCCGCCCAGGAGAAGACGACGGAGGCTGAAGCCGATGATGCGACTGTCGCCGCTGCTGCGGCACCCACGACGGCACACGACGACAAGGTGAACCGTGTTGGCTCCAAGTCGGCCTCGGAGTACGACCGGTTGTCCGTTATTCTCTCCGACATGGCGCGCTTCGTCCTCTGCCACCGCTTCGGTGGTATCTACCTTGACGCGGACACCATCTTCCTCCGTGATTGGGAAGAACTCTGGGGGTGGCGGGGCGCGTTCGCGTACCGGTGGTCGCGCCTCGAGAAGTACAATACTGCTGTGCTTCGGATGAACAAGAACTCCGCCCTGGGCACGTTCCTGTTCCGGACGGCGCTGAAGAATGGCTTGGACTTCCACCCGATGACGGTGTCGAGGTATACGAAGGATGCGTACATGGAGGATCTGCTCCTGCGTCTCCCGGATGCGCTCTTCGACTCGGCATGGCTCAACACGGAGCACTACCAACGCGACCGTCCGCCTCAGCCCTACCTCGCTGAGTATGTGAACTTATTGTGCTATATGTTGCAGTAGATCTAACGCTCTCGCTACAGGTTCAGCCACCTGTTCGATACTCCTCGTGATGCTAGTGCCTCCCCAGGCGCACTCGGCTTTGACGGCTTCTACAAGGGCGCCTTCTCGTATCACTTCCACAATTTCTGGTAAGTGGTCTCTGGCTCCTGCTACGCTGCCACGTTGACAGTCGCCTGTCTTACTTAGGTGGAGACCGTTTGATCCGTCGCGCAACTGGCCTGACCTGGGCGAGCGCTTCATCAACGGCGAGCGCATCGCGCGTGCCGCCGCCGCAGCGGAGTCCGGCCAAGCGATCCCGGAGCAGGCGGACGACGTGGTGGAGAACGACAAGCGCGACCTGGACTGGGCGACGGTGCTGAAGCGCACGTTCGAGGCGTACGTCCGCGGTGAGCGGCCGAACATGTACGGCGAGTGGCTCAAGTGGTGAGCCCGTCCGGGCGTGGATCTGGCTGTGGCCCATGCTGGCGTGGAGGCCATGCGTTACGTTGGGGTGATGATGGCCTGGCCTGGTGGCGCGGGGTCGCTATAGAGAACACCTAGCTTCGACGGCTCTTCTATAATGTCTCTTCGCTTTACCACTAGCTTTCTGTAATATTCACTGGAACTGTGACGCTCGTTTGGATACGCAGAGGGTAGGGACGGACTACGGGCGGGCGGGTTCAGGTCACATATGTCGAGCGAGCATGGATTCAGTAAGTAGCATAAGTACATAAATCGATCATGCTCCTATGCTCTCGTCGAGTTGTTCTCAGAATATGATACCCAATGCACAGCGAACGTTGATATTCCATACAGTGCGCCGAGTGTGGTAGTAGCTACAGATACTTGGGTTGTACTTCTTGTTGCGACCTATCTGAACTGTGGGTATGTCTGGCCTTCACAGCTTCACCAGTCACTGCGATGACGCGATCTTTGCCTGCGCAGTGTCCACAGTCTGCTTCAACAACGATATGACCTCCTCTGGCTTCTCTGCGCCGAAGATGGCTGTGCCTGCCACAATGACGTTGCTCCCTGTTCGTCACACAGCATTCCTGTTCAAAACGACTGCGCGCAGCGCAAATAGGAGTGGAAGACGCACCCGCCTCTGCGCACACATCGATCGTTTTCGGGCCCACGCCGCCGTCGACCTCGATGTCCTTCAGTGGGAAGCGCTTGCGCAGCTCGGCGACCTTGGGAACGCAGCGCTCGATGAACTTCTGGCCGCCGCGACCTGCACAGCATGACCTCACACTTCAGGCGTCATGCGGCGAGGGGCCGTGCCGTGAGGGGCACGCACCGGGATAGACGGTCATGACGAGGAGCATGTCCGCTGCGTCGGCGACCTCGTCCGAGATCTCGGTCGATAGCGTGTCAGGCGATATGGCGACGCCGGCCTTCATGTTGCGCTCATGGATGGCGTTGATCAGGGAGATGGGGTCCGCTGCGGGAGGGCGTTGTACGGGGTACAGGAGACCATCTGAGAGCGGGGCACGTACATGTTGCCTCGAGGTGGAAGCAATAGAGGGATCCGCCCGCGTCGGCGATGTCGTTAACCCACTGCGCGCGCTCCGTGAGCGAACATTTCGGGAGGCGAGGGAGGCGCGCACACCTTCTCTGGTTCTGCGACCATCATGTGGCAATCCATGAAGATGCCTGGGACACCCTTCGACACGCAGGCCAGAATGGGCGCGCCTTTCGCCTATATGAGACCGATATCGCGAGTGACACGCTGTGTGGACGAACCCATGGTGATATTCGGCACAAAGTGACTGAACGATGGAGAGGGTGAGCGTAGCGACGGGTACAAAGTAGAAGATGCATCACCCGTCCATGACATCTGCGGGATTCCCTGTCAGAGACGCGCTGTAGTTCGCGGTGTGCGGTGTGCAGCGCACCCATGTGTAGCCATTCTGCGCCGCCCTTTATCATGCGGTTGCATTCTGCGGTGAGCTGACCGAAGTCGGAGGCGAGGACAGAAGGAGAGATGATGGCGCGAGGCATGGCGAGCTGGCAGATGAGGATGAGGAGAGAGTGGATGAGGTCATGGTCAGATTCCCGATCGCGACCAGATAGCCGGTCGATCAGATCACGTGTGGGGCGCACTGCCACCGTGCAAGACAGCGGTTGGGAGGGAGCCGGGACAGCTGACGAGCGCGACATCGCCGGCTCCACAACGGGGCGGATGCAGCGCATTTACGATGCCCGAAGCGCAGCCAATCTCAGGGCGCTGTCCTCCTTCCAATGCAAATATATATCTGACTTCCATCTGCACGTCCACCCAGCAGCCTCCTTTCGTTCTTCGCCATCGCCCCCTTACTTGACGCCCTTCCACGCTCACCATGTTCGCAAAGTTCCCCCAGATCGTCGTCGGCATCCTTTGCGCCGCTGCAGCCGTCCATGCCTCCCCCTACGAGGCTGAGGAGAAGCGTGACTGTGAGTATCGCTATGACGATCCGCGGCGCATGGCTTATGATGCTCGTCCGGTATAGTGAGCAGCGTCTGGAGCTCCATTACGTCGGACCTTGGCTCTGTAGCAACTCAGGCTACTTCAGCTGGTACGTCACAATCTATACGTAACACCTCCGTAGCTCAGCTCGCACCATATTCAGCCGGCTCTATCTTCACGGACGCTACGTCCTGGGGTGGCAGCGTTGCCACTGATGCTACGTCTCTCGGCGGCAGCATGGCCAGTGATGCGACATCTCTCGGCGGCAGCATTGCCAGCCAGGCCACATCGCTAGGCGGCAGCATTGCGTCCGACGCTACCTCCTTCGCCGGCGGCATCGCTACCGAGGTTACCTGTGAGTAGCATGAATTCCCCAATACTTCGTGAACATTTGCTTAACCCTCCTTGTAGCGCTCGGCGGACAAGCCTACACCATTATTACCTCTGAGGGTGGTGAAGCTATTACGCTCGCGACCAGCGGAGCGGGCGTCGTGACTAGCTTCGCAGGTTCCCAGTACACTGTGGCTACCAGTGCCGCAGGTGCTGCCGTTACGTCGAATGCGGCGCTAGGCATGCATTCGTTCTCCGTGTCTGCAGCCCTCCTCACTAGCCTGCTTGTCGCGTTCAGCGGAGTGTTCGTTGGTGCATGCGTTACGCTCTAAACATACTATTTCGCTTCATTTATATGATTTCTTGCGCTCACGTCTTAGCGACATGTATACCTGAAGAGCTGAATTGCTACGCATCTAAACCGTAATTCTTGCATAATAATTGACAAACATTTCTTTGGTCACACGAGTCTTTGTATGCTTGGAGTGACTAGAAATTGTGAAGGGCCGCAGGGCACGTCGATCGAGGCCTTGTACGCGCTTGCATGCGGCATTCGTGTCGAAGTCAGCGGTGATAGCGCAAATCACAGCAAACACACTAGTTACTGTCTTGTCTTGTCTTCAGTGTACTGATATTCACGTTTCATTCCCTGGCCGGAATTATGAGCACTCATTTCTTCGTGTGAGTGAGAATTCCGCGCACACGAGCGCTGAAATCGATCCGCAAGTTCTCAGCCATTACTCAGAACTCTCCTCCCGCTGCCATCATAACTCTACCGCTCTGCATCTGGGCGTTCAACAATATACGACGGCAAGAATATGCAGCGAGCGACGCGTTCGAAGGCTCCCAAGCAAGGTCCGGTCACCCGATCTACCAACCAGAACAAGACTGATTGTACACGACCATCGACTGACGACGCTAGGAGCCGTCTCGGGCACTCTCGATCAAGTCGATGGATGGATGGGGCCGAGTCGCGAACGGGCCAGACTCATCGAGAATTAGTGTATTGTTCGAGACTGTGAGGTCGCGTACAGCCCATCTACTCCTACTCCTCCAAGTTCTTCTGGACCTGTAGGGGGGTTGTCAGGTTGGCCTCAAGATAGACTACGGGATAACATACATGAGGGTTGAAGAAGAGCGAGTTCATGCCCCATGGGAACGGCTTGGCTGTATCATGGTTAATTACTATCCACCCAGGGTAGCCAGAACAACGTACCGCGCTTGTTCAGGTACTCGTATTCGGGGATGGCAGGGAGCTCACCGCCATTCTCGTGCTTGATGTGCTCGGTGTGCTCGGTGTGCTCAGACTCGACCTTGCGGACCCAGAGAGCGGTGACGGCAACTATGAACGGTGATGTCAACACGACAGGAGCGCGTCACACTACTGAGACAGTCTACTCACTGACGGGGACGCAGACGAAGTAGCTTGCGGAGATAATGCTGTGAGGCTCACATCCACTTTCCAGAGTGTCAAGCCTACCTGATCTTACGCCACATCTCAGAGGTCTCTAGCAGGCGTAGAGACACATCATCAGGGCGACTCGCGCAACGCGACACAAGACAACATACGGGCAGCGTGCTCCTCGACGGAGGCTTTCTTTGCATGCCACTGCTTGACATGCTCAGTGTTGAGCTCGGTGGCAAAGCCACGCGAGCGGGGGAGTGCGCGCAGCGCAAGACGGCGGGCGAGGAGGGACGACGACATCGTTGTTGGCGAAAGCACGAAAGCAAGAAGGTAAGGACTGGAGGAATACGGGTGCGGCCAGGCGTCTAGCGCCTGCTTCGGGCTCGCAGCGGGCAGCGCTTGATTACGTCATCCTCAGGCACGTGAGGGGTGCGACAGGCTGCACTGACGCGTCGCGCGAGTACGCAAGTGCAGGCGCAAGGCTTTCTCTCTCCGTTACACGCACAGTTATGGTCCGCCCACAGTCCTCCGCCGCCGGCGTGCTCGCGCTGCTCTCAGAACCGGAGCCCCTGCTCAAGCAGCATGCGCTCAAGCGGCTGGACGGTATCGTTCCCCAGTTCTGGGCGGAGATCTCGGAGTACATCGCTCTCATGTGAGTGCGCGAGCTGGGGTGTCGCGTTCTGTGGCTTATGGGTATTTGTTGGCAGTGAGTCGCTTTCGGAGAGCGAAGAACTCTCGAAGGACGCGCGGGACTCAGCGGCGCTGCTCGCAAGCAAGGTGTACTACTACCTTGGGGAGTATGACGAGGCCCTCTCGTTTGCGCTTGCCGCGGGCAGCGCGTTTGAGGCCACTGCGGCCACACTTGGGGCAGGAGAATACGTGGAGACAGTCATCTGTGAGCCCTCTGCTTGCATATGGCATCCTGCGTCATGGCACTGAACATGCTGTCTGATTTTAGCCAAGGCTATTGACCGCTATATTACCTCGCGCGCGGCCGAGCAGGCCGGGGAAGGCAAGGTGGATCCCAAGCTACAAAACATCATTGAAAGCATCTTTACGCGCTGTATCTCGGATGGAGAGTTCAAGCAGGTGAAGCACGGCCGCCTTCGTACTGTTTTCACTAATCTTAACTCTCGTTTATGTAGGCAATAGGCATCGCACTTGAGTCGCGCCGCCTAGACGTGATCAAGCACATCTACGAGACAACACGCGACGTCAACCTTCTATCATACACTATGGATGCCGTACTGGACACAGCGTTTCCCCTCGCATACCGCGACCAGGTCCTTCGGTTCATCCTCCCGCTGTTCCCCCCGCTCTCGAGCGAGACGAAGTCTCCTCATGTATATTCAGTCACTCGACTACTCGTCACTCTAAGCTCTGCTGAACTTACAGTCCCTCTCCTCCAATCGCTGGTGCCCAAAGACAGCTTGTTGGCGTACCAGATGGCTTTTGACTTGGTCGAGGGTGGTGCACAAGACTACCTTGAGAGCATACGGAAGGAGCTGCCAGAAGGCGACGGGGTGCGTGTCCCAACGCCATGCGGCTATACTGGCTGCTCACATATTCACAGGACTCGAAAGCAATATACGATAAGCTGCGACGGATCCTGCTTGGGCAGGAATCCATCAAGCTGTACCTCGAATTCCTCAAGCGCAACAACAAGACTGACATGCTCATCCTTAAGAGCACGAAGGCAAGTCTGGTACTATGCATCATGTTGTCTGTACTGAGGCGAGATCACTTCTGCTACAGGACTCCCTGGAGGCACGCTCCTCGGTGTACCACGTCGCGCTCACCCTGCAGAACGCATTCATGCACTCAGGAACGACATCGGACGCCTTCCTGCGGGAAAACCTCGAATGGCTCGGTCTGGCCACGAACTGGGCCAAGTTCTCCGCAACCGCCGCGCTTGGTGTGATCCACAAGGGACACTTCGAGGAGAGCATGAACATCCTCGGTCCGTACCTCCCCCAGACAGGTGGCAGCGACAGTGGCATCCCAGGCGCCCAGTATTCGGAGGGCGGTGCGCTATATGCGCTCGGTCTCGTGAATGCGGGTGTTGGTAGCGGCCGACAGGTGGAGGAATACCTGCGGAACATGCTACGGGAGTCGCAGAACGACGTCGTCCAGCACGGTGCGGCACTCGGTCTCGGTGTCGCGGGTATGGGCGGCAAGAATGCGGAGACGTACGACGAGCTCAAGCAGGCGCTGTTCCGTGAGGACTCGGCGGTTGCTGGTGAGGCGGCCGGATTTGCTATGGGCCTCATCATGCTGGGCACGGCGGACGCTACTGCCTCAGAAGAGATGCTCCAGTATGCGCGGGAGACCGAGCACGAGAAGATCATCCGCGGCATCGCGATTGGTATTGCTTTCATCTACTATGGAAAGCAAGAGGAAGCCGACAGTGTTGTGAAGGTTTTGCTATCTGAGAAGGTGACACTGTCTTCGCTGTGTGTGATGGGGGCAATGCTCACTGTATTGACAGGGCGGTGACTGGAGAACGGCCATCCTACGGTATGGTGGTGTTTTCACGCTGGCGCTCGCATACGCAGGGACGTCGAACAACAACGCGATCCGGCAACTCCTACACATCGCCGTGTCTGACACTTCAGACGACGTCCGGAGAGCGGCGGTTGTCTCGTTGGCGTTTGTGCTGTTCAAGAACCCCGCGCAAGTACCGCGTATCGTACAATTGTTGAGTGAGAGCTACAACCCTCATGTACGGTGTGGTGCGACACTTGCGCTTGGTATTGCCTGTGCGGGCACTGGCCTCCAGGTAAACGAGGATCTGTTTTTGCCGCTTTTCTCTGCTCACACACTCGTTGTAGGATGCGGTCGACATCCTGGAGCCAATGACCAAGGACAGCGTCGACTTTGTCCGCCAAGGCGCCCTCATCGCTCTTGGGATGATCCTGGTCGAGCAGTCCGAGGCGTCGACGCCGTCCCTCTCATCGACTCGTGCCCTCTACGTGAAGATCATTGCCGACAAGCACGAAGACCCCATGGCACGCTTCGGTGCCGCCCTCGGGCAAGGATTGATCGACGCAGGAGGCCGCAACGTCACCATCAGCTTGCAGAGCCGTGCAGGCAGCCGCAATACGAATGCTATCGTCGGCATGGTGCTGTTCTGCCAGTTCTGGTACTGGTACCCCTTGGCGCACTGCGCGTGTCTCGCGTTTGATCCTACTGCTATCATCGGCTTGGATGGCACTCTGCAAGTTGGTGCATCCTTGTGATCGCTAGGGAGGTGGAATATGCTGATTGTCCATTGTAGGCACCGGACTTTGAGTTCGTCTCCAACGTTCGCCCCAGTCTGTTTGCCTACCCTGCGCCGACAAAACCGCCCAAGAAGGAAGCTGTTGCGAAGGTTGCTACTGCTGTTCTTTCCACAACGGCCCGTGCAAAGGCAAGGGAAAAGAAGAAGGCCGCCGAGGACAACGTGCCCCAGGTACGTCATTTGCTTATTGACTGTTCTTCATGTTGACACGAGTGCAGGACGAGAAGCCGGAGGCCAAGAAGGATGGCGACGTAGAGATGAAGGATAGTGAGGCCTCAACGTCTACGCCCAAACGCAAGGAGCCCTCGTCCGAGAAGCAGCCCAACTTCTCGCGTGTCGTGCCTGCACAAGTGCCCTACATTAGCTTCCCCGCCGACGGCAGGTATCAGCCTGTCAGGGTGCTCTCGACAAAATCTGCGCCCTCGGCGAAGGGCAAGGGGTTCGCACCGAAGTCCTCTCTTGTGCCGGGACTCACGTCAGAACGATTCACTGGCGGCGGAGGTATCTTGATTCTCGCGGACCACCGGCCTGACGAGGAGCCGGACTACATCGAGTTCGAGACGCAGACAATAGTCGCAGCGAATCAGGCCGTTCCTGCTACGGGTGCTCATGCTACGCACGTGCCGGAGGGTCGCCACATCGCCCTCGACGAGAATGCACCGGAGGTCACAAGCCCACCAGAGTCGTTTGAGGTACGCCGAAGACTCTTTCTGTCCCTAACACCGCTGACAATTGGCTGCAGTACCCGTTTGATAATGACACATGAACACTGTCGCTGTAGAGTCGGATATACGTTTAGTCGTCGCAATTGCATTTCTTTGAACTCTCTTGCATTGAGTCGTTTGTTCTCTATATGAATCGAGTCTCGTGAGGCTGACGTGCTTTCATTTCGGGATGACTCTCTCGGCGTTTATATTCGCGGCTGATGTTTGATGAGATAGGCGTATAGCTGCATGATTCCATCCACTCGACTCCCAACGAGTGCACCATTACAATCTTCCGCAGAAAGCTGCCATGTCTGCAAGCACCGGTACCCGCGTTGCCATTCTCGACGACTACCAGTCGGTTGCCCTCACCAGCGCAGATTGGTCACCTCTCAAAGGCAAAGTTGACATCGACGTGTACTCTGATACGCTCGCCGACGAGGATGCCCTCGTCCGTCGACTGGAGCCCTACCAGATCATCTGTGCCATGAGGGAGCGCACAAAGTTCACAGCCTCGCTTCTCGACACGCTGCCCAACTTGAAGTTCATCGCTACAACAGGCATGCGTAACGCGGGCATAGACGTTGCGCACGCAAAGACGCGGGGGATCGTTGTGTCTGGGACAGGTGGCAAGGGCCAATCTACGCTGGAGCACATATGGGCTCTCATCTTGGCGACGGCGAGATACGTTGCCTTCGAGCATACGAACACAAAGCAGGGTACGCCACAGTGGCAGACTCACGTTCCCATGGGTCTTGCAAGCAAGACACTGGGCCTCGTGGGACTCGGTAACCTAGGGTCGCGCACAGCGAAGGTAGGCCTTCCGCAGAAAACCTCAAAACAAGTCTGAATGACTCATCTTGCTAGATTGCCAAAGCATTCGAGCTAGACGTTATAGCATGGTCGCCTGACCTTAAACCGGAGCGAGCGGCTGCAGGTGGGGCTGAGTACATCTCGACCAAGGAGGAGTTGTTCAGACGCAGCGACATCGTGTCCATACACATGGTTCTCTCGGAGCGCACTCGCCACCTCATAACAGCTGCGGATCTAGAGCTCATGAAGCCTACCGCCTTCTTCATCAACACTTCGCGAGGGCCGATTGTGGACGAGGGAGCCTTGGTTGACGTCCTTCGACGGCGACACATCGCCGGGGCCGGACTGGATGTGTTCGACTTCGAGCCGCTGCCTCTGGACCACCCGCTCCGACGACTCAATAATGTGACCCTCACTCCTCATACGGGCTATGTGAGTGATGACAACTATGCGGTGAGTGCATTGTAAGGCTACAGCGCGAATAATGCTCAACACAGTATGTGGCAGGTGTTCTGGTCCGAGACGGTGGATAACATCGTCAGCTATTTGGATGGGAGGCCGAAACGCGTGATGGGACAGCAAGTGTGAAGTAACGATTCAGTCACTAACGATCGCCATATATACGGCCACGGCGGCCCACCGGCGTATCGAATTGGTGGATTCAATAGTACTGCATGTAGCAAAGGAAGGCGTGTATTGTTGTTTGTTACAGCTACGAAAGTGAGATGTTGGCCATGGTGTGTCCGACGCGAGCAATATCGCACGAGTCGGTTCTGTTGAATATGTGGAGACGATGAGAGGAGCTGGACTGTTAGAGGATGAGTCACTCTGGGGACGCGTCACTGCGTGATGAAAGGCATGTGACCGTGACAGTCCACGCGCCGCTCTTTGTCGAGTGAGATTGTCTTCTGCGCGTTTCTTGTCTTTTCACCTCTCCTTGTCCCATCCCTGCCTCCTTCACCATGGAATCTTCTCGCGCTGCCAATCGCAAGAGCGGTACGCTGCAAAACCATTCCATTCCATTTGCAACTCCTCACATCTTGTTTCAGACTACAAAAACAAGGGTGGTCTAAAGCAGGAGGACCTGCGGCGTAGACGCGAGGAGCAGCAGGTCGAGATTAGAAGGCAGAAGAGGGAGGAAAACATCAGCAAGAGGCGCAATTTCCTTCCTTCCTCTGCCGACGACTCCGACGAAGAGGGTGGTCCTACCTCTTGGGAGGCCCCGGTAAGTATCCAGTGTTCATCGTCGGTATCTGTGGCCTTCGTACTCATGATATCGCAGCTGGCCGAGGACTTGATCGCAAACGTCTTCTCCGATGACCCCGATCTCCAATTGGATGCTACCACTAAGTTCCGCAAGCTCTTGTCGAAGGAGAAGAACCCCCCGATTGAGCGCGTCATTGAATGCGGAGTGGTCCCGCGTTTCGTCCAGTTCCTTCAGGGTGACAACCCCATGCTGGAGGTTTGTGTGGCTACGCATTACGTATTTACGGCAATCGCTAATTGTGGTCTTAGTTCGAGGCAGCCTGGGCGCTTACTAACATCGCGTCGGGCACAGCGGAGCACACGCAAGTCGTTATCGGTGCTGGCGCCGTCCCGGAGTTCATCAAGCTCCTTTCTTCTGCAGTCTTGGACGTCAGGGAGCAGGCTGTCTGGGCGTTGGGCAACATTGCTGGCGACAGCCCACAATGCAGAGATTACGTCCTTCAGCAGGGCGCCCTGCGACCGCTTCTGCAGCTGCTCAGCGAAAATCACAAACTCAGCATGCTGAGGAACGCCACTTGGACATTGAGCAACTTCTGCAGGGGCAAGTCGCCCCAGCCAGATTGGGATCTGGTGAGTCTTCCATTATTTAGACCATGCAAGCGTATGATGGTATTGACGCCAGTGACTGCATAGATCTCACCAGCACTCACTGTTTTGACGAAGCTCATATACTCCTTGGACGATGAGATCCTTATTGACGCCTGCTGGGCCATCTCCTACCTGTCGGATGGTTCAAATGACAAGATCCAAGCCGTCATCGAGTCTGGTGTTTGTAGGCGACTCGTGGATCTCCTCATGCACCCATCGACGTCAGTCCAGACACCCGCTTTGCGATCGGTGGGCAACATTGTCACCGGTGACGACCTCCAGACGCAAGTCGTCATCACGTCCGGCGCCCTCCCTGCGCTTTTGTCGCTGCTGTCTTCCCCAAAGGAGGGCATCCGCAAGGAGGCGTGCTGGACGATTTCCAACGTCACCGCCGGCTCTCCCCCGCAGATCCAAGCCGTCATCGACGCGAACATAATCCCGCCCCTCATCAACATACTCCAAAACGCTGACTTCAAGACACGAAAGGAGGCGTGCTGGGCTATTTCGAACGCTACATCTGGCGGTCTCCAGGAGCCGTCGCAGATCCGGTATTTGGTCTCGCAGGGCTGCATCAAGCCGTTGTGTGACCTCCTCACCATGATGGACAACAAGATCATCCAGGTCGCGCTGGATGGCCTCGATAATATCCTGAAGGTGGGAGAGATGGACAAGTCGGCGGCGGGTCCTGGTGCCGTCAACCAGTACGCGCTCTTCGTCGAGGAGGCGGGAGGCATGGTCACCATCCACAACCTCCAGCAACACGACAACCTGGAGATCTACAAGAAGGCGTTCAACATCATGGACAAGTACTTCCCTGACGATGAGGAGGTCGATGCTGGTATTGGTGCGGCTAACGTTGATGCTTCGGGTGCTTTCGCCGTACGTGCCTCTCTCTTCTTTCTCGTCTGCAGTGCCGCTCACCGTCATCCGCTCCCAGTTCAACCAAGAAGGGGCTGCTCCCCCTCCTGGCGGTTTCAGTTTCGGTCAGCAGTGATTTAGATGTTCCAGATTCCCTTTGTTGCCGAACGATACGCGCCTTTCAGTATCATGGATTGCTAGTGCCAAATTGTAATCGTACGCCTTTGACCGAATATCCATTACATCCTCTCCCACCATCGCATATATTGTCACATTCAAATACCATGTTTTCTTATGCGTATGCCCCACTCCCGCAGAAATGTATGTCTGATCGCTGGTTGGCCGCGATCGTGAATTAAGCGTGGATCATGGACCGAGTCGCCTGGATAGCTTGCAAGAGGCCTTGAGGCGATTGATACGGCATGATCGTGTAAGAGAGTGGTATACATAACATCTACTGTACAAGCAAACGTAATGATTTGGCTTACATGGCTTGGAGGGCCTCGCATCCGGATTTGCGGAGATTGTGGAGGCTGCGGTAGCCCCACTACTGAGCAGGCTTGCATGCCCCTACTTATTGACCAGTCTGGCCCGTCTGGCGTCCGTTGCTGGTATATGTTGGGAGCCTCACAGTAATCCTCGTCTCCTAACCACACGCTCATGCATCTTCGGGGCCATTGCTACCGGGTATCAACTACACGATACCAACGACATGAGGGACTGGTTTTGGACATGAGGAATGAGACGCACCATGCATATATTGTTCCCGTTCAGGAGTGTCTGAGCCAGCTTTGTCTTCTTCCGGCCTTGGGGTGTTATCTCACTAGAATATGAATCCTAGGTAAGGCCGGTATGGGTGAACATCGTGAGTGATACTGACTATTCAGTCACATCTTCGAGTACCATATCTAGGTGCATGCGTGAGTAGAGTACACGCCGTCGTATGGGATGACACTCACTGACGAAGTCGTCAAACCCGAGTAGTGTGCCGGTAAACTCGCGCTCGCTCTTCATGATCACCCATATCCGCGACCCGATACACCGGTCAATCAGTTCTGCGAGACTGTTCAGTCATAGTACGTCCATTGTGTTCACGGACGTACCTAGGGGAAGGATTTGTGAAGCCATTGTACTCGCGGTTGCGGTCCTCTTCGAGTCCGGAGGGCGCGTCGTCTGCGGACGCGCTTGTGCGAGACGCGCGTGCGTGACGTGCACGCTCTTCGTGACTTCGCGTGACACCTCCCTACGCTCGCCAGCCCTCGGGCCTCACCAGCTCGTCCACATCTAACTCAATGGTCGTCCGCCTCCGTCTATCGCTGCACGGTCACCGAAACCACAAGACCTACCGGCTCGACGCCGTCCCTTCCCGCCTGCGGCGCAATGCCAAACCCATCGAGGTGCTGGGCATGTGGGACCCTCGCACGCCGCTCGGCGAGACAACCAAGGAAGTCCGCTGGAGTGTGGACCGGATAAAATACTGGCTTGGAGTGGGTGCACAGCCGTCGAAGAGGGTGCAGAAGATGCTGGACATAGTGCGTATCCTCTGTCGGCATGTCTGATGGTGATTGTGGTTGAATGTAGCTGGCGGACAGGCGGGAATACAGCCAGAGCACAAGGGGCCGAAAAGCTCACATAGCGCTGCTGCTGGGATTTCTCAGACCGCACAACAGCCAACGTCACAACCAGCGCAAAGTCCATGACACCATATATACAGCATCATACCGCGGTTCACTCATGTGGATGGGACCCTCCTGGTAGTTTGGGAAGAGAAGGCAGAGGTTCCGACTCAGGCATGGTGTCATCGTCTCACTAGTGTATGGATCCAGTTGACACCCTACATCCGTCAGTCAGTCTTCAGCACATTTAATATTCCATCATGTCCCGAGATCTCTGCAAGCTCCCTCCCAGTCAGATCGTCGTCGTCCTTGTAGTCTGTCAGGACCAATGCACATTTCATGAGGATGGTAATCACCTTGATGCTTGGGTCGGCCCCGCGTTCTAGCAGGAGACGCACGACGTCTGCATGTCCTCTATCGCACGCAAGGTGGAATGGAGTGTAACCCTGAGATGCACAATTCAATACAGGTTGGGCCGTCCTAGTATACCTACTGCTCACGTTCTCATCCTTTGTGTTGATATCCGCGTCGGGATGTGCACCAAGGAAAGTTCTCAACCCACGCGCATCCCCAGCGATAGCAAGATCGCTGAGGACACTGCCACTCTTTTCTCGAGACGCACTCATCATGCTCACCGACGCGCCAAGTCCGGAACCACTGCCACCACCACCACTGCCGCTACGACTAGTCTCCCCCTCATCGTCCGAGTCCAAGTCGAGCTCACCCTCGTCCCTATCTTCAGGCGTCTTGTCTTCAGACCAGCCCAAACTCCGGGCAATCGCGATGTATCTTGCCTCAGCGCCATCCACTCTGTCTCCGTAACTCTTGTTCGCTGCGCTCCAAGCGTCCCATTTTGCTCGCCCTGTCATGTCGAATATTGACGGGCGGGATGTATTGGGTGCATGCGACGCCGTCAGATACTTGTACAGTCCATACAGCTGATTGATGCAAGTGATACGGATACTGTCAGAAAGAGCTCATGCAGCAAGTGAAAGTTCGAAACCTCAAGCTTGATTGTATTGGACACGGAGGACAAGGATGATGCATTTGATAGATATGCGGCAGCGCTTTCGAACGTCGGCGACGGGGTGTAGGTCGACATGGATGAGGAGAGCAGAACAGCACCAAGAAAGACTGCTAAGAACACGTAGACGCGGGTACTGTCTAGATACAACTCTATTACGTAACTACGCCCAATGGTATGTAGATGGTATGCAAGCGCCAGAGTCCTACGCCAATCCCGCAGCTTTCATGGCCTGTACAAAGGGTGTAAGGAACGCCGGCATACAGAGAGCAAGAACAGCTGACCTTGAGCATCTCGGCTCCGATCTGTGCGGGGCTGTCTGTGACAATCACCCCGGCGTTCCGCAGAGCCTCGACCTTCGCCGACGCGGTACCTACACGCGGGCATAAGCGGTATGATCAACGGAGGAGCACTTTATTGACCTTTGCCGCCCGAGATGATAGCACCTGCGTGGCCCATGCGCCTGCCCGGGGGAGCAGTACGTCCGGCAATGAAGCCAACGACAGGCTTGGGGTTGGGACGCGTCTTGTTGTACTTCTCCAAGTACTCGGCCGCGTCCTCCTCCATAGAGCCACCAATCTCGCCGATGATCACGATACCTGCAAGCGGCGTTAAGCCAGCTGTCAGGGCGGAGTCCGCGAAGCAGCTCACCCTCGGTCTTGGGATCTTCCAAGAAGAGCTTGATGACGTCGATGTGCTTCGTACCCGGGTACGGGTCACCTCCAATGCCGATGCAAAGTGACTGGCCGAGGCCGACCTGCGTGGTCTGCGCGACGGCCTCATACGTTAGCGTACCCGAACGCGAGACGACACCTGCACGGAGCTCCTTCAGCGGTCAGATGCGGAGTCGCGGCGGAACGAGTGCCTACCGATGTTTCCCGGCTTGTGGATGTGTCCCGGCTGGATGCCCATTTTACAGCCCTCCGGGTTTATGATACCCGGACAGTTAGGGCCAACGAGTCGCGACTTGGACTGACTCCGCAAGGCGTTTGCGACCTACCCCACGGGGGTTTGAGAAGTACTGGGGAAAATGCGGGGACCGGGGACGCACCCTGATTTCGTCTTGCTGGGGGATGCCCTCCGTAATGCATACAATGAGGCCGATTTCGTTCTCAATCGCCTCAATAATGGCATCCGCGGCATGTGGTGGGGGAACGTAGAGCACGGTCGCGTCAGGTTGTACTTCCCGGACGGCCTACTTGCTACGTTGGCAGGGGGGAAATGACCCTACACAAGAATTCACGCACCTCCTTTACAGAGCCAAAAATCGGGAGCCCCAGATGTGTCTGTCCAGCCTTCGTGGGGGAGACACCGCCTACCATCCGGGTGCCATATGCGAGGGCCTCTTTGGTGTGGAAAGTACCCTACGGACGCGTCAGCGGCGTCCCCTGCATAGCAACGCACAACTCACAGTCTTTCCGGTCAGGCCCTGGCAAAGCACCTTCGTGTCCTTGTGGATGAGGAGGTTCTTGATTGTGTCATCATAGCTGAGGCGGGCTGCGGTCTGCGAAAACGAGCGGCGTCCGGCTGAGGGCACAGCCAGTACTCAGCGAGCATTTTACCAGAGCGCGACAATCAATGCATACCGGCCGATATGAGGGAGGAGCTAGCACGAGAAAGCATGGTGGGGGGAGGGATGGCGGAGGAGTGAAGGCGCTGCTAGGCGCTGCGTCGTTTGCTGGCAGAGAGGAAGAGTCGGCGCGTCTGAGTCGTTGCAGGCCGGATATGGCACATCACCTCAGTCCATGGCTGGGCATGTGTTATATGTACTCTTCCTTCGCCCGGGGCCCCGCTCAACCACCGCCTCTTTCCAGCGGACAAAACCGTATTTACGCGCAACACGGATTCAATACGTTCATTGCGCTTCTTTCCTACTACCGGTACAACACTATGGGGTACTGCTTCCTTCCATCCGGTTACTGCTCATCCCGGCCGTCGACTCCTCCTAGACCACTGATCATTACCCCTCCCCTCACGTCTCAAACGGAGCAGCTCGACGCCGTTCGCGAGCCTTCCGCGACGCACGATGCAACGACAGAATCGCACGTTTCACTCGATCATATTCGGCCGACTGGATGGCGCTGTGAACCATTAGTGAGACCGCGCACTGTAGTTTCCCACTCAAGTGACAGGCTTACCTCGTCATGTCCGTGAGGAACTGTGCTTTGACTTGGTCATGTACGGCGCTTGCCGGCAGCTGTTGCAAGATCACAGGCAACCACGAGAGAAGTTCTTGCTGCCAGAGCGCCGCCAGCTGCCTGAATACAGTGACCACCGTCGACGCCGACTCCTCGGGGAAGTCTCCCACCGTCCCCGACAATAGGTAACCCGTCAACTCCAGGCCCTCCTTCTGCACTGTTGGTCTAATGGCGGCGGCGTATATAGGAAATGTTGGCGGGGGGGAAGATGAGGGAATCAGACAGTCATGAGTGACTACACCACGAATGAAATCTAGGGCTGCAAAGATAATGTCAGTGTGTATGACAGTGAGCGATGCCAGTGCGGCTCGGAAAGCGATCGGGAAGGCAGGCGAAGGGAATAGGATATCGGGAGCATAGTCGATCATCTGAAGCAGCATGTGTAGGTAATCTTCCATGACTATTGCGACCGGTCAGATACTCGCGCATACTATACGTGGCGACGGTACTGACCATCGGGAATGCTGGCCGGGGTCTTTCCCTGGAGCAGCTGCACAAGTTTCTTTGAAGTTTGCTCAAATGCTTCTTTGAACGCCGCGCGTAAGGCCGTCTCTTCCTCGTTCCCGAACCGACCGATGATCTTCCCGATGATCCATAGATAGCTCGAGAATCCGGTGGCCTCGAACGCAGCCGACATGCGCTTCAGGACAAATGGCAGGATTGGCCGGACCGTCCCGCCAAAGAAAGTGAGGGCGAGTCGGAGGACACGTGTCGTACGCTCGCAGATGCCGTAGTCTGATCCGTACTTCACGATGAATGGGTCAAAGAAACCCCAGCCTTCCTGTGCGCTGTTCCGACAGGCCGCGGGAAGGTCATCACCGAAGGTCTGGATAACGCCAAGCATTACCTCAAGACTCTCGAGAGCATCTAGAAAGATGTGTCACTTGACCCCACATGACCTGAGCAGGATAATGATACTCACTGCAAACGGACGTCAACTCTTCCTTCGTTGCCGGTGTCGGTTTCGCAGCGACTGCATGGACTTGGGCCAAGATATCCGAGGAGAAAGTGCGCAGAGACTGTGCGGCTTGCTCCATCGGCATAGCCGAGATGACATGCGCAATGGCTTCGTACACCATAAGCCGATCATCCTGGACCAGCTTCGTGCCTACAGTGCCGATGAACTGGTGCAACTGAGGGAGGAAATCGACCAGATGCTGAACGCAGGAGTCAGCAAACCACCCATAGAGCCACATGATTTGCCACATACTTGCTTGCAATCCTCGCAGAGGTACTTCAGCGCTTGCCCAGCGGCCGCATTGACCTCGGTATCTGAATCCTCAAAGCCAGCTGAGACGTACTGCAGCTGATACGGGATGTAGTCCGGGTGCCTGTTGATCCACTGCGTGTACCGAGAGATGATGAGGAGCGCGGCGTAGCGCACACGGGGGTGCGGCGGGAGCGACGGAATAAGGTCCATAATCTTCGGTACCGCTTTGTCGTCTGTGGGATCAACCTCGGCACCCATTGACCTCATCGAGAAGAGCGGTGCTTCTATCTCTTGCCAGGAGACCGCATTCGGGCCACGCGCGAGCGCCGCAGTGATCATGTCGTACGTGGCGAGCAGACAAGTGTCCGCGCCGAGCACATAGCAGCAGTCCTTGAGCGTGTCGCCCATGACATGGCGGAAGGAGCGGAAATTCTCCGCCTCCTGGCCAGTCAGGGTGCCGAGGTCTTTCGGGAAGTGCAGGTGTTGAATGATGACTCCCATGAGTGCCTTGTATGCATCGAAGAAGGGCGGAGGAACGGAGGGTTTCTTGCCGATGTTCTGCGCAAGTCGCATCCAGAAGTGGAAGGTGATAGGGACGATGTCCAGGTCGGGGTATGCGGTGCAGTCACCGATGGCCTCGACAATGGGGAAGAACGTCTCCGGATGGTGAAGTAGGAGACTGCGGTACGTCTCCCCGGCCTCGGTGAAGATGCGCGCCAGACCACGAATTTTGTCAGCATCCTCCTTGTATGCCGTTAATTTGGGTCGGAGCGCGATAACCCGCGGGACAAGATGCTCGATCATCGGCATGTTCTCCTCGACTTCTTGTGTTTCGTGTATGAGGTCACAGATTACGTTCACCGCGGAATCGAACAGCTCGTCCGAGGCCAACGCCTCAAAGGCAAAGCCAGGTAGCGGACTGTCGACCAGGGAGATGGCAGGTATCTCGCCTGCAGCGAGCCAGCTGCTGAGACAAGCAAAAACTTGAGCCTGTATGGTGCTTGTGACACCTGCAAGGAAAACTTTGCGTTGGAAACGAGCATACTGTTCGACCGGTTTGTACGCACCTGTTGCTTGCAGGTATATAGACAGAAGCTCCACAACTGCCGGTGCTTTCGCAGTTAGCAGCTGGCCCGCCCGCTCCTTGTACTCGTCATCCTGAATATGAAGCCGTTAGCCCAAGCCAGCGCTCCCAATCTCCAGTAGACGCTCACAGTGACGGGGATTTTGGTGTTGGTACACAGCTCCTCGGGCAAGATGGTGAGGAACTGTAGCAACGCAGGAACAGCTGTGGGATTCCTTCCAAAGGAATCAATCATGTTGTGCACCGGATCCTCCCACTGAGGTAGTTGGAGAGCGAGTCCGGAGATGGCGAGACAGAGCTGCACCATGATCGTACGCGGACCTGCATGGTATGTCTCCAACGCCGTCACGAGCGTATCGCGAAGCCGAAAGACGTCTGCCGTGTCCATTTCATGCAGGTCATAAGTTACCTATTGACCACAAAGGGCTATCAGCCATGCATGTCTACCACAGAATGAGCGGCACACCGACCTTTGCCCGGAATGTCTGCGCCGCAAAAAGCTTCGCTGCTGGAGGCACCTCCGGAGACAGCAGCAGTACGTTGCACGTTGCCCATGCATCGCGCTGGGGGCGGCCGAATGGACAGTCAGATGTCGAGCCCGGAAGACCGCAGGAGGCGAGAGGTATTTACGGAATGTTGGAAATCTTGAAGCCAGGTATTGGCTTGATCGAGAGCAGCCTTGTCGGGTGCACGGCCAAAGACATCGAGAGCAGAGAGAACAGCCTGAACCGCTGCCATGATCGTCGCAGCGCACTGAGAACGCAGATGGTTGTGAGCAAAAAGTTGCAGTCCGCCACTTCAGCCACTGGTGGCCCCATACGCATGAGTTTGCAGGTGTTGACGTCGACGCTCGTGGCCTGGTAATGCATAATGCACATGGTCATCTACCATATTCATTTGCTATACCTCGCGCTCACTCGCCTGATACTAAGACGCGATGGTATACGGGTATTGCAAGAGACCACCACACTACAGCCCAATAGAATAGCCTCGCATAATCAGGACACGTTACTACTGGGAGAAACGACCGGACATGCGCATGACTCAAAACGTGGTATCCGAGTAAGGAACGACAAAGCGGTTAGAACGCGCGACGAACATTAGACGTGTCATTGTAGCGAAAATGTACGATATGAGGGACGACGCATAGGCCATAGCAAGCGAGACGGGTGAGGAGGGAGGATGAACTCGAAGTAAATCAAGGACGTCGACATCGGTCGCGTGCAAGGTATCATATGAGACAGAGAAGACAATCACGGGCGGCCCAGTGCGAAGCGGTTCTTCTTGCCAGTCTTGAGAGCATTGTTAGTGGGGTTATTCTGTACAAGGGGCATAGGCAACTTACTGATGTCTTTCCTTCTGGAGTGAGGGGACGGCCATTCTCGATTCGCCTCTTCTTGTCCTCGAGGTCGAGCCGCTGCTTCTCCAACGCCTCTTTCATCTCCCGATGCCGGGCGTAGAGCTCCTCCTCCGATTGCTTGAGCTTGGCCTCCTTCTCCTGCACCTTCTGCTGGAAGACCATCTTCATCTCGGCCTCCATCTTCGCGAGCTTGGCTTCGTGCATGATGCGCTCCTCCTGTATCCTAATAGCCGGGCTGCACGAACGGTAAGAGACATCCCGAATTGCGCAGTTAGCTACTCACTTGATCTCCTTGAATACACTAGAGTCTTGCACGACACCCATGCTGAGCAACTTCTCCGTTCGCCAGTTCTCGTACAAAACGTCGTTGGTGTACTCCCTGAGCTCTTCCATGTAGGTGCGGACCAACATTTGCCGAAGTTTGACGAAGTCACAGTGGTCTTCGTTGTCCACCTCGACAACACCCCAAGGGTATGCACGGCCGCGCACCTTACGACCATCAGGAGTGGTAACCTCCTTGTCTGAGCCGACAACGGCGAATGGAATCTTGCTAGCAATCTCCTCCGCCTCCGCAATCGCCTCGTCGTCCTCGTTCTCGTAAGTAGGTGCTTGGAAGATGTGAATGTTATGGTAGGCGATGTCGACGAGAATCTATACGACACTGTGAGCATGCTTGCAACGCAGGCACGACAGATACATACCCTGGCCTTGAACTCAGCCACCTCCTCGTCCGTGAGAGTATCCGCCTTCGCAATAATAGGAATAAGGTTGACCTTCGTGTGAAGCTGACGCATGACCTCTACGTCAATAGGCTTCAACCTAAGAAGCAAGTATTCATTTCCCAGCATTCGAAGCAACTAAGTTCTGCGACTACTCACGCGTGGCCGGTTGGTTGAATGAAGTACAAACAAGCATGGATGCGGTTGTCCACGATTTTTTGGCGGTTAACCCGGTTCTCCTGCTCGAGGTAGGAGTCAAACCGGGCCTCAATGTTCTCAACGATGGGCCTCCAGCTGTGCAGACACATCAACACGTGATGCTAAGGCTGCGCGTCGGTGATATCGTACCATTCATCGTTGTTGACAAAGTCGCCGAAACCGGGCGTGTCAACGACCGTCAAACGAAGGCGGACACCGCTCTCCTCAATGTCTACGCTCCAAACACGGCCATACGTGAGTGGGACACGCCAAGGAGCCACTTTACTGCGATAGCTCACCGGCGCTTATACTCTCGATGGCGACGGTCGAGGGTCTTTCAGCGCTGGGAGGCAGCGGCTCCTTCGGAGGGTACAACGGAGTGTTGAACAGGGTGTTAATGAGCGTCGACTTGCCCAAGCCAGACTCCCCTGAAGCACACATGAGTAGACGGACATACGGGCCGCCGTGTGTGACACGTACCGACAACCATGGCAGTGAACTGGAAACCCTTCCGCACGCTCTTCCTGTGGACCTGGTTGGGCAAGTTGGCGAAGCCCACAAAGCCCATGAGCTTTTTGCGGATAATAGGGGCAGCGCCGACATCGTTGGAACCCGCCGGAAGAGACGGGCTGGAGCCGTTCATCCTGCTCGACCCGTTGGGGGTGAGAAGGTCGCCGTTGCCGGTGGAAGCGTATGAGTCCGTCATCTGGAGTGCGTAGGCAGTGGTTAGGAGCAACGAGGAGAGCAAGAGCGAGACGTGGCTCACCTCGAGGGTCGGCGAGGAATGGAAGGGATGAAGAATCGCCTCTGGTCGCGAAGAGTGCTGTTGTTTGGCGTTGATTGACCGCGTGGCGTCAACTTCTAGTCGAGGTTTGGGCAGCAACAACGTCTGTGACAGCGCCGCCCGCCTCAGCCTCGCCTCCGACGTCCGTCATTGACAAGCGAACACACTCACCCAGGCAACTGGCCGTTCCGGCGTTGGCGAGGTTGACCTGAGAGATGTCATTGCACACGTCCACCTCGCCGTTTCCAGCCATATCCATTCCACACGCTTCTCAACCAGGATCTGATCAGCGCACCATGAGGCCGCAACAGTCTCACAGATCCGGCTTCTAGTACTTATTATAGGCTAAGCTTATTCTAGCCATAGTATGCTGTTATGTGTTACAAATGACATGAGTACACTGCGAGTCTTGGGTATGCCTGACGCAGCCCACGGCACGTAATCTAGCGTTACGGCAAAATCTTATGCAAATGTCCATGTCATGATGCATACCCAATGCATACCATGGGCGTTGTCCGCCCCGACACTATCGGTGACCGAACAAGATAGTATCGTAGGGGCCGTCCCGTAAATATTGATACCGTATACCTCTCATTCGTCGAAGAATGCGGGTCAGCGATAGTGTGTTGTTTTCTCAGGAACCGTCCGCTACCCCAGAGTCCTAACGTAATGTCTGACCGGAGCTTTCGACGTCGAAGAAGAGCCTACATAGATCATCAACGTGTGTTTCAACCGGCTCCGCACCGCGAGCAACTACGTTGGCGGGTGTGCATAGACCGCAAATACCAAGGGTCGTAGCGATACGGCAGAGCAGTCAGGTCGCGTTATGTCCTCCTCGGCCGTCGTGGTCGGTTCCTGCGAGCGGGTCCTAAAATTCGCTGCTCAAAGCACTGCCGCGAGCTCGAGCGACCCGTGAATCCGAGGACACGGGGCAGTAGGCAATAGTTACATTGGCCATCGAAAGCCATGCATTCGGCTGAGAATGGTACAGAATACTGAAACGTACCCGCCGTAATAGACGCACTTTCGGGAACAACCCAGATCCGCTCCTGTCCCGCGCTATTCATTAGAGACAAGCAGAGAGAACCGAATTGCATTACGGGGATGCGGTAGGATTAGGCGCGGTAAGCTCCTCAACAGCGGGCAGCCATTCTTTTGGGAAGTCTCTGAGAGTGGGTTTGGCGCGTCTGCGGCCATAGAGGTGCTCCCCCTTCTTGTCTTTACGCTTCTTCGCCTCAATATGTCGCGTGTCAAGAGGGACGTCCTCGAAGCTGTCTTTTGTGTTCTGTCCGGCAGAGATTAGAGGACATAACCACGACAAACTCTCAGCAACTCACGTTCGCCTCTGTCAACAGTCTATCCAAAGCATCACTAGCCCACTTCATGTTCTGCGCAGCCATTGGGAAGTCCTCGCAGGAGACAGTGAAATAACCGTGCTCCTTGTCCTCTTCGAGGGGTGAGATACCGGAGTTCGCGGGAGGCTCGAGCGTCCACCGGGGTCCGGCAAGCACTTTGAACTTGTGCACCGCAGACTTGTCCTTCAACGGAAGCCGGGATATGGGCACGGTGATGGCGCGCTTGAGCGTCGCTGGATGGTTTTCGCCACCGTAAGTTATGGAGCGCACGACCAGGGGTGCCGAGGCACTTGGCGGTACAAACGGCTTCCGGTAGGCTGTTCGAAAGGTTCAATTTAAAGAACCCCGCTACAAGGGAAATGCACCCACCGACGAGGTTGGGCATCTCGTGCTCAATGAGCCGCCAGTAGTACAACACCCGGCGTTGCTGCTGCAGCCTGATGTGCCCCGCAGAGCTTGTGTCAAGGGAGCCGTCATCATCCAAACACTCGTCATCTAGGCTATCGTATCCTTCAATATTGCTGCCCGCGATTTTGAGGTCGGACACGGTGCGCTTGACTGCTACCACGGCTGAGGTATGGAAGTGATGGTTTGGCCGGGGGACGACCGGGCGGAAGGCCCTGCACGCGTTACGCGCAGCAAACATGTTGTAGCGCAGGAGAGCGTGGCCGCGTCGAGGGAGCCCCAGCGAAGACTTTGACGGAGAACGAGTGTGACGGTGGCAAGCTTGCCTCGGAGTCGGAGGCCAGCACGCAAACCCACGTTTCGGGTTGATGCGCGCATCTGAGATCTCGATCGCGTATGCACTCTCCTCGGGCGCTTCTGAATCCGAGTCGTCCACTGCGCGCCCGCCGAAGGCAATCTCACAAACCCCTCATCATGGTCGTAAGTCATGGTAACCTCGACCATACCTTGCGGTGCACTCACCTTATTAGCGGCTCTTACTCTCCATCAAAGCTGATCTCGAGAATGTCACCGACCTGGTTCCTGCATCTGAAGACTTCGAGTATTTCTTTCAAGTGAAGGACCAGTGTACTTCCGGGTCTCGAGCCCATCTGACCTGTCGTCGCAGGTGAAGTGCACTAGCTGCAACGAGGTTCACCCCAAGCTTGTGTCCATCAACAGTGTGGTGCGCCCCGATCCTCTGTCTCTTCCCGGACGCGTCGGCCGCTAATCAGACACTGCAGGAGGAGCGCGAGGTGTCATCTGGCAAGGGCAGCACCGCGCACTTCGTTTGGCGATGTGGGCTTTGCAAGCGCGAGTCATCAGCCAAGTTCGACCCGGGTTTCAAGCCCCAACCATACTCAGCGGATGCGAACGGACAGTTTGCGTCCTTTCTGACCGTCGACTGTCGTGGTTTGGAGTTCGTCGGCTTCGACCCCAGGGTGTGTACACACGTCTATGGAACACCGTAATCTGACTGAGGGGTTCTCAGGGGACATGGCGTTGCATAGGCGCAGAATCTAGTACTGTCTTCGACGAAGTAGACCTAGGAGAAGGCGAGTGGGTTGACTACGATGAGAAGGTGCTTTGGATGCATCAATGTTCAAGCTTATGTTGACGTTTGCGCACTCTAGGCTGCCTTACCTGTTGGCGTATCCAACATCGACGGCAAATGGACAAGAGCTTGAGATTGAGTGGAAAAGAACGGTCGCTCGTGTACTATAGCTGAATTTTTCAATGGATCATTCGCATTGAAATGTCAATGGACCTTGGGTGCCAGCATATTGCAGCGGATACATGCCAGACCTAACGAATTCAGAAGGTGTTTGGAGTATAGTACACATGTATGCGACACCGTGAAGCCCGCAAGCCACGAGAACAATACAGCCGCGAAGTGACGAAGAACGCTTGATTAGGGCAACAATCGTGCTACATGTGCGAGGAAAGGTTGAGAAAGGAACCATGATGAACGAGAGACAGGAGTAGAACGTTGTGTTTGAGAGAGGGCGCTAGGATAAAGCATGCAACGGGTAGGAATATTGTGGCAGGCGTGTCCGCAGGACAGTTGAGGGAAAATGGAGTATAAGACAGGTGCTGCTGACGCGGCGATACACACACACACAGAGGTTGCCCTATTGGAAACCAGGGAACTGCCAGCCCGGCTGCAGTCTGAGATATGAGTGTTGCCGTAGTTCAGCGGCACTCGGCCGTAGATCAGGATCCCTACGATGTAGTCAGATCACAGCAGCGAAATTGGACCAGACGTACTCACATGGCGAAACATTTCTGCCGGAAGTCATCCGCCAGCAGCGATAGGGTGATGCTTTCAGGCAGTGGAGGAGACTGACGATTTTGATACAACTGCGCGAAGTCAGTGGTGAGTACAAGATGATCATACGAAGGTAACGGTAGCTTACGTGGAGCAAAACTGCCATTGCTTCTTGACCATTCCAAGGCCGCTGCCCCGTCCACATCTCGTAGACGACACAACCAACGCTCCAGATGTCCACCTTCGAGTTGTAACCCCCCTTCTGGGCGTTGATAACCTCTGGAGCCATCCAGAACACGGTTCCCTGCATCGAGGTGTAGGCGCCTGCCTGCTCGATGTCGTCCGTACGCTTCGAGATGCCGAAGTCAGAAATCTTGCAAATGCCGTTCATCTCTACCAAGATATTGTCTGCTTTAAGATCCTATTACGTGTCAACCCGTGCGTCGCGTTATAGCGGGGAATGCACGTACTCGATGCAAGATGTTCTTGCCGTGGAGGTATTCCAAGCCAGCAAGAATCTGGCCCGTAAATGACTTCGTGACCTCCTCCTCGAACTTGCCGTATCTGCGTAGGCAGCTAGCAATTGATCCACCAGGAACGTACTCCAAGAAGCTATAGACACGTCAGCGGATGCCAGCGGAGCAAGTTGGAGGTGACACACATGCTCAAGAACGATGGCGTCTCCTCGAACCCAAGATATTGTACGATATTCGGATGATCTAGGTCCTTCAACGTCTCGCTCTCTAGTTTCAACGCTTCCACAACCGTTATTTGACGCGTATCGGTGATGTCGCTGGCCGTTCTAGGTATCTCTACTTGCTTGACGGCAATCATCTCTCCGGTCGTTGCGTTGAGTGCGAGATACACCTTGCCGTATGTACCCTTGCCAATTAGCTCGCCGCGGATCCACCTGAAGATCGCTGCATCCGAGTATTAGTAATAAGGGGATAGAAAATAGACGGTACACATACGCCTCACAGCACCACCGGGAGATGCTTCCGATGGCAGAGGAGGAACCTCAGCCTCAGTTGTGACCTCCTCGACCTTGCTACCCCATAACTTAGTGTTACGCTTCCGCAAGACAGCGGGCACCGAAGACTCCATGCGCGACGCGCGTTTCTTGAGCTCCGCCGCCACAACTCGAATGGACTTCTTGTGCTTGTTGCGTTGCGGCGCTGGAATGGGGTTCTCGGTAGTGATCGGCGACGTGCCTCCTGAAGGCATCTCAATGACTGGCCGATCAAGGTCATGATCCTTGAAGAAGTCTTCGATACGGTCGAGGACTGCTTCAGGCGGTGGACGAGGAGCCCACGTGCTGTCGACATTGTCGTCGAAGGTACTCCGACGCACATCCTTTACACTGCCTGTATCGATATGAGGATGAGGGCCTCTCGAAGACTGAGGCGGATACGAAGGGGGCGGAGGAAAGTCCGCCGGTCCAGGCAAGTTCGCTGGAGGTGTCCTGTCATGATTCGCTGAAGGCGATAACACGTCTGCAGAGGATTTCTTGGGTCCCATGAAAAACTCTCCGTCGCTATCCGACTCTGAAAGGGAATCCAGATCGGGTTCAGGACGGTGCGAGGCCCGGGTCGGCTTGAAAGGCTTGACAGTGCCGTCCTTACTGTCGTCGACCAACTTCGCCCATGCTTCTGCTTCTTTCGGCAAGACAGTCCGTTCTCCCGAAGGCCTATCCCCAGGTACAGGACGATGACCGCCTATCCTTGCAAGCGGGTCGCGGCCATATGGCGCAGTGGTAGGAACGGCAGGGCTAAGTGGAGGAGTACGAGTCGAGGGTCCCACTGCAGGCATCGGTCTATCAGCCGGAGAGGCAAGGAATGCATCTTCACGGGCGACGACACCATTGGGAGATGTCACATATGGGGAGAAACGGGGAGAGAGACGAGAGCGAGAAGGTGTGCGGTCGTCGTGGGGGCTAATAACAGAAGCGTGGCTCGGCGAGTTCCTTCTATCCTGTGCAGAGCGCGGGCGAGTCAATGGCTCCATCGCGGGTGGCGAGGTTGGGGTGCGCGCGCTCGGAGAGTTGACGTATGCAGGCGACGTGACAGTGCGTCCAGGAGGAGTAGCAGGAGACATTCCTCCACGCCTCGGATCATACATCCGCCTTTCACGCTCGGCATCGATGTAGGCAGAGGAGGTCGAGGGCCGGCTAGTGCTCGAGGGCAGCGGAGGCTGAGGGCGGCTTGGTTGACGACCGGGTACAAGCATGGGGGGATGATCACTGTGCGCGGCAGCAGCAACTCTCAGGTTGGGGTTACTCTTCATGACACGACGGAGAGGTCCTGAAGAAGTATTGGGACTGTCATAAGTTCCGCGGTTGAATAAGGTCATTGGAATCGCCTGCCCGTTCTTCCGCTTGCTCTTAGGGTCATTCATTCCACCTGAATGAGGCTTACGGTTATCCTGGGGAGTGCGCGGGCGGCTCTTCTTCTGGTTCGGCTCGTCCTGGCGCAGTCGCTCTTCACGAGGACGCGAGGGCGACTCGGCTACGTTCGTCGCGTCCGAGACCGGGAAGGGTTTATGACGAACAGCAGTATCTTCATTGCTGTTCGATACGGATGGGGACCAACGCGAGGCGCTATCATACCTCGTATGCCGCGGCGGATAGGGAAAGGGTGCTCCTGGAGCGTAGTCGCTACGGGGTACGTTGGCTTGCATGTTCGGGGGCTCGGGACCTCTGCCAGCCGATGATAAGTCGGGCGAAGTAATCCAGCTAGGTGATCTAGGACGATATGGTGAATGGGACCGCGGCGAAGGCTTCTGCAAGGGAACAGGGGGTATAGGTTGCCTGCGCATCGCCAAGTCTCGATCGCCATCGTCAGACAACGAGGGTTCATAACCTGGATCTTCGGGAGGCACGCGCTCGCTTGCAGATGACTGACTCCCGTGTCTTGACCTTGACCGTGAACGCCGCGGGCGTGGGTTCAAACCGTGCTGTGGCAATGTCGGTGGCGGTATCGTATGCTCCATGAACGTATCAGGGTCCTCTCCATGCGGAGGCTCATGGACGAACGCCGAGGAGTGCGACACGAGGAGCTTGAGAGTCCCTGTCTCATCGCCTTGTTGACGACAGAGATCGAAGAGCTCCTCGTCCGTCAAGGCATTGCCGATGGCAAATCTTGACAGCTCAGTCCGGTAGATGGAGTAATCCGGCTGTGCTTCGTCTGACACCAACAACTAAGGCGGATAGCCGTGAATGCCGACCCCTTGGGTATGTATCGCAAGGCTTACCTTGGAGAATATCCGTTCACGAATGAATGCGCCTGTCATTGCACCGCTGACATCAACCAAGGTGAAGTTGTCTGCGTTGGTCGTGACAAGCAAAGCCACCTTATCGATAGGTTTCGACGCGACCTTGGGGTACGGTAGAGGCATATAGATAGTTGAAGGCGGCGCTGATGTACCCGGGTGGAAGGCAGGGTAAGGATCAGAGCCACTGTTGCTTGGCTGAAGTTGTGAGTGAGGCGTGTACGTGTCGGGCGTGGAGGTGGTCGGAGACTGCTGAAGAGTTCAGTCCATGACCCAATCACCCGTACGATGCCACTTACGCTGGACGGCCTACTGTTGTGTGAGGACTTCCGGACGTGAGGGCGTCGGGTGAAAGGAGGCTTGAAGGCATCAATTATCTGCGCTGAGCGCTGACATACCGCTTCGTTACGATCTGCGAGCGGCAGCGCAATCATCTCTGGCCTGAGCGTGCCCTCCCCTGGTAGATCAACCGGAGGAGCACTCTGCCCAGGCGTACTTGGCGGCGGAGTGGACTCAACAGCAGGCGAGCTAGTGCTAGAAGGAGATGACAAGGCTGGGTTGGAAGGATTAGAGACATAACCTGGTCTCTGGTCTGGTATGTCCGTCGTGAGCCGAGGAGGGACACGACCAGTCGGCGGTTGTGCCCGCTGATTAGGTGCGCCATGACTAGGGCTAGGGAGGGGGAGGGGTCGACGGCTGTAGTCAGGTTTGTGCATGATCTTCGCTTGTTTCGTCTCCTCCGAATCACTGCTCGAGTCCGGGCTGGGATTGTTGACGACCAGAATGTGCGGACGCATTGGTCTGCTGCGGCTCTTGTTGCTGACGGTGGTGCTCGATCTCGTGTCGTCCGACATGATGGCAAATGAGTGTTGAGACGGGGATGCAGCGGTGGTCGGGACAGACTGCAGCCTGGCCTGACGACAGGGAAAGAAAGGAAGGGGTGGCGACAGAGACCGGTCTGCGTCGACAGCGCGCAGCCTAGGTAAGCTTTGAGTGGGCCCGATGAGTGAGACGGCAGTAGACGAGGCCGAACGGAGCGTCGTCGAGCGGGACGGCGAAGGCGACCAAGAAAGCGCGTTGCGCCAGGCACTCTGCGGTGGATGCTGACTAAGCCCGCGCTTTAAGCGAGGGAGCGGCTCGACTCGGTCGACGCGCTTGAAGAGGCAAGTCTCCCGTCCTCCAGTCTCACCGGCGGTTGCTTTCGCCCTTCGAGGCTCTTTTCCGCCTCTATTATGGCCCTATATTCACTGCGCGCTGCGCTGCTCCATTCATCTCTCTTCTATCTGGAACCCACCTGCTCACCGCACACCCTTCATATCGTCTAATCGGAGCCTCAAGGCCGGCCATCTCCCACCGCCATTCAGAATTCCGACCTCCGCCGCCAACCGCCCGCGATCTAGCTAGCGACCCAATTTCCGAAGCGTCACCTTCAGCATATGCGGCCATCTACCCGGCCGGGCGCGAACGTTTGCAGAATGATTGTTGCGACCCAAGTTGTTTCAGCCACGACGACGTCAGACAGCCGTTTCACGTAGCCGTACATCGACGACCTGTTCAAGTGGTTGCACAATAGCCCGGCGTCATTGATGATTTCGGCGCTACAAATAGCAACTTTGACGGCGCAATGCATGGCGTGTGCCCTCTGTGGTTTAATGCACCGAAGGCCGGAAGCTGAGCCAAAGTTCCACACTCTACCGGATCAACCACATGCATTTCGATGCGAATGACCACGGCGCTTGCGGGCACGAGGCACCCATAAGTCAGGTGTACAGCAGTAGAGTGCATACAAAATGGTACAGGTTCCGTCCATGAAGCCAAGGCAACATCTACACGCTCACTTGCCGCCATACTCGAAGGTGCCCTCACCGAGGTCCAGCTAAGGGATTGCTATCAGACTGATCATACACGCAACAAAGGGAGGCACCGTACCTTGGGAAATTCAGCATGCTCGTCGAGCATGTTTTCCCCCCAGCAGAGAAGGCGGAGAAGACCTACGAGTTTTGCCTCCTTACCCTGGCTCAGACTCTCCAGAATCGCGGCATTCACTTCGCCGGCGGTTTTCGTGCGCTGCGCGGGTGACAGAAGCTCACTGATCGCCGGAGGCACCAGAGGGGACGCTTCGAATGCCAGAAGCGCCATGGTCCGCTCGAGCTCAGACAGAAATTCTGGGCTCTCTTCTCCCCTCGGAGCCAGTTCCTGTTGAGCGAATTGCAGCGCATCGACGATATTGCCTTGCTGAATGTATTCGATCAGCTTCTGTTGCTGAAGACGGAAGTAAAGTGCCGGGCTTGTGTCCAGAAGCTGCAGCATAGGACTTGTCAGCGGTATATCCCCGAAAACGAGAGCGGGCCGCATAAGGAGATCATATTGAAGACTGAAGTTTTGGTGTATAGAATATCATCACAGGCCTCACGGACCTATGCGTGGTGCATGAAAGGTTGAATCCTTTCGCCGCCGCCCCCAGACGGGGGCCGCACAATGTGACTGACAAAACGACTCACCTCCGGATTCAAATCGTTCACCCGGGTGATCGCCTCACTGACATCCCCTCGCTGCAATGCTTCGCGAATGTTCATACGGCTCTCAATACTCTCGAAGTCCACCGGCGAGTTTAATCCCGCTTCGCGAGAAAACTCCTCCGCCGCTGTCTTGTAGCCCTCGATCACCAGGTAATCCATCACCAGACGATTCAGGTCACTATGAAACGGGAGGGTCAGCCGATTGTCCATGAAAGCAAAGCACGGGCGACGTGAGGGCATCAGGTAATACATGCAATACAATTTTTGGCTCATCTCATGGTTTCAGAGAGATTCCCAATAGTATGTTCATCCTATAAACGAAGCAAGATTGAAGGCCACTCACTGTTTCGAAACACTGACATCGTGAAGACGTCTTTCCCACTCTTCTTGAATAATCTTCTGCTTTTGCGGCTGGACAAGCCATGAGCACAGGAAAGGGATGGGACCTGAGTGGGCATACTGACCATAGGGGGTACGGTGAGCCGTGGTAGCAGAGATTTATGCGTGAAGTCGTCATTTAGGGCAAGCTGCTTGACGTCTCTGCTGGAGCGCTGGTCGCCAGCCAATCACCTGCTCCGACGGGCCGCCACTCGCCGAGGCAACCGTGCGCCAGATTCGTGAAGCCCTGAGGATGCTGTACATACGACGAGGAGGAGGAGCGGGGATCCATACGAGGTGCACTCCTTGGATATATATACGGCCTGTTGCACAAGCGAAAGACTACCACTCCGCATATACGACGAGCGATTGTACGAGGATAAACACTCGCACTACGTCGAATCATGGTACGGATAGAACCAGGCAAGTCTACAACATAAATGCACATACATACTGCAATCCAGCATACACGTCGCACCCATGCGACCCACCTCCGCACGGACGCATGGTCGTCTCTCTTCATAGGCAAGGTATTGGAACGCTTGGCCGCTATGCCTTTGACACAATGCCACCAGAGCGAATGATGTCGAGAAAGTCGTCCTGACCCAAGGTCGCTGCCGGGGCGCATTAGCCATGAGTGTCATTTATCGAACCTGATACGTAGACGCACCTTCCTTGCCTCTTCCAATTATGTTGTCTTTCTGCTTGCCTTTCTTTGCCTGCTTTTTGTCTGGCACCGGGGCTGGCAACGTCGGCTTGCCCGACCCTCTCTGGGCTTTCACTTCTTGTTGTACTGCTGCAGACGCCGCTTGTGTTTGCTGTATGACGTTGAAGAGCTTGACAACTGTTCAGTAGTTGAGTCTCAACTGCTCTGCACGACGCAAACGGGTGGGATCCGGACGCACCCCCTCTTTGAGCGACCTTCCTTAATGCTCGTTCACTCTCCCCGCCCCATCCACCGATCACATCTTGTATTCGGCCTTTCTCTTCTCTCTCCTTCTTCTCCACCTCGAGCACCTTCTTCCCCTTGAACTCCAACTTTTCGTCATTTCGTTTCCTTGCGATAGAAGGTTTGAGAGATAACGGGAGATTTGAGGGCGCGTCTGTGCCTAATAGTGTTTGCAGAGTAGTACCGAAATGAGTTGCGTCTGTAGCTCGACGCTTGCGCTTCAGGGTTTTCTTCGACTTTGCTCGCTTCACCTCCGTGAGCTCATCCTCAGTATCGGGAGATGAAGCAGCCTCCTCGCTTTCGGACCCGCTATTGTCAGAGACCGCCTCGTGCTCAGAGACACTGTGGACGTCGGAGGGTGCACTCTCGTTTGCGTCTGCTGCTTCAACTGCAGGAGATGCGACTTTCCTGCGTTTTGTTGGAGGCATGTTGTTGGAGCTTGGTGACAAAAGGGAGAAGGAGGAGCGAGGCAAAGCTGCCGAAAGCGGCAAATGATCGACTACATGTACACCATAGGCGCCCATATGCCGACCTTTGCGCGGGGCTGACATTGACAACCAACCATTCCGAGACGCACTAAGTACCACTTACCGGCTGCAGGTACCCACTCATCCATCTGCCAACCAACGACCGGCTTAACTCCCATCTGACGCGCCCAGGAAGCCCTTCGCTACGAACTCACGCGGGGAAAGCTGCGGGACACCCGATTCGACACATCCGATCTACACGCTGCTCCCCAGCCCCCGCGCACACTTGTGCTGGTGAACGGTGACAAGTTGGCACCTGGCGACCTCGCGGTTCACAGAAGTAGGCGATATTGATACGCGCGATCTTCGACGCGGCCGAAGGCAGCGAGATGGCCGCGTCTCCAGTCCCACCCGTCGACCTCGGTGTCGAGCCTGACTTGCAACCTCTATACCCGACACCCGCCCAAATTGCTCACCTACTATCTCCATATGTTGGTCTCTCACCGCAGCAAAAGGCAGAGCTCGTGTCCCACTGCTTGACGCGTGCATGTCATTTCGGTGATATGCTCATACTGTCGCACCTGCTCACGGACCCGAACGCGCACCCGTTCGTAGACCTGGCGAAGAGGGAAGATGGCCTCGGCCTAATCAGTACGACTATCCTCGGATTTGGATCGGAACTCGAGAAGGATATCGAGAGGGAAGAATGTGTCCGACTGCTCGTATCAGAGGGTTGCGACGTGACCACTGCAGACCAAGGTTTGTCAGAGCTGCCTTTCTTTCTCTGCCATATTCATATGTTCCGCAGACGGCTGGACACCCTTGCATTATGCTGCGCTTCTCGCGACCCCGACCCTAGTGTCCTTTCTTCTAACACACGGGGCTTCCGCTTTCGCGCTAACGCGTAGAAGGCTGACAGCTTTGGACATCGTCACCGCGCACTCCACTGTCCCGGGACGTGAGGACGTTGCATTAATACTCCAGGAAGCAATGCGTGGCGAGGGATGGAAAGGCGGACGGATGGAGGAGCAGCGGCGGCTACTCGAGCGGCACACTCATCGTATGGGTAAGCGGAAGAACGTACAACTTGTTATCGAGAAGGTGCTCGGCATAAGCCCTAGGTGGTGGGGTGATGACCTTTCTGATCCCAACTTCGATTTCGACGTGGAAGATGAGGATGAGGCCCCAGATGACACGGTTTTTGTGAGTGCTCATAACAAACGTTGCTAACCATAGCCTCAGATCATTTACAGACTCCTCTGCCTGACTACAACTCAATGCTCGTGTTCTCTCCGATGTCACTGCCCGACATATTCCAATCTCTCATCACCGACTTCGAACCATCACTCCGGAACGCCGAACCAGCTAATGCGTTGTACATGCTCGCGCGTTTCGCTTGCATCAATTGTGACCATAACTGGCTTGAAGATCTCATACTCGGTGCATGCGATGCGATCGAGGAGACGTTCTTTGTGAGCACCTTCAGATATATGTGACTGAAAGGCTGAACCCGCCCCAGAACCGCGCAGACGACCCGACGACATTGATATTTTGGCTCTACAATACAACAGTATGGCTGCACCTGATGCGTTGTGATAATGCTATCAATGAGACGCTGGAGATGCTTGGGTCCTTTACCTTGATAGAGGAGATATTGAACTCTGACTTTGGTAAGCCCAAATTTCGCGTAGAGCCATGCCATAACTCATCCGCTTGCGTTTCAGTCTTCATTATCCGCCTCGCTGAGCGAAGAATTGACCAACTACTAGACGCGGCGCTGCTAGACTACACGCCATTATCGAAGGAGTTCGAGTCAGTGGAGTTCGAGTCGGAGTGGTCCTTCCTCCGTACGTTTGGAGGCGGGAAGAAGAAGGCACCGGCCGCGAACGGTGTTACGCCGAAGAATGGCCAACCCAGTACTCCGAAGGGGGGGAGCCGACCGCCTTCTCCTAATCCTTCTACGTCTACGTCGCCCACGAATGCCCGAGGCTTTGCATCACTGCGGCAGACCTTCGCCCGCACACGAGCATCGTCGAATACGCCTCTGCAATCGCTCTTTGCGGACCCAGGCGCGACCCCTTCCCCACCCTCGCCTAAGGACATCACGTCTTTCATCACCGCTCTTCATACCCTTCTCACTCTATCCGGAGTCAATCCAGCTATCATCATCCAGCTATGGTCGCAGGTCATGTACTGGACAGCATGTAGGACGTGGTTACCATGCAGGTGGGCTGGTGGGCTGACTTTGTGGTAGGTGAAACGTTCAACAGAGTTTTAACTCGGAAGAAGTACATCTGCCGGTATGTTGTCATGATCCTCTCCCACTATCGAAGGCTATCTAACGTGCATCAAGTTCACGGGCGGTCCAGATCAGCATGAATCTGAGTGTCCTGGAAGAGTGGATCGGCGAGATGCAGCTTCCGCGTGGCATCGGCTCTCATTTCGCGCCTGTCAAAGATATGTTAGCCTGGTTGCAGGTAGCGGCTGCATTTTGCACGTGATACTTGTAACTAACATACTTGCAGAGCTTGTCGTCAATAACGGAGTTTCCCAACTTGATCGCAACTATACAGACCTTGCGCAACCTCAATCCGCTCCAAGTTTCGTCTTTCCCTATATAGTGCCGGTATAATACTGAAACTTGTTTAGATGCGTCGTGCTGTCCGCGATTATCGATACGAAGTCAACGAGCCACGGATGACAGATGAGTGTAACCAGTACCTCGCGCAGTTGCAGAAGGACTGGGAGAGGCATCGCGTCAAACTCGGCGTCGAGGCTCTGCGGAAGGAGGTATGCCTGTTGATCAACGCGACGGGAGCGAGAGCTCACAGAGGCCGCAGATCGGAGAGCGCGAACGCGACCGGGAAGAAGGGCTCAGCGTCTCACCTTCTCTCCACGATGTTCCCATTGGCGATGGCAGGACATCACCAGCACCCTCTCAAGAGATGAACGCTGCACAGCGTAACATCGATGCGCTGTTTGATCGGACATGGGAGAAGTCCGCCTGGGAGCCAGCTCGAGCTCCCGATCCCCTGGGTGAGCTGCTCGACTCAAGATACATGTTGCCTTTGCTCTTCCCGTCCGACCCGCGCATGCTTGGCGCGCTCCCAGCTAACCGGTCGACGCCGGACGAGGAGAAACGCCACAGTAGTCGCCTGAGCCAGGACTCGGCGGCCAGTCAAGCAAGCTTTGGGACTCGTGGCGCGATGGCATGGCGACTGAAGAGCAAGAAACTGCGTGAGGTCAGCGCGACGACGCTTCAATGGGTAGACGGGTCGAGAGCAGCTCGGCGGTGGACAAGGCCGGCAGAATTTGAGGAAGAGGAGGACTGGGAGCAGCTGCCGCCCTACCCTACTGCGGACGTGCACTCACCGGATGCATTGAAGGTGGAAGTTCACTTCACGCCTCTGACTAGGAAGCCCTCGGCACGCAGCAGGGGGCGAGCAAGCAGTGCAATTGAAGAGGAGATGCCGGATCCCATGGAAGAGGATGTACAAGAACCTGCATGATGAACTCCGCTATGCTCTGCTCGCTTATAGTTCGCGTCGTTGCTCTGGATCGTATCTGTAGTCTGCTCGTCATCTCACGCAAGTTGTATATTATGATCACCAGTTCGTCAACAGATTTTTTGTTACTCATAGGGCGGATCCAGCCGTTGTGCTTGAGGTGTACAGTGTAGTATATAGGGCACGCGCCGATGAGGTTACGACATATCAATCAAGGGGGATCTGAGATCATAAGTCAGCGGCGCTGCACAGGATGGGAGGCCGTTGCCCGCGTTTAAACTGTGCTTGAGCCTTGCCCAGCGTACTGCGCACACGCCACTGTACTGCTTCCTGTTCTTTCCTGCCCTGGTTTTACCCTCTTATTCTCTCCATTTATTATTCTCCTTTTCCGACGACCGATCATGATTATCGAAGACATGGCGTCCTCCCAAACTACCCTTCACGACACCGAACCCCCAGGGTACGCGAGCGAGACCAAGTCTGCAATGCTGGGTCGCGGCCACAGCTACAGTCAATCCACTGCTAAGCTACTGCCTGATGAAGATATGGTCCACAAGGCTGTAGGGCCCTCAGAGGATGCCTTTGACACGTCGTACAGGCAGCCATACTACGCAGAAGCAGCTCCCAACCCATCCTACAATCCTGCCTACCCGGAGCCCGACTACTCATATAACCCTGGCGCATACGTGCGCAACGACGCGCAAGACAAGCAAGAAATCCAAGAGAATTCATACGCGAAGACACCCGAGCAATATGGCATGCGGAACTATCAGAACATGGGTGAGTTACGCGTTGTGCGGGTATTCTCCCGTTCATACAACTAGGCTCGAACACAGGTTACGATGAACCGTTTCCGAAGCCTCGACGTGAACGGCCTAATCTGATCAAGCGATTCTTTGGCATGTATCCCCTGGAGGACAGGATCGCAGACAAGAAGGCGGGGGTTGGTGTACAACGGCGACCATACGTCGGTATGTCCAACGCGTCGTGATACTTATTTCCCGTCTGAAACGGAAGCAGTTTGGTTCTTTTCTTTGACCATGCTTGCCGTGCTCATATACGAGCTTGTGGTGAACCAGAAAGCCCAGGGGACCCCCGTTTCCTTCCACGTACGTATAAAATGATATTATATTCGCCTACCACTCACCGTCGCTCAGCCAACGGTCAACCCGATGTTAGGACCCTCTCAAAGCGCTCTAATCAACGTCGGCGCGCGATTTCCTGCCTGCATGAAGGATGTCGAATCCATACCACTCACCACAGAATTCGCATGTGCGTTGTCTTCATAATTGTAGCACACCGTGGGCGCTGACGGCACTGCCTTAGGTCTGAATGACACAGCCAATCCGGTCACCGAGGCATGTCCGCTAGAGAACATATGCGGCTTTGGTGGCTTCCACGGCGAGGAGCCCAACCAATGGTTCCGGTCTGTCGTATCGCTGTTATGATGGCTTTAATTGCGACTGATAGCGTTACCAGGTTCGTCACGCCTGTGTTCTTGCACGCCGGGATCATACATTACCTGTTGAACATGCTCGCACAGCTGACGGTTTCTGCTCAGGTGGGCGCTAGTGAATGGCGATCACAAATTGTTCTGCTCACATCGTGTATCAGGTAGAGAAGGAGATGGGCTCCCCCTTCTTCCTCGTTCTGTACATGGCGGCCGGAATCTTCGGGTGAGTAGACTGCCAACATCATCCAGAAGATGGGGCTGATGCGCCCTGGCAGTAATGTTCTAGGAGGGAACTTCGCTCTCGTCGGCGTCCCGTCTGTGGGTGCTAGCGGTGCCATCTTTGGCACAACTGCCGTAAGTCAACCTACAAACCTTGGCAACCAGACAGCTGATTGCACCCTACAGGTCGCCTGGATTGACTTGTTTGCGCACTGGCGGTATCAGTATCAGCCAATGAAGAAGGTTCGTCGATATGCCACGAACATCGAACTGCCGCTCACAATTTTTTCTATTGTTGTAGCTCGCCTGGATGGTCGTGGAGCTGATCATCGGTATCGCCCTGGGCTTCATCCCATGTAAGTGTCAATCCCACGTGGACGGTAAACTTCGTTAACCGGCTCCACCAGACGTTGACAACTTCGGTAAACATGGTTCGTGCCTGTGGCGACCGACATTCGCTAACCTGGCTTACAGCGCATCTGGGTGGCCTTCTCATGGGCTTGCTTGTGGGGATGGCATTCTATCCCATCATCAGCCCGTCGTTGAGGCACCGATCGATTGTCATCGCTCTTCGCGTAGGCGCCGCAGCGCTGATTGTCATCCTCTTCGTTGTGTTGATCCGCAACTTCTACACGTCAAACCCCTACGCGGGTACGTACTCAAATCTCTGTTGCAGAAGGTAGTTGTTTATTGATCCGCTACCCACAGCTTGTTTATGGTGCCGATACCTGTCTTGTATCCCGACGTCCTCAAATAACTACTGCAAGGGGTAGGTACCGCTCGTCCATCTCAGGTATACCCCGACTCACCACGACCTGAACTAGGAATGGGTTATCCTACTCGTCCACCTCGTCGTGAAGCAGCGGATTTATCAAAGTATGGCGTAGGTTCATTCATCGGGGCTGGTCGCCACGTTGTCTACATACCATGATCGGACTACATTGGGAACGCATTGGACTAGTACTGAATATTCTCCGGCTCATGTATATTGCGGCTACTCTTTTCGCAATGCTTTGAGCGCTGTTTGGACACTTCTCACTGAGTACCGCTTCTGCACGGCGTCAACAGAAGTCTTCTTTGATTTTGTGCATGCAAATTCGGTTCCGAGAATCTGGCGCAGCGAACCAGATGATGCCTCGCTACGCGGTACTAACACTGTCCCGGTAATGCAACTTTTCAGCCTTTCGCGCGATCTTGGGCTAACCACCTACCGGAACCTCTCGGGATTTAGACCAATCGAATGCTGACCTTCGAAAGTCACTTCACGATTTTTTTACAGAGGGGATTGACAGAACTGAAGGGATGCCGAGAGGGAAATAGCAGTGCAAGAGTAGAGCAACTTTTCTCCGAGGTCGGTCACAGTGATGGTCACGGTGCCGGGGCGGCAGAGGTGCCCGATCTACTATGCCGGGGAGCAGCCGCCTGTGGCAAGCCGAGTTGCAGCCACCGTGAGGTGGCAATGTTGCGACGACAGCTCTGCAATCGAGTCAGGTGATCGACCCCGGCAATCGGCCGGCACGCAGCAAGTGGCTGTCTGTCACGCTCTGAGGCTCCTCTCATCCATTCTCCACTCGGATGATGATACACTATGTCAGACATCCCGGAAAAACTTGTAGAGCACTTACACTGACTCAAAGAAAATTTTACCTGGTGATTTGCCAGTCTATGCTGAGTTCTCAGTCGGGCAACAGCGAAAACGTCCAAAAACGGTGATCATCCATTTTCTCTACTCCTACCAGGTAGCCCAAATATTCAGCGAAGGGAAGCATTGTGAAAGGCAGCATTCAAAGTATATAATATGAATTTATCGGAACTTCCGGAGGGACAGTGCGCCCGGGGGTTGAGTAGTTGCATTACTGTTGCGATTGCATTGCAGGTGCACTGTTAGTAAGGCGTTGGGAGGTACCACAAATGGCAGTCACTCCGGAGCACCAAAGACTCCGACATGAAAATGCACATCTCCGTCTGGCGTTGTATAACTAATAGGAATGCGTCGGTGTCAGTGTGTTATGACGACCGAGACTAACACCGAGTAGGCGTGAGCAAAATCGGCTCCGTCGTATCCGGCATGGGTAGCGCGGACTCTGACCATCTCTGAACAGCTTATTGACGTTTTGACGGTAAGATAGTCTATTCGAGAGACTGACATCAGCGAAAAGGACTCGCCAATATCTGAGCAGACATTGCCACGGCCTGCAAGCACCAGGGGCAGCACACGCATTTCGATCTCCAAAAGCCCTCAATAACTCCATGTTACCTGACGGCCTGTTTGTTCGATGCAATGAGCCAGTCTTTACATAGGATTTTCTGACAAAACTTGCCTTGTATGGGTAAATCCAGCAGGTTCGTATTATGTTCTCGAAATGTGCATGTAATATTCAGATTTCCCGCACGCAACGAAGATGCTGTCAGGCAGCAACGCTTTTCTCAACATGTTCAGGGGTCGAACCGCATGCATTGCCCCCGGTGAAGACTACCATAGCTCTCCGTAGCCAATCAGCCCTTCGTAGCTACGAAGGGCCAAGGTAGCTTTGAAGGTTGCGCCACCCCTGACTAAATCGGTCGATGTCTAAATAGATATGAACTGGGGAGCAAAGGGCCAGGCCAGCCTTGTCTTCAAAGACCAATGTGAATAACACCACAACGTTGACGCAAGGCTTAGCAGAGACGCACCCCTCCGCCTGATGCCTCAGAACTTTAACTCGCGACGAACATGCGTGGGTACCCTCAGCGACGTCGAAGTTCCACCTCAAAACCGAAGACTGAGCTATTTCCGAGTGGCTTATGCAGAGCGATAGACGCAGTGCAGGCGATCGGGGGTATGGACATGCATAGCCTTCGTCACCACAAATCTGTATGGTATTCTCATAAGCCATTTCTAGAAGGATACTCATGAGCACAACTCTTATTCAACTAATGAAAAAATAGACCACAGGAAGCGACATCGAATCGAAGAATTGCTAGGGAAGTACCCACACTATCACACCGCACTGAGGTTCGTATTCAACGGATTGCCATCAGGATGAGACTGCAACTGCCGCCGATATGAATGGAGAACCGTCAATAACCGTCACAGTCAACATGGCGGAGGGCATGTCAGGGATTCATATGTGAAGGTGCACCCGACGCGGGGCTGTCTGGGAGCACAGGCTCGAGTTCGGAGTCGTCGTCCCGTAAAATCGTGACAGCAACCCCTCCAGAGTTTGGGGCAGGGACCGACGTGTCGCGCGGTCCAGGCCTCGACCCAGAATCCTTAGTATTACTGCGACTGTTGGAAAAGTCCATGACGGGCGTAGGAAGTGCGTGAAATGTGGTCAGGGCCTGTGACAAATCGTCGAGCTATGACGCAGAGGGCGGCCTTGAGTCTCATCCGTGGCATCAAATCAGAGCAAAATGAGTGCCGACCTTGTTCATGATTCCGTCTATCGCTACACGCCGCCCCCTGAAGTTTTCAGCGAGCGTCGCGAACTCGGCGTCGCGAGCGGCCTTGCGTCGCTCCTCCGCCTCGCCTGGGTCGTCCCACTCTTCCGTCGGACGCCGGGTCGCACCAGCAGCACGCCTCGCACTTCGGGCGTCGCTTGAGCCAATACCCTCCATCTGCAGGTGCATCCCCGCAATCTCACTCTGCAGCTCGCGTATGCGCGCAAGATGTGCCCAGAGTTCGTCGCGTGTCTGATCGAAGTCGGCGTCGGACATCGCTTGGCTACCTTCGTGGTCATGCACCGGCGATGTCATTACACCGGCGAGGGCACCGGTGAAGGGATCATAGATAGGGACGTGTTGCGCAGAATGTGGGCTAGCAGATGCCGAGCGCAGACCTGTCTGAGTTTGGGGAGCTTGGGAAGGTGGAGGTGTCTCGTCTGAGCGGTACAGCGAGCTCGCGGTGCCGTCAATGCTAATCTTTGGGAGCATGTGTCGTGCAGGGTCAGGAGCGATTAGACTGTCCTGGCTGGTGCTGCCCCGCCGGCCAAGCAGCTGCGAGAGAACGGCGTCATGGGGCGTCGAGAGCGGCGCAGTGATGACCCGATCCAACGGCGGACTAGAGTTAGCAACGTCTTCTCTATCGTTCCGCTGAGGAGAACGTTGGTTGGGATTAGAGGGGGGGTGGAGAGAGGGGTTGGAAGGTTTGCGGATGGGCCGCCATTGCCCAGGCATACTGTACGAGGTCAACTGCCGATTCTGGATCTTGCCGCGGTGGCGGCGCGTCGGCGGCTTTATTTAGTGATCGTTGCCACTTATGGTGTGGTTGGGCCAGGAACGATTCGGCAAGTCGTCTTAAGTACCCTTTTAAATTCATACAATGGTACCTCACAACTCAAATGCGCTTCAAGTCCCCATACATGGCACGCAAGCATGTATCGTCCGTCTACAGCAGTTGAGGAAGGCCCGACAAGTTTCAAGATCTCGTAAGATGTAATAGCCTCCTAGGCCCGCTGGTAGGCCTGCTTGTGGGCATCTGGTACCACTAAGCTGCCATTCAAATGTCCCATGCATTCCTGTGCTTAGTAGGACGAAGTGAAAGCACCGCTGAGGCCCCAACTGCCCTGCATTTGTGATAGCTATGCGTACTAGAGTAGCGCTCTGATAACAATGAGGTCAGCCACCCAACCACCTGCGTCAAACGACGGGCCAGAGCTGGACCATACAATAGATGTCACATTTCTCTCTCTTCTGAAAGCTGATCATACAAAGAACACCGATACTACGCCGTTACTGTAGTCTATTTACAGGTCCAAGAACCAAGACCATTGTATGTACAATTCAAGTTAGATCGGGATTACTCTACTGGCCCCGAAATTGCAGCAGCGCGATGATGAGGCACATCGCCTAGCGGATCCCCCCGCGAACCTACAGAGCGCACGTAAGGGCAGGTGCCTCTGTGCATCAGTGAAATCAGCGATTCAGATTGCTCCTCGGACGCCGGCATCTCATCTCACCTGAACCGTATCACGCCCGTCTAGCGGAAATAGGCAGACGACTAGTCACGTAAAGCACTTGGAAAACTGTGAGGGCGGCAGCGAGCAAGGCCACTGCCCCTTCGACACAGCGCTCTCCCACTCCGTGCCGTGCGACCGGTACAAATCTAGTGCCGCGCGGGCATTCTCTAACTGTATAGCCCGCCGACGTCAGCTCACCGCGAAAGAGCCATTCGGTAATGAAAACCAGCGGTGGAACACGAAGATACTCACAGCATCAATTTTGCCGTCCTGGACGCGGCGGCGCATGAGATGCCACATGAGAGTCTGCAGGCCGATTACTTGGTTGGCTGACCCGCGCAGCGCGTTCTTGAACGGCTGGTATAGCGCGATGTCGCGGGTGTTCACGGCGGGATGGGGGATGCCAAGCACTACACAGAGTAACGGATGGGTCAGATAAGTCTCCTGTGGTGCGAGTCCCATATGGATGGGCCTTCAATCTACAGACGCGCATACCGGAGAGATCCAGCCACAGCGAGTGACCGACGATAACTTTGCCTTTAATTATACGCGCAACGTGCAGTTGGACTTCACTGAATGGTTTGGCGCCATTGGCTGCGTATTGTCCTGAAGTTAGTGACCAGTGCATAACAAGGGCGGACATTGGAGCATTGGCAACTCATTTACGTACCTGGGTCTAGGTGTCCGGGCTCTATGCCCGTCGTGCCTGTTCTGTGATCAGATACCTGCGTGGTTGGTTGCACGTAGGTGTCATACACAGTCTGGCCTTGATGATTGACAATGGCGATCCTACTGGGAGAGCGTTAATTTTCGGCCGATTAAAAACACTATAAAGCCCAGTACGCACGCTATCATGGGGGTACCGCCTCCGGGGCCACACCCAACGCAAGTGCAGGAAACACCGAGGAGGAGGTCTTGAGCAGGCATCGGAAACATTCAGATATTCGGGACGTTGGTACGGTGGGTGTATAATCTCCCTCGCAGCCATCCCCCCAGCTTATGAGCCAGTCTGAACATGCAAGGATGGCACCGGAAAAGATATTACGAAAAGCTCCAGAGGGTGGTGGCTAGACATGGGAAGATGTAGAAGAGGGTGTTTAGGTGATAGCTTCGGCAACTGACAGAGATTCCGCTTGCAACAGTTAGGAGCATGTCCACTCCGAGTAGCATGCAAAGTGCGATGCGGAGTAAAACACCGAAACGCGCGGGCCTGCAAGACCCTCTGTTGGTCACCCCAGTGCATATACGGTCAATAAAAACCCACAGATCCGGACCATAACACACGCTACCGAGGAAGTGGAACAGGCCACCGAAAGCCTGTGAGCAATCCTAGAGCGGGATTGTGGATCCACTGATCAAGTAGCAGATCGCTATTCGCCCCGGATCTCTAACGTCTGCAGCAGGAAGATCTAGCGAGTACAAACGTCATCTTCGTGGACTTGACAAGATGGAGGCGGCTACGAATCTCACCATGCGGGTAGTCGGCTGTCTCGGGGTCAAAAGTGACAGCCCCTTGAGATCTGGTGCGGCACAATGATCGTCTTCAGCAATCTATCGCGCCCGAGCGATGGCGGGGGACTGCGTGTCGCGCTGGAGGCGGCACAGTCTACCAGCGACTCTGGGGACCAACGGCGACGGTTGGCCATCAGAGCAAGCCGCCTGGGACCATGCTCATCTGTCCCCCCTGCACATCGCATGACAGATGGGTGGCTCGAGCGCTGTGGTTGCTGACCTGCAGTGGCGATCAAATTTTCTGGGGGCAGCACGAAGGCTGTCACATACGGCCAGCAGCGAGAAATCCAGATCCAATCGGTGACGGCACAGTTTCTGGCATCCTCTGCCAGGGCGGAAGCAATTATCTGCGTTACGTCCTAGTTTGTTTCCTCCTCGCTGGCCCATAATGTATGTATGTGTCCTGCAGGACATGCAGCGTTATCACGCCCTCTGCCACGCTCCGGACGACACATTGCATGATTGAGGGTCTGTTCGCGTAGGCCTAGATGTCGCCACCGGCTCCGAGCGCGAGGTGAGCGTAGATAATGGTGCCAAAGACATACCTTACTTGGAGTATTGGATGCCAATTCAGAACTCGACCGCGGACTCCGACGCTCCAAAGCTATTCAAGTCAGGACGCACAAATATGGTTGCTCTCGTACTGTAGCGCATATACAATCAACTGCCATGCAAATCAAGCAACCGCACCAGACAAACGCATCCTGGAACCGCGCAACTTCGCGGGACGAGGATTGCAAAGGACAGTCTTGGTAGGTGTTATTTCCATACCAGGCGCGTGACCTGCCAACGTCTATCAAGCTACCGCCGGCGGACCAAAGATTAGTTTCCTCTTGGTGCCCGGGTGGTCCTTCTTGCTCCCCGCCTAGTGGTCTGAGTATGATTTAGTCGCCGGGTGTGCATGGACGCACCCAAAGGTAGGGAGCAGATATGGAGCAATCGGGCAGCCGCCCCGCACGATACGCACGGGGCCACCCTCGCTGCTGGCCTTTCGATAGGGTATGACGAGACGATTAGAACGCATCGAAAGGCTAGGCCTGCGGGCTCCGAGGACCCCGTCGATGCGCGCCCCTCTCTTGTGTCTTCCGCCGCAGGCGTCGCCGTAATAACCACCACCTCCACCGTTCAACGTTCCTGAACCGACGATATGCGTGCGGACGAATACCAGTCAACTTGCGACCCTGTGCTGGACGCGGAGTGACTTCCCGCTCGGTCGCAAGCTCCTTCCGTGCCTGTTCCACCACGACGTGCGCCCGTGCGATAGCGACCGCGTCGGAGAGTCGACCCTCCCTGCAGAGCAGCGAGGCGAGGCGACGTTGGACCCTATCATCCACGACTCTAGACCCCCATCGCCGGACAAACGTCTTCACCAAACGCTCCGCAACGGATCCGCCTTCGCGTGCTCGGAGCAGTGGTCGCATGAGCAAAAACAGCGTCGTCGCATTGGGCCGCAGATCGCCGTGGGATCCCAGCAAACGGTACAAAACCTGTCGAAATGCGAAATGCCCTCGTTGGCCACGTTGCGAAGGGAGTAGGAAGTGTAGGTTCATTATTGCTTGACACCGCGCGCGTAGACGAGATTGTAGGCGCGCAGGCATTCCACGAAAGCAGGCTTCGGTGACAAGGGCCGCGGGTTCAGTTTGACCTATTAGGATCAGGTGACGGACCGTGCGGTATACCAACAAAGTCGGGGTAGACGACCGTTCTTTGGCAGAAAACAAAGGCTTGTGCTGCATCAGGGTTTGGTACCGGATAGGCAACGTGTCTGTGTCCACAGGACTAATGGGCTTCAACTCCACGCCCGGTGACTCGTCGGTAGGTCGCCATATCCGTAGAGCACCCCTCTTCTCGGTGTCGAAGAACTCCAGCCAAACAGCGAGAGGCAAAGGCTTGCCCTCCTCGCGCGACAGCACTTGTTGCTCGGTCCAGGCCCGCGACCACTCGTAAAAGCGGACCAGGAAACGGACACGTAACGCGCGAGTGAGGACATTAGGCTTCACACACTCCCTCTGCATCTGCGAGAATAGAGACTCCGCTGTTCCGCGGCGTGCCATACGGATAGCCCACGCGATCAGAAGGTTGAAGGATCCGGCGGAATGGTGTTGTCGATAATTAGCGTGGTATTGCATGAGCCACTCGAGTGACGGCGCCGGGCTGAGCGTTCGTAGGAACACGAGTTTGCGGTAGAGGTCGTGGGGTGAGGAGGGAGGTGCGACGGGGACGGTGGGAGACGCATCAATGGGGCCGTAACGAACCAAGCATGGGCGCGATCCGGACGCGGACAACGCCTCGGCGATCTCGGGCCATGGAGGGTTGCTCTCGTATGCATTCTGGTCCCGTCCTTGATCGGTGGCGGCCTCCACTTCAGCCACAGCATCAGCATGGAGGTCGCTAACAGACCGACTCCATGGGTTGCGCCACACGGGCGGCCGTGGCGGTCGGCCTCTGGTCACCTTTGTCCCGCTAGCCGCGTCCTGAGTACTGCGGGTGAACGCGTCGTGCTGCTTCCGGATGGGTACGTGAGCACTGGCGCCCGCGCTGGAGGAGGGCCTCGACTGCATAGGCAACGCAGGGAGGGGGCCGCCGCGTGTCAAGATTCTGGGGCTGTTAATAACAACGGAAATCTGGGGGAAAAGAGATGTCCTGGATAATCAAGAAGTGATGAGTTCGGGCAGTGGGCATAACATTGCAGTACGTACGATGGGCCGGCTGCCTCCACGCTCCCTGCGAGCGGGTCGTTGGGCTCTTCGCTATATTGTCTATCTTTATGCCGCGTCCCCGGACCCGTAGTGCGTCTTCGAACCGACTCGTGAAGCGGTACGCGTCCTGGCCTTGTCCTGGTCCACGCCCGACCCGCTGCTGCCAGCAGGATGGAGGGAAAGCTGGCCTGTCGGCTGGGCACGAAAGACGCGGCATGATGGATCATGCATGGGAGCCCCGCGGGGGATGAGAGATAGGCAGACCAAATCCGGGCGTGAAGTGCTCGCACTAGACCGTGAGCAGAGGACACGAACTGGAGTCGCAGAAGCTTGAGCTCATCCTCGGTGGCGGAAATTTTGCCACGTGCAACTCGCGACGCGACGCGCTCCTCCGGCGCCTAACTGGGCACCACGGGCGCCAAATCAGCGCGCCCGGAACCGAAGTCCGCTGTGCCTTGGTTTGTGTGGCTGGGGCTGACGAGGGCCAAAAACATGAGACATATGAATTCCAGACGGCGCAATAGCTAACCCTACTAACATAGCGAAGATTCGTGGGCGAGGATGCAATGGGCAGAGTACAAGTGAGGATAAGCAGAGATTCAATGAGTACTGGTCATAAGCGGTCGTCAAGCGAGCGTGCACGGATTATGAACGGGGGAACACGATAAAGGAGAGTGGACGGAAATGTTACCTCCTTTGCATGCATGATACGATGAGCGACAAACAGAGTTCAAACCGGGGAACGGTACCAGCTACAGCTCCTGCATCGGCTGCCTCCCTACTAACCAACCGACTCGCAACACCCAGTGGTCACGGAGCTGCTTCAAGATCTCCAGCCCGTTTCCTTCCGCTTGCGCGAACTCGTCGAGACACCTCTCCCACGTCCGTACAGTCTCCTGACCAAACATCCCTCCTTCACGGTTCACAGCCTGGTCCACGCGGTCCAGCCAGGCCTTCCACTCTTCCACTAGCCGAGGCAGAATCATGGGTACTAGCGCCGACTGCGTAAGCGGCGGTTGGTTGAGGACGTGTGCCGTCAGCGACGATAGGAACAGGAAGCTTTCGGTGGGATGTGAACGGTCCTTGTGCTGCGACTGTAGAGCCGCAGCATGCGACGCTTTCGGCGAAACGGGTACCGCCGGAGAAGAAGTAGAAGCGTAGGAGAAGTACGGGAGATATGATTGGCACGCAGCCACGAAGTCGTTGATATGCGGACGGATACGAGAAAGGATATACTCGTCTCGCATGCCACCCGATTGATTTGATGCCGAGTGAGAGCCAAAGGCAGATGTTGACGCGAGACGGGCGAACCCGAATCCTGTTGCTGATTGCGAGTTTGAGCGATTGCTACCAAATCCTCCCGAGCCAAAGCCAACTGATGTTGAAGACCCAGACTGGGAGAATGGCGTGTTCGAGTAGGGGTAAGCGTCTCGGAGCTTGTTCGCCGCATTGTCCAAGGCTTGCGTGGCAGTTTCCAGCGTGGGCCGTGGAATGAGCGAAAGGACGGATGACTTTAATGAGGGCTGAGCTGCCAACAACGATGTGAGGAGTGGCAGTAGGGACTGAGGCGGGAGGCTCGCTGCGGGTAGAATACATGAGTGGAGCTCCAATGCTAAACTGCGTTCAAATCACCTAGCAACACCCCTACGTCGACATCATTCTCGTCACTGGCAGGTGACGACCTCTGAGCTTTGCTGCCTTTCTCGTCTTTGCCACTCGGTGTGGCAGGCGTGGTACGCGCACGTTTTGGCACGGTTCGTTTAGGGCGCTCAGGCGTGGGGCTTCTATCCATCTCATCGTCCCTCCTGGGTCTGTTCTCGCTCTCTTCATCGGGTTCGTGGCGCCGCTTCTGTGGACGCGACGCAATGGATTGGCTGTTGATGGCAAGGTGCCATGGGGATGGCGGCGCATGAGACGGCGTGGCCGCCCACCCCGCCATGGCAGGTGTAGTGGAGAGCCCGAAGCCGAATCCCAAGGGAGCGTGGGAGGGATTCACGGGGCGGGGAAAGTCAACCTGGAGGTGGGGATGGGTGACAACGTTGGCCATGGTTGCAGGAGGGAACAGGCAGAGACGCCGCTCGAATCAGAGGGCTGCAAGGACGATGCAGCAAGTTCGCGCCCAAAAACGGCAGCCCCATCACAGCACTATAACGCCTGCCCTAATGAGCGCACGTGATCGAGTTGCACAGACTCTTTTTCAGCGCGACGCGCGTCGGTCCGCTTTCCTCTTTGTCTTCTCTCCCATCTTCTTCCTCTCTACCGCTCAAGTTTCTCAACTCACTTCGAAGCGCAGGTGCTGGGCAAGGGTGAGCACTTTACTGCGACGCCCGGCGGTGACGAGAAACCATGAATCGCTACTTCGAAGCCCGTAGGGCTGATGAACGTACATCATATACCCAAATTTCCGAGCTTTTTCGGGACGCGTCTAGTCATACCTTGTGCTGACATCTCTTCCCACAGTACATTCGTAAGTGACTGCCTATCTTCTTCGGCGAAGCAAATCGAACACGTTTGGGTTGTTACACGGTGAGCACCATTCCACGTCTGCCTCGAGTGATGAATAGTTATAGAGTCAAGTCCTGATCCCGTCTCAAGGATGGGTAGTGACGAGTAACCATGCTAATTCTGACATCTCTTCTGCCTATACGACCACGAATCGTACTGACTTCTTCTTCTCCAGATCGCGTGGTGAGTACTAGTTCCCTTGTTTCGACGTGATTATACCAATGCCGTGTTTCCTGAGGCACTCAGCATTGCTGGTGTTCACTTGATGTTATGCATATCATGTCTTCAACCCAATGATCCTCGTCCCAGTCGTGTTGTGTGACAACCTACTCATTGTAACCTCTTCTCCTATAGCCGGTGCGATGAAGAGACACCTCCGCATAGCGCAGCGAACAGGTAATCATGACTAGACTCGGAACTATTGACTATTGTACAGTAGAGTATGTATATCAGAATGCCAGTGTGTTGTCTGAACAACGTTATGGGTATGGCCACATGATGTTCAGCAACCACATCACCACCGCTGCAATGCTCAGCTTTGTCTTCACACCCGGCTTCCACTCTGTCTCTCCATACCACACCCTGAATCCTGGAGCTGTCGAAGTTGACGGTGACGTGCTGTCCGCGAGTCGGTCGACCCATCGTCGCTGCGGGCGCGAAGGCGTGTCGGCGTCTGGGACCTCGTCATCCTTCATGGGCTCCGTATTCTGTTGGACAAGGAAGATTGTCTCGCCTTGGACGGCTGGCGTCGGGAGGTGGCTACGCCGACCATTGTTCACGGTGCTTTCGGCCACTGTCGGCAAGGACTGGGCCTTCACCGTGCCGCACATCCAATTGGTGATCTCCCCTGTCGCTTGTGCGACGCGGTGCGAGACATATATGAACACGATTGTGGTGAGGACAAGGTTGACGGGGCGCCACCGCGTGCCGGGGATGATAAGCAGCACGCCCTTGGTATCCCCCGCGAGCCAGAAGTGGTACTGGATGATGAACGTCTCCAAGGAGCACGCTCCGATCCACGCGAACGCCCTCGACGATGCCGAGCGCAGTACGACATTCGCGTTCCTGAGCACGACGAACGCGCCGACGGGGAGGAACGACATGTACGGGTGCCATGCGTTGTACGCGAACTTGTCCGGCTGGTACAGTTCGAACGCGAAGAACCACAGCAGCACGACGCACGACGCGCCGATTGCGCCCTTAACGGCGAGCGGCCACTGCGGGTGGTCGGTGAGCCGGTGCTCGCGGATCTTGATGACCGCGAGAGCGGCGAGCATGCCGAAGTAGACAATCCAGAGGTCGAGATTGACGCGGAAGGCCCACTCGCGTGCGGACCAATGGATACCGCATGTACGGGAGAGGAAGTCGAAGATAGCCTCGAGGATCCAGTGCTCGGACATGAACCAGGTGACGAGCGTCATCGAAAGCAGAATCTTGACGAGAACAAATGCGGTGCGGTCGTTGTACTGTGAGCCTGGGACCATCGTGCCGTAGATGATCAGGAACCACCAAGATACGAGGGGTGCGAAGTAATAGGAGATGTAGTCGGTGTTCATGGTGTACGCAAGAAGGAGGGTAAGGAAGTTCAGTCGGATCATGACCTGAGCAATTCGCGAGAACCCGAAGTCAGCTTTCTTGATGTAGAATGTCGTATGACCATATCCCGTCATGAAGAGGTAAGCCGCGACCAGCACGCGGATGACGTTGTATATTCCAGATATCTTGGAGGCGCCGGTGTAATGGTAGATGAGGATTGCAACTGCATTGGTCACTCATTAGCAAGCAGCGGTGGACCGGAATAACGTGGACAGACTCTGCATCCAACCCTTCCATTCATCTGTCTGCTCCCGATTCAGGAAGCCGAGATCCTTGTCGGCCTGACGCATCGTACTAAGGCCAGCGGCGAGACTGAGCAAAGAGAGGAACGTAAACACCCATGGGCTGAACTGTTTCTGCTCTTTCAACCAGAAATCGGTTCGGTCAGCCAGATATATCAGCGCAGCCGCCACGCTCATGACAACCGCGGGCATCTCCTGATCGCCAATGTATGGCTGCCCGCTTGTCGGCGGAGCTACACAATGTTCAGCAACCAGTATTGTGATGCAAAGAGCAAATGAGTAACTCACCTACTCTCCTTGCCAGCAGCACACATGCCGGCCCCCAGAACACAGCAACGGCAAGTACCAGCGAGTGCAGCGCGCTCGGCCAAGGATACCTCCTGCAGCACGTCCTGTCCATCGGGAACGTCTTCGGCATTACATCATTGCACGCCAAGTTCAGCAACACCTGCGCCTGCATGCCCACAACTGCGTTCGAGAAGTGCAACCCGTCCTCCGTCTGGCTCGCATCCAGCATTGCATTGAACACGAGCGGCAGGGCCACCGGCGGCCTGCCGTCCCCACCCAGCGATCCCGGCGCCGGCGCCGGCAGCAGCGAGAAGCCCGCTGGCGGCGGCGGGTGCACACGATGCCGCAAGTCAGAGTTCATTGCGTCGATGTCCGCGCCCTGCATCGTCTCAGCGCGCTCGCGCGACAGCTTCGTGTGGACGACGTCTGAGACGGGGAGGAGGACGACCGTGTCCGCGGGCGAGGTGTGCGTGCGGCGCAGCGCGCTGAGCGTGCTCTCCATCCTCGCCTCCCAGGTGGGCAGCCCGCCCGAGTCAGCGTAGCGCAGGTACCACAGCCCCGAGCCCAGGACGAGCAGCGCGGGCCGGTCGGACGAGTCGGCGAGGGAGGGTAGGCTGGGCCCGCTCGGGACAGTGCTGAGGTATGACTGCGCCTGTGAAGAGTTGAGGTATGGGTCCCAGATGAAAGAGACGTGGAGAGATGATACGGCAGCGTTGAAGGTATAGTCCTCGTGCTTGTGGTCATCACTTGGCGGCGAGGTGGGCAGTGAAGAATCCGCGGTGTGTGCAAACTGGAAGAAGAGTTGGCGCGTAACGGAGTCGCCTATGAAGACGACACGTCGGTTGGGTATACACGTTGAGATTTCTTTGGCGTTGTATGTGTGCATCATGCAGCCTATAGGTGGTATTCATGAGATGCACCATCATCTAGATTGTGTTACGCACCTTCCGGCTGCCAGTTTTTGAACTTGTCATCTAACCACTGACCCTCCGTCAATAGTGCATCACAATGCAATGGGTCTGCGCGATCTACACCCGCAATTTCATACGTGAGATCCTACCATGAGGGCCAAAGAGCAATACTCACCAACGATGAAGTAGCGCGTAGCCCCTAGCAACAAAGCTATACCAAGAGAGACTATTGAGAGAAAGTGCACCCATTGCGAGGGCAGAGACAGCGAGAACCGTCGAGGAGGCATTCTGAAGGTAAGCGGCCTGAAGGCACAGGCCCGCAGAGTTGGTTGGCGGCTCTTTCAATCGACTAGCAAAGCAACATGAAGTGCTGACAGAGGTTATGGAGATGCGCGGAGAATGTGCGGCACAAAGGCGGTAACGACCGTTTCGAAGCAAACGAAGGCCCTGTTCGCGGGTGCGCCTCTGGAGCCGAGTCGGTGCAGCGGCGGCGGACTTAGGCGCGCGATAACACCGCAATGCTGACTCAGCCACCAGATTCAAATCGACGCAACCTCTGCGATCGATCTACCGTGATGTTATCTCGGCACTTGACGCGCCACGTCTCGGGTACCACAACTGGATGGTATCTTTCTCCCAATCCTTTTTTCTCAACGTAAATAAAGGTGAAAGTCTAACAATGCCTTTTACAGCAATGAGCTGAGCCGGTCCGGTGTTCACTTTTAGTGCGAAGTTTTACCGCTAGATAATCGTTTCGGCAGTGCAGCGCTTGGCGTCCACGAAGTAGACACGGAATTACAGTAGCACGAGCAGCTTGGTTTCTAGAGCCGTTTGCATTTCGTTCGTCATGGCAAGCTATATAAGAGCTGCAGATCAAACAAGAATAGACACCCGCTATATCACTCCCCGCGTGATGCCTGACCGTGCACATCTGTTCAGAATATCGGACCAGACTAGCCCTCCAACATCTTCAGCGCAGCCCGCAATTCCTTCCGCGCCTGCTCCGCATCCTCATAGTCCAAAGCAGAGATAGCGAAGCGGCAATGCTTCTGCGCCCGCGCGATCACTTGCGGTGTCAGTTCAACGGGGACTGCAGTCGCAGTCGTATCGAGGATGGGTATTGGCTGCACTGGCGCGACCGAGACAACGTGAGCCGGTCGAGTAGGGAAGACTAGGGCGGGGGGCGGTGCGATGGGGGCTACTGGTATAGATGCGGTAGGTGCTGGAGGTGGAATTCGAGACGAAGCGTGTGCAATATCATGTGCGTCAGGAGACAGAGGGCCCGGTGGGAGACACGGAGGTGAGTATGTAGCAGCTGACGGAGACAGTACAGGCGGATGGTCAGGAGATCCTGCTTGATGAATGTCGTGCTCGCCATCGACTAATGTTTGTGCAGTGGCAGGCATGAATCCAGGAGGGAAATCTTCGAGTGGGGAAGCGCTCCGGTCAGGCAAAATATTCTCAGGTACGAAGCCCAGAGGTAGATCGAGTTGCCCAGGAGCTAATGTGGGAGGCAGCGTACTGAGGTTGGGCGGCGGCGATGTACCGCCTGCTACCGATGGGGAGAACCTGACCTCCTTCCTACTCGGCGACTCCTCGACGGGGGTAAGAGATCCATCGGATCTCCCCTCCAGCTCGCCGCTGACGTGAGCCCTCCGAGGAGTGAACCGCGCGACTGCTGCGTCGAGCGGCTGCCCGGGGGTTCCTGGAGTCGCAGCAGTGCTCCATGCCGGGCTTCGTACGGAGGAGGACGCTCCGGGAAGGGTATGCGCGAGTAATTCGTCCGGAACGTGGGCTGGTAGTGATTGTTGTTGTTGTAAGAATTCATCCTGCGGAGGGCCTGGCAGATCGGTAATGGGGGGTGGAGGAGGGGTTGTGCGACTGAGGGACGGGGCCTCGACAGGCGGAGATTCGGGCGGAAGGGCAACCTCGAGCTCGGGGCCTGCGGGTCCTGGCGTGGGCTTACGGCCTTCTCGGAAAGCTTTGGCAATTTCTGCCGCTTTCCACTTGGCGTATCGTATCTTCTCTTCAGCGGAGTCGGGCGTGGGAGACGCGGACTCTGGCTTTTCTTTGCCGAACGTACGGAGGATTTCGAGGAAGTTGGCGGCGGCGAGGAACTTCTTGGCAGTCCCACTGTCGTATCCAGTGATATAACGCGTATTTGAGGGAACGAGGGGAGGCAGTGATGTCTCAGAAGACAACTCACATACAGTGAAGTCAGGGCATGTAGGGACGTACCGAGTTGCGTCTCCCCGCCTATCTTCATTGTCCGCCATGGCAAACACCTTCAAAGCAAAGTTCTCCACATAAGCACTTGCAGCGGACTCGTCATGCACTGCATCATTGTCTCCGATCGCGCTCTTCATGCGCTCGAGCGCATCTAAGAGGCTGATGAGATAGGTCCTCGAGGCCGGTGCTTTGGGTTTGAGGGTGATGCCCACTTGGGCGGCGTAGTACGCACCTGCACACCATGTCAACCACATACTCTCTGAGTCCTCTTTGAGGGAGCAAGTACGTACACCAATAGGACATGACGGGGTCCGTTGTGTATAGCTCGTCGGCACGTTGGACGTATGGTGAGACACTCCTTAGCTCCGGAGGAACGGCGGGTAGATCCATGAGCCCCATGTTGAATATCAGGCTTGAGGGAGCGAGTGTCGTAGTTCCCGATGTAGGGATACAGACGGAGAGTGCTAGTGGGTGCGTGGGCTTGGGCGCTGAATATCAATCTTGTAGGTGACCGTGACGCAACTGCGGTCAGCGCAGTGGACGTGAGGCTTGCTGCAAAGGCGTGTCAGAAATTGATGAGTAGCTGTCACGAGAAGCACATGCACAGCTGCGGAGGAGGGCGTAGCAGAAGGAGGTACACAGTCAAAGCAGGGATACGAACCCTAACCCTTACTCGTGTGATGTCACCGTCTCCCCGATCAGGCAGTTGGCTTGCCCCTTTTGTGCCAGAGCGCGCTTGCATCCGGCGCGTTGACAACCGCGTGGGCTGCCGCACGCCTGCTATCGACCTCCATCGATGACCTCCTCGCCTCCCGTCTTGCACGCCATGTCTGACGCTACGTCCTCCCTCCCTCCAAATGCGCGGTGACGCAGCAACGACGCACTGACGTCACTGCGCTCCTCAGCTCAACACGAATCTTGACGTACATATATAACAGGTCGCCTAGGTGCGCGTCGTTCATCTCGACCACCCACTTCCGCTTCGCTTCAACAAAACTCTCGAAATAATGAAGTTTGTTGAGCAGTTCCAGAAGGGCTACAAGCCGCCATTCCAGGAGCAGAGCAACGCGCCCGGTCTGCAGAGCAAGCTGGACCCCCAGCCTCTCAATGACATCACTGCAGACGGAAAACCGTACAAGACGGCCAACAAGCTCGAGGGTCAAACTGCCATTGTGACCGGTGCTGACAGCGGTATCGGTTTGGCTACGGCTCTTCTCTTCGGTGAGTCCATGTATACGCGCCGTGTCAAGTCTCGTTTGAACGAACTACTACTAAGCGCTCGAGGGTGCCGATCTGACCATCACATATACGGCAAGGGAGAAGGAGGAAGCTAAGGCAGCAGAGGAGGAGATTAAGAAGAAAACAAATGGCAAGGTCAAGATTCAGTCACTCGAACTGGACCTTCGCAAAGAGGAACAGTGTATCATCCTCGTAGAGAAGCACCTCGCGTTCCATGGGAGGCTTGATGCACTGTATGTCTTCTCTTGCCACACATCTGTGTGTGCTGTTGACTGACACTAGTGAAGCGTTTTAAATCATGGCACACAGAATGCCAATACCTATCTGCCTACTCTTTCCACTCAACAGTGGCACAATACCTTCGACACCAATATTCACTCATTCTTCTACATCTGCAAGGTCGGCTATCTCGCAAATGTTATGTTCAGGCTCTCGAAATGACACATATGTGCACAGGCGGCCATCCCCCACATGCCAAACGGCGCAACGATCAACTTCAACGCGTCCATTAACATGGCTGTCGGACATCCCGAGCTCATCGACTACACGGCGACGAAGGGGGCTATCGTTGGCCTTATGCGCGCGCTTTCTAATCAGATTGTCGGAGACAAGGGCATCCGCTGCAATGCTGTTGCCCCCGGTCCCATCTGGACGCCGCTCATGTAGGTTTGCATTGCCCGTGAAGGCCGCAGACGTCTTCTGACAACGACCCCGCGTCGCGAAGCCCTGCCACGATGTCGAAGAAGTCAATTGAATCGTTTGGAACAACGGTGCCAATGGGTCGTGCTGGTCAACCAATCGAGATAGCGACCGCCTTCGTGTTCCTTGCGTCGCCGGATTCAAGTTACATCAGGTATGTTGCACCGACGTCAACCTGGGCCGACCTTCCCTGATGCACTAGTCCTTCTATAGTGGTCAGGTTATTCATATCAATGGTGGCGTTGTCATCGAGTAGATCCAAATGTGCCGGCATGGAAGGATGAATAGAAGCGCATCACCACTCGTACACTACACACGCAAGCATCTACAATAGTGTCTCATCCAAGTTCGGCGTTCTGCTAGCAAGCCGGTATATACCATTCGCGGTCGAAGCGTCCCGTCAATGAGGACACAGGTCCGGTCGATCGTACGTTCTGTACCTGCGCCGTGTTGCAGTGTCAACCGCTAGGCACCATCCTTCGTCTTGCTCGGCAGCACACAAATAGAAGCCCTTCAAGCTGCGCTCATCACCACGCCAATCGATATCGGGGAGAAGCACAAAGACTCAGAGGCATCGGCCACGGGGCCTGATTAATTGCGTCGCACAGTTCGACAGCTCTTCTGGATGAAGCTAGTGCCAGGCTTCCCATTGAGTCCGCAGGCTAGTGCCCGCTGTGCTGTACGGGCAACCCAGTTTTTGCAAATGACACAAACGCTTGTGAACTCTGGGCATAGAGCGCACAGACGATGCCCATTCACCGATAGGCCCCCGGTGCATTGGGATGGGCACTCAGCTGCGAGCCTGTACCTAGCTTCTAGCGCGGAAGTGTACCTCTGTACCTGCATGCTGGTTGGGATGTACACGAACAACGTCGGCCGTAACAGGATGGCCCCAAGGAGTCCGAGGCGAGAGACCCACAAATAACGTTCCCCGACACCTCGGGCCTATTTTTGATACCGCCTTGGACATTGGGTTCGCAGGAGAAGCATGCCTGATTCAGGTTCTACCCATGCAACACCGTCCCTCGACATATTGCAAAGCATGCGCAGAGTTTGTTCCCGGTAGGTTTCGGAGTAGCCAAGCTGTAAGCACGCCGCCGTGAGCTAATGTCGCGCTAGAACCAGGTAAGTAATCAAGTGTTGATAGTATGAAGCACTTACATAGCACCGGCAAGATGGACGCTGGGGCCCATCGGAGGCAAGCCTGTAGCTACATTAAGTCCGAGCGGGCGAGATACTAGTACTGATCAGTATACACCGGGCGCACCTCGGTCCCCATGTACCAGGTGCAAATGTCCGCGCACCATACGCTTGGGTCACTATATCCGTTTGACAAGAAATTACCCGTCGCTGCGATTTGATTTGACACCGCAACGACATGACAGAATGGATGTGACAAAAACATAGAGACTATGCCATACATTGACATTTCATACGATGGAGCACAGGGATAATGAAAGCATGCGTATGTGACAGGGAGAAGGCCCGCCCAAGCCCGGAGATACTCTAAGCAAACGCGCCCGCAACAGACCGCGCGCACTTGACGCGGTCCTCGAGCTCCGTGATGCGCACTTGCACAGCGCTGTCCGATGCGCCTGCCTGCCCCATGCCCGCGGTCGGACGCCCACTCTCTGACGAGTGCATCGAGGTCAGCGAGGTCTCGGAGGTGTGGCCGCTGTCGTATCCTGAGCTCGACGTAGACGTGGACGTGGAAGAGCTCGATTCCGATCTGGAAGTACCGCCTGCGAGGGTGTGGACACGCGGGGTCCTCCCGCGAAGCCTATCCCGCCCCTCTCCAGTGCCGGCGACATACTGCATATCAGACGGATAGAGGCTATGACCGTTCCTTGAGGCAGTTGACATACCGTGGCCGCCTGCGGTCGTCGGGTCAACGATCTGGCATCGTTCAAGCTGTTCTGTTTTATACCGATCGTGGCCGGGAAGTCCTTCGTAGATCCCTGGCTCCACGGCGTAAGTGGTGGGCGCTGTCGTCGTGACACTCCCTGTGTCCGCCGTGACGGCACAGAAATTTACGGGCGGACGCGGCAGTGCGCGTGATCGCCACGTAGAGGCTTGAGGAATTACCGACGGCTGGGCAGAGACTGACTCCGCTGCCGACATGATATTCATAGCACCATTTGAGCTGCCAGTAGGGAATGCTCCGTTGGCACTCGGAGCAGGCGTGCGCCTAGCTGGTTTGCGCGAAGGGCGTAATGGGCGAATTGGCACCCGGGGGACATCAGCTAGGTCTTGCATGAGGCGAGGGGTAGCATCGACATCACTTGTTCCGCCGTCAGAGCCATGCGCGGAGAACGCGGGATGCCTGCCACATCTGCGAGAGCCGTGCCGGGATGAGACCACGAGCAGTCGTTCGTTCACGCCCTCGACGAAGGAAGTCCTGGCCCTGCGCTCCGTTTCATCACGGACCTTCTGGTACTCCCTACGAGGCAAGGGCCCTACATTGATCGTGTTGCGCCGTTGGATGGGGCGAACGTCTCGGGTGCGCCCACGATCACGGTCGCATCGACTGCCTGAGCGCGGCCCCGCTGGCCGCGGAACGATGGCCCGCGAGGTGCCGTACTCTGGGCCGGCGATGGTGGGATCTTCTGGTTCGTCGAGACGAGCGGAGCCAACCACGAAATCAACCTCTTCGTCAGAATCGGGGTCCTCGAGGTCGAGATTACCAAGCCCACGGGGAATGGGAGCATCAGCAGATGACGGGAGATGCTCCACGCTTGATTCATAGCTTGCATCGGAGGAGTACGCACTGGCATCACTGTCAGAGGACTCGGAGGCAGGGATGGAGAGGGGGACCTGGTCAGGGTTGGTGACGTGTAAGGAAGAGTCCCGTGGTCGTTCCCCGTGAGTGGAGCGTCCCAAGCGTTGTGGAATATCCAGCGAATGCGCAGTATAGGCACCGGCAGCTGCCTGCCTGCCCGCGGATAATTCGACCTGCGAAAGAGGCACTCCGCTGGGCGGATCCAGTTCTCCATCGATGGAGCGACGACGCTTCAGGGGGTGTACAGGCTCTGCCAGTAACGAGTGAGTGGGGTCGCTCGGGATCGGGTCGATGGAGAGGAAGTTGATGACCCGGATTGGGAGCGTGACATGGACATCCGGGGTGAGTGAGCCGGCACTGAGGGTGATACGGATAATGTATTCGACCTCCAGAAGTCGTGACCGCGTTACAGACAAGGCATCGGGCTGACGCAGGTAAGGGTGCAGTCCAGCCGAGAGCAGTAACGAATGGAACTTACAGGGATCAGAATATAATGTGAAAACGACAGCTCCTTGCCGGGGCCTACACCCGTCCACCAGCCCTTCGCGCTCGCACGTCCTTTGGCCCCAGACTCGGCTATCTCTAGCGAGGTCTCTGAGACTACCTTATGGATCGTGCTCGTCTGACATGCGTCAGGATCAGCGCTGCGGGCGCATCCAGCGTCCAGCTCGGGCGTCGGTTTGAACATCGTTGTCGACCGTATGAGCGTTAACGTGAACGACTTCACAGTCTTCTTCGTGTCGTTCGCCACCGCTACGCTTACGTAGCAGCGCTGGCCAGCGATCCAGTTCAAGCGGTGCAATTGCGCCGTAAGTTTGACTTTGCGGTCACTGCTCAGCATGGCAAGACTCTTGCTGGTAGTAGCCTGAAGCGGTCGTGGGGCGGGAGACAGGAGGGTAGAGGCGTTAAGTCGCGGCCAAACCTCGCAGTTTCTGAAAAAGTGGGCGATGGACCGTTTCCCGGTATTCGTATCCTTGATCTTGATGGAACTGCGAAGGTTGGCGTAAGCCGAATCATAACACGATGCGTGAGGATGGATCACTTACACCATCGCTATATATTGCACAATGGCCCCGGAGTGAAGGTTAAGTACGCCTTTCGCGGCACCATATTTGCTGTCCGTGGGTAGCCTCATGGCAAATGGAAGGGTATGGACGCCTTCGATTGCCCGTGCAAAACCATCGTCATCCACCGAGGTGTCGAATAGGCGATCAACGCTATCTGTAATGCTCGATAACGGCGAAGCACATTGATAGAACGTATGCCGCGTGCCCTCGCCAGGGATGCCCTCGAAGCCGACGACGCGAACCTTGGGATCAGCGAGGCAGACAGGATCCTCCTTCCTCGACCGCTTGCAGACGCGGACCTTGACATGACCTTTCATGAACCCACCTTGGACGAAGGTGTCGCTCTCGAGGACGATGTCCACCTCGACCCTGCTCCGACGTTTGGCCTGTTCCAGGGCAAGAGCAACCGCCTCCGTATCCCCAGAGCCTTGAGCATTGCGATTGATGGAAGTAACGTGCACAGTGGCGCCAGCCTTCAGCCGTGAATTCGAGTTTCCCATGAGAGCTTGAAGCTCGGCCGCACTGCGCGTTTGGGACCGTCCGAAGCTGAGGAGGGTGTCGGATCGGACAAACCTGCCCGGTATGTTGGCGTCCGTTCTTTGCGAGGATGACACCCTCGATATGGAGTGCCGCGGGTCGTTCGCATTAGTTCCTGCTATTGTTGGCGCAGTCGCATGGCTGAGCGTGCCTGACATCGATTCGGAGTGCTTTGCCGCTTCATGGATGACATCGGAAGGTCCTGCCATAGAGTGGTTCGACCTGAGCACGTCATCTTTTGAGGAACTCGAGGACTGCGTTACGGGTGCTACCGCGGAGTGAGAGGGTTTAAGTTGTGACTCCAGCAGTGCGATGCCCAAGCCAGTGGGAGCCGTAGCAGCCATCGTCGCAGATACTGGATGTGGTAGGAGAGACAAAGAGTGCACCCGAGTAGGACGCGGGCTGAAAAGAAATGAGGCAGACCACCCTGCGGACTCCCGGGTTGATACGTAATGTCAGTGAACCCATGCTTCGTCGGGCATTAATGTGACGGATCGGCGTAATGCGATTACCTCTTCAGTCTGCTAGTAACTTGAGGAGACCAAAAGTAACCATCCGTAGGTATTGGGGACGGCCATAGCATGGATGCAGACAGTGAGTAGCTCGAGAACATGACGACCTGAGGCGAACAAGTTGTTGCCATTCTGCAAACCACACGCGCCGCGGAAGCAGACGAGCGCTTATCACAGGGTATCTCCATAACTGGCAAACTCAAGCGTCTGTCGCTCGTTCCTGCTGAGACGGGTTCAGTAGTACTCTGCAGTGCCGCAATTACAAAGCTTGCCACTAGGGTCTCAAATATTCATAACTGCGATCGCAATACATTATATGATTTAATAAACAACAGTTGGCTAGTGGGTGTGGGTACTTAGTGCAGTATCAGGATCGAAAGCAGATTATCCAGGCGTTGCTACAGATAATGAATAAGTAACGGCACAGATGTCTGGGAGCTATTAGAGATTTATAGATAAGATGTCGATGAGGACAGATGGTATTTGATTACCAGTGACCGAGCTCGACCTTTTTCTGGTCAAAGCCGAGCTCCAGCCAGGAGTCGACGCCTTCAACTGGTTCCTCGTCTTCAGACAGTCCAACGAAGCCCACTCTATGGTAGACCTTCGCGGCAGTAGGATTATTGTGAGCCACGTATAAAATAATGCTCTCCTTCGTGCGAAGCAGCCTGCGTGGAAACGTGAGTACAACGCGACGACCCCAGATGCGCTGCGAACACACGCACTCTTGACAGACATGGCGCACGAGGCGTTCGGCACATCCACGTTGCCTCCACCTCGGATTGGTATACACCTTCGTGATGCCCGCGACCGTGTCACTCGTTCTCGTAACCGCAACAATGGAGGCGATCTCCGGACGCTGCCTTGGCGCACAGATTTCATGCACCCAGACCTGTCCCTTTTTGATGAGCAGTGATGCCTCGGTCATGGCCTCAGTCGTGGTCAAAGTGAATGGCTCCTACGAACAGAGTTAGAGTTCGACCAATGGTAGACCTGCCGCATTGGCTCACCGATGTGGTTGCGAAGCCGTGGCACAGCTCCGCTACATTCTTCACGTCGCTCTCACGAGCAAGCCGCAAATCGTAGGTTACATCGCGGAGTGGTGACAGGTGACCGGTCTGGAGGGTATCCACGTTGCAATATGTAAGCTTGGCCGCGTAGTACTCCGGGTCCTGGTGAAGCTTAATGCCAGAGACCTGGGCCCATATGGAAGCGAAACAGCGAGAAAGTGGGTCGAGGGCAAATACGGAGAATACTCGCTCAGGAGGCACTGATTGCTGAAGTTTGCGAATGAGGCTATGCATCCGAGGGACATAATACGAGGGTGCGAGTTGGATGGTTGGGATGGGTGTGTAGATGAACAGGGGATATGATCCGAGTGGTCCTCCGGTACAGGACAGTATGAAGTCGACCGAAGGGGTGCACGACCCTGGTCGGGACGTAGAGCAAACTAGCCAGACGTTCGGGTGCTCCGGGCTTTGTCGCGCCTGTTTCGCGTAGGGCAGAATGACGTTGGAGCCCCTCGGGTTCGCATGGAGTGCTTCCCAAACGTCTTTGGGTAGACTGCGTGCGGTTCTGTAAACCTCGACCATGTAAGATGGTACGTTCGAAGGCATGGTGTTGATGATATTATCGGAGAGAAGGATGCTTTATACTATGAGGGATGGAGAGTGGTAGTAGTTCGCCCACGAAGTAGAGGGAGGTTATATGTGGGTGCGACTATGGCGATGCTGTACTTGACGATGAGCAAATGCTTTGGCATACGCATGGACATCACGGATCCAAAAGAAGGTACACATACCGGAACAGCTATGCCCACACGGCAAAGGAAATACGGGTAGTGACGGGAGGCTGAACAACTGCGGCCTCTTATACTAGGAAGTCCTGACGTATGCCACCGCAGACACAGCCCGAAATGATACGCGTTGGACACCTCATTCGTGGGCATACCGAGTCACTGCAGGTCACATAAATCCAGAATCTCCGTGGGGCGTTATTTCCAGAGCCCGATGTGTCGATCCAGACTACCGGGTAGTGACTGTTGAGTTTGCTTTGCGAGGCTGAAACGTCACCACTTAATCAGAAGCTGCGGGCTTTAGGTGCGACGGGCAATTGACGACCTCGCACAGCTGAGGAAGCCGGTATGATGGCCCGATCACGGTGCAATACAAGAGGCGTGTGGCGTGCGGTACGTTGGTCCACGAGTCATGCCGTGTTTGTGAGAGAAACATGATGCGAAGACGTTGGCCGACGAATTTCGGTATCCAGCAGCCTCCTACCCAAGGTTCGGAGGCATTAGACTCTGTTCCTGATGCGCAAGGATGATATTTAATATAAGGCGCTCCGGAACGGAATGACTGTCTGACCCGCAAGATCCCAATACTTCTGGCTTAGCGGAAGCGCCACAAGACAGGCCAAAGGCGCTTGAAGCGAGCTTCTACCTTATTCTGGCGGACTCGCCTCGGGGGAGAATTAGGGCTACAAGCCAACTAAAAGCCCTGGGAAACCTCATTCGACGGTGCGAGGTACCCGGACAGCATCAACCTCTGGTCTTGGCTTCAGGGTTGAGCGCATCATCATGGACCTTGTGCATGATTGTCACACAAGAGACTGCATCAGATCCGGGCCGCCAATACAGATGTGGGTTGGGGCTGCTTACACAGTGGGCGTACTGTTTGTCATAGTTCGCTGGTTGCGAACTCGTGACAAATGCCGACGGTCCAGTAGAGCAGTACAACGATTCTCTTTGCTCCTTGTGGTTAGGCCTCATGGCAAGTTGAAGGCTGTGTTTAGGCCATCAATTGAATGGGAGCGGTCAGAAGAGACGTGACCGACGACGTGATACTAGTAGTCGTTGTGCGAGATATGACGTGGGCATACTTGCCGGCTGCCCAAGACCCCACTGGCGTGTTGACTCATCCCGATCGGATCAGGGATGCACTTCGAGGCTCGCATGGACCCTTCCTCTCTACGGGGATGAAATCAATATAGCATTGAAATGGCGGAGTAGACTGACATGAAATTTGCGGTGGAGGCGCAACGAACTCCGGTACAGAATGGATTCGGGTATGTCTAATACCCATGAAAACAGGTGGCCTCAATTCTTCGCGCCTGATGAGTTGAGTCACCACACAGGAGAGGACACTGAAAGGCCGACTGGTGCTTCGTGGGTTGCTGAAGATGGCGGTCAGTATGCGAGATGCTCCGGGTGGGGAAGCCCCGGGGCACGCCTGATCGCGATGCCATCTTACTGGCGTCCTTCCAGACTCCCACGCCGCACTCACTCGCACGGGCAGCCCATCACCACAACAGCATTGTCACAGCTGCCGCCATTGCGCACACTTAACATCCTCGCATCAATCAACTCCATCGGCTACTTCTCACCGTCCGACCTCAGCGCAGCGCCACCTTTGTTTCACCACGTCTCAGATTACCGCTCTTGTAGCAAGTGGCGCGACACCCATGGCCGACAAACTCGTGCGAACACACACGAACCAATCTAATCGCTCAAAAGCAAAGGAAGCACTTGAGCGGAAGACTGTCTTTCGCAGCGTGCTGGACAACCCTTTCCGAATTCAGTGGTATTGTCTCTCATATGTGTTCCGTTACCCGTTTACTCAGCTATACAAGGCCCAGCGTCCCCGCCAATGTCCAGAACACCATTCTTGCCCGCTTCATTGACATGCTCCACGGTGTCCCGGAATACCGCACCGAACATGAAAAACAGATTGGCAAAAAGCGGAAGGCAACTTGTCCGAGAAGCACTTTACCACCGTCCAAACGTCGCAAATTTCAGTTCCGTTCGCAGAATCCTGACGACATCGCCGTTGACAGCGACACAACGGGGCAAATTGGAACGGACGGTGGTGCGGACGTTCATGATGGGAACGATGCTGTCAAACCACGCCCTGATATCCTGGACCATATGACGACCGGAATCAATGAGGTTACCAAGCTGTTGGAGAGAACAACACGCTTTCATTCTCGCACCACTATTGGAAAGGCTTCCGACATGGAACTCATATCGAAGGCTCGCCCGGCGATTGTGCTCGTTTGTCGCGGTGACGTGATCCCCCCTGAGCTCATCCAACACATCCCGCATCTCGTAGCCGCTTGCAATACTCGTCGGATTGGAACGAATGCGCCCTCAGTTCACCTTGTCCCTCTACCAAGGGGCGCGGAGTCATCTTTGGCTGAAGCTATCGGTCTGCGCCGGGTGTCTGTAGTTGCGCTGCACGTGAGTCACGCTCCTACGATTGCCCGCTGAAGGGCTCCTTGACCAATATGTCACTGCAGGTTGACGCACCCAGAGTGTCGGAGCTCACTCCTCTCCTCGCAAATGTCCCGCCGCTTGGCGCCTCCTGGCTAGCGGCGCCAGTAGACGCGAACCGTTCGCTGATACCGACTCATATCAAACAATTGAAAACGACCGTACCGAAGGATATGAGAGCAGCAAAGGAGCAGAGGTCGCGGGGTCGCGCCGGAGCGAAAGCAAGGAAAAAAGCAAAGCTTCAACTTCAGCCGAAAGCACCGGAGCAGGCGGCGAACGAGAGGCCTTTGCCGTGAAATCCACGACAGCGAATACTGTGTTATTTCCGTGTCGTCTGGAGTCTTTGGATCGTTACCTAGGTCCCTATTCCATGAAGGCATATTTGGGTCATGTATCCCATCGTCCAATGGATGCGCACCCGGCGACCCGACCTCGGGTCCGTAAGGGTGGGGCAGATCGGTTTGGATCTGTGTGTACGTGGAAGAATCTCCGATCGAGATACGCATTGTGATCTGCTCCATCACTCCCGCCCTGTTTAAGAGTTCAAGTTGTTTGCTGCCGCCTCACTTCGGGACCTTGCTAGCCATACGTAGTTTCGTTCGCGCAACCGTGTGTCCCATCAAATACTGGAGATCATCGGCAGGCACTCGCGGGGCGCTCCTTCAGTGTAAGTTCGCACAACGTGGTACATCGTCAAACACGAAATTGCGCCTGATTCGACTCATCCTTCCGTGAAATTCGTTACGGATTGGCCAGAACAGATGTTCGTCGCCATAGTTGGAACACGCGCATCGGGGAAGTCGTCCGTCGCCCAGTACCTGGTAGAACAGAAGGCCTTCCATCTCGTGAAACTGATCATGGTACGTCTGCTAAATGTGGTCTTCGTCGCAATGGATGATCGTCAAGCAGCGCTCGACATAAGGACAGCGGTGCTTCTGATCAGCTCTCGAGATCTTCTACAGAAATCGAAGAGCCTTATCCTTTCATAGACAATTGTCGCTACGACGATAACAGGCTGTCCTTCCTGCAAATGACGTCTCCACCTACATCTGCTCTACCATCACCAGCTCCTGACTCGGGGTTCCAAGGTACAAGGCCCAAGCCGCTCGTGTTCACGTCTCCCGCTTCTATGCTCAAGCATGTCACGAGGAATTGGCAAGCGGACTTTGTCACTGTGGACCTGCTGACGGCGGAACAGTTAGAACCTTTCACCACCCGGCCCTTCTTTCTGGTCGTTTCAATTGACGCACCTCTGCTGATTCGTTTCAAGAGGTATGTCACGCGAGCCACAAGGTCGAGCTCCCGAAGCGGTCTGTGACTAAGCTTGATTCTCAGATGCGAAGACTCCGGATGTTCGCTGGAAGAATTCATCCGAGGACACGACTATCATTTCTATGGTACGAGCGACGCCAGTCTCGAGACGCCACGGAAGACGACCTTCGGGAGCACGACCGTGCGGCCGACCCTGTCTTCACTGAATCATCTCGTCAAACTCCACGTTGTCAATTCATTCGACTCCTTCCGGGCACTGCATGCACACCTCGACCGGTTGAATTTACTGAACCCCGAACGCCTACGGCCCGGATGGGACGCCTACTTCATGCAATTGGCAACGCTGGCCTCGCGGAGGTCCAATTGCATGAAACGCAGGGTGGGGGCGATCCTCGTAAGGAACAATCGCATCCTGTCTACCGGGTCGGTTTCATCCACGACCGCTGCCACCCAATACTGATGATGTGATCAGGTATAATGGAACCCCGCGTGGGGTACTCAATTGCAACGAGGGTGGCTGTAGTCGGTGCAACAGCGCTAGCGAGACGTCGGATGAATGTGTTTGCCTGCATGCCGAAGAAAACGCACTGCTGGAAGCGGGAAGAGAACGTGTCGGAGACGGCGCAGTACTCTACTGCAATACGTTCGTCCTCGCTGCCTGTTCCATCTTTCCCTCCACTGATATGGCCGGGCAGATGTCCGTGCCTGAAATGCACGATCAAAATTATTCAGACCGGCGTAAGGGAAGTGGTGTATAACCTGAGCTACAAAATGTTGGTGGTGCTCTGTCGCCTATTGTGGCCGTATCTGACCGTTACCAGGGACGATTCATCTGCCGCTTTGTTCCACGAAGCAGGGGTGATACTTCGGAGACACGCACCACTAGCTTGACGCGCATAATCTACTACCAGAAGCAATGTATTCTCGTCATGGTTGACACCCGCCTGACAAACTACGGCTGTATGATAATAAACCTACTCATCCCCACCCAGAATTGAGTAAACGTTCTCATGAACATCCCACTGCGGCTGCAATAAGAAGCCCATGGACGTGTCTAGTCTCCCTTGAGTTGCTGACAGAGCTAACCACACGGCGTCCTCGTTGCTGTAGGCGATGGCAGTGTAAAGCTCCCCGGCACAAGCCTGCAGCTCTTCATGTGCCTGGCGATGCAGAAATCTTCGGAACAATACGATAACGTCCCAGAGCGCAGCGTCCTGGCCTTGGACGCTCACAACGGCTGCGGTCATAGTTTTGAGCATCGAGCGGTAAAGACGATGCGACACTGTATACGCCGACTCGGTGCCCACTGCGCCCGGTCCGCGCCTTGCCAAAGCGCTGTCCGCGTCTGCGATGCGGAGCTTCTCCAGCATTCTCCGGAAGCGCGGCCAGATGTCATCCCAGATCCTGCGGTGCATGAAATCTCCGACATGCACGGCGAGAGACTCAATGAGAACTGCGGCAGCGCTGACGACGAAAGGCTCCTGATCGGCGAGGCGGTTCAAAATGAATGGCCAAGCGTGATGGATAGACGGAAGCAGTGCGGTTTCTGGTAGCACCGGGACAGCCGAGCTGAGCACGAGCAATATCCTCGCCCGAATTGTTGGCGCTCCATGGGTGAGGAAATATAGCGAGCGCGAGACAATTTGTTTTGTGAGTGCCTGCGACGGCGTCGGCGGCGGCTCTGCCGTCGGGTCTGGTACAGGTTCAGTCGGTTCCTGCTGCCCGTCGGCATCCGGAGCTTTGCCCCAGGCTTCTCGAGGATAGGAACTGTCGCGCGCGCTCTCGTGCTCTTCTTCGGCCTCGTCATGCCTATGCGAAAACCAGTCCAAGAAGGCCTGCGTCTTCGTGTCATCGTTAGATGCGGGTGGTTGTGGCGGCCTCGAATCCGTGTGGGTTTGATGGTCTTCTTCTTCCTCCACAACCTTGACAACCTCTGACAAAACTTCGATGAGACCGTCCACGACGACTTCGTATCCATGATATTCGTCCAGGCGATCGAAGCACTCCTCCACCACGTCACCGGCTTTCTGTACGACATCCCGGCCGACCAAGCGCACGAGTGCAACCAGCACCTTGGTGGCATCAACGTCGAGCCAGCGCCGGCTCAGTCGGCGCGAGACGGCGTCAAGTGCATAGTCAAAGTTGGAGAGGAGCATATTGGCTGCGGAGGCGTAGGACGTGATGGCCGCGACGAAGTTCAGTGTTGCCGTGCCGGTAGTAGAGACGAGGGGTGAGTCTGAGACGACGGAATGAAGAATGGGGTAGAGTGTATGCAGAAGCAACGACGAAAAGCGGGCCTCTAGTATTCCCGCCGTGATTGAGAGCAGCTGGAGTGATAAGGCTTTGTGGAGGAAAGTCTGGTCTTTTGGCCGCGGTCGGGCGGTCGGTTGTGATGGGTTGGAGTCTGCCGTTGGTCGGATGGTTAGAAGGCCTTTGACGTGCTCCACCAACAGGGAGTCGTCCTCAGTATCAGGTGGCTTAGTGTCAAGGTTCTCAAGGGCATCTTCATCGTCGATATCCGTCCATGATTCTGCGACGCTCTTCGCGATGCCGCGAGCCAGCTTCTCCACCCGCTTGCTACGTGTACACATGGGGGGCCGAGCGAGCGATACAGATAGGTCCAGTGTCACCCCACCGGCACCTTCCAGGAGTCTGCATGCGCACCAAAGCGCTGCGACTGCCGACGGTCCCCGACCATTCTGACCAACGCCCAGAAACCATTCGGCGGCAAAAAGCCCGTCATCTCCCGCCGCGGCGCCCATAGCACGAAACATCCGTTCCAATGCTGCATGAGCGGTGCGGGAGACCACGTTGCTCAGTACCAGCGTCGGAAATGGGACCGAGGTTGCGGCGTCGCTAGTGTCTAGCAGCTGTTGCGCGCCGTTCGTCAGGGTGACAGTGATCGGCGTGTCTCCGAACTGCAACACAGAAAGGAGGCTCCATCCCCACTTCTCGACCCCGCCGGTGGGCCCGAGAAGCTTGCTCACGCCGGCGCTGATGATGTTGATGCTGTGGCGTTCGGGGCCCTGAGGCATTGCAAGTTTGCAGACGCTCTCGACGAGGCTGGCCATATGTTCCACTTTCGAGTCTGACTGCGTTACGATAAGTCGGGGTAAAGATGCCAGGCTGTCTTTGGATATGTGCAATAGTGTTTGTAGGAGGGAATGTCGTGCGTCGGACGTAAGTAATAGAAGGCGTCGGAGGGCTCCACCTGCGGTGTCTGCGACGTTGCCGTACGAAGACCCGGAGAGCGAGAGCAGGAAGGTGAGTAGGAGCCCTTGTGACTGAGGCACAGTTAGCATGGTCGCAGATAGAACGGCTTCAGCGAACGTGCCCAAGGCGAGTGCGGCCGAAGGGTTTGGATGATTGACCAGAGGCATGAGCGCGTTCATGGCGATATGCAATTGTGCGGCTGTTCCCCGGAGCCAGCTGGCCGTACGAGCAGTGGAATACGGGGAAGGGGTAGAACCCGAGGTGGAGGAGCCTCCGACATCCGGAATATCAGCCTGAGCGAGCAGGTCCTCCAGCGTATCGAGACTACGCACAGCCCCGTGTCGCACGCAGACGTCGTCTCCGACAGACTTGACGATGGCAACCTGCATGACCCCTAGCGCTACAGAGACGACATCGCCGTTGGTCCAACCTTTGTGACTACCGGTGCCTAGCGCGATCTTGCTAGCCGCGCTGACAAGTCCAGGGAGGATAGAAGGTACGAAGTCCTCCGGTAGGTATGCTTCTACGAGTACGCGCAGAAGCTCGAGTGAGACTCTCTGTAATGGGAGGTGCGGCGATTCGGCAGTCTGTAGCAAAGAGTTGACCGTCTGCCCAAGGACCGGTATGAACGTCTTGATACCCGCATGGGACCGAAATTTCGCAAAGATCCTCTGACAACGAGGGGGGACGACTACACCGATGGGGTCTTCATCAGGGGACCGCTCACGCACTATCGTGTACAAGCAACGGGTAGCGGCTTCCTTCGTCTCGTCGTCCCTGACCTTTCCCTTTCCCTTGCTGTCTATGCCCCCAAGAACGGCGCCGCACAGCATGAATATCTGTTCCCACGTTGTTTCGTCGATGTCCCACCACCAGCTTTCGCATAGATGGTTCAGGGCGACGAAGATCTTCTCCAATATTTGATCGGGGATCGAGGAGAGCGCGTTCCTCCGCATGATGGTGGATAAAGGGAAGAACGCATAAGACACGACGGAGGGACGTAGTACAGCACCTGCCTCCTGGACTCGGTGCAACATTGCGACGAGTTCCGAGAGCAGCTTCGATACCAAGGGTATGGACGTCGCCGTAAGTTGAGAGTTGGCCATGAGCGGCACGCACACGCCTTTCAGCTATACAATATATGAGCAACTACTGCAGTTATTTTGTCTTCTTCACGTACAGCTTTGAATGTAGCCTGCGAAGCATCGTCATTTTGTAATGCGGGCATGCTTGCCCTCGAGCCCTCTCTCGGAAGCTGACCAAGACCTGCGACATGCAACTTGCTCAGCTCGCAACGGATCGTGGCTGTTCTGGCGATGCGTTACGCACCGATGAGGATAGCAACGTATGGCGAGTGCCAATCCGGATCCAGGTCGCACTCAGACTGCAAGCTTTCATCCCCGTCACGCTCAGCCTCAACGTGACGTGACTGACGCGTCTGTAACGCGACGGGGCATAGCGTGACAGCTATGACATGACGAACGAGAATTTCAGCACTTGCCATCCGCGATCCGAGTCGGTGGCTGGGAACCCGCACAGGCCGACCTGACTTGTGACATCCATGTCCTGCGTGCCATCTCACCGCTTTTCTTAATTTATTTATCTCTTCTCTCTTCTCGTCATGACGCCGACTCCTCGTATTCTCCTCATTGACTCCTACGATTCCTTCACTTACAAGTGCGTCCATATTTTATTATCTTTCCCCTGCTGACAGCCGTCCTATAGTCTCGCAGCTCTATGCAGAAAATCCATTCCCGGCTGCGAGCTCCATATCTTCAAGAACGATGCTCTCACCATTGACGAGCTCCGCCCTCACCTCACCCACTTCTCTGCTGTTGTCATTGGTCCCGGCCCTGGCTCACCGGACAAAGACAGCGATATTGGTGTCGTACGCGATATCTGGAGACTTGCGGATGAAGACGCCCTCCCCGTGTTCGGAGTTTGTCTGGGTCTGCAGAGTCTCGCGATCGAGTTCGGGGCCCAGCTGCGCAGACTGGACGTCGTCAAGCATGGCCAGGTCTCTGAGATTCAGAACACTGGGACCGACATTTTCACTGGCGTAGGACACATCGCGGCAGTACGCTATCACTCGTTGCACGTCTCGACAGATGATTGCGCCGCCCTCGAGACCCTTGCTTGGGCCGACGACGGAGAGGATAATGGGAAGGTCGTCATGGCTATCCGTCACCGTACCAAACCGTTCTGGGCCGTTCAGTACCACCCGGAATCCGTACGCACAGAAGGAGGTGGTGAGAATGTTCTCCGTAATTTCTGGAGTCTTGCGACAGCGTGGACAATCAAGCGCCGTCGGACGGTCCAACCTTGGGATCTTACTGTGGGACGCATCTTCGGTCCGTCGTGGCCTGCACCCCGGCTTCCCCATGCGCTATCTCCGCAGAGAGCACTGAACGTGGCCACACGCGTAGTCAACGCACATGGCTTGGTGTCAGTGAATTTGTGCGAGAGGCTGGGCGTACATGACGAAACATCGGACTTCGTGCTCTTGGATTCCGCTGCCCAACCTGGCCAGTTTTCCATCATCGGGAGTCTGACGCCGTCGTCTGTGAAGATAACACACTACGTCGGCGACAATCATGTAGATGTTTACGCAGCGAGCACTACGCGATCCGAGTCTCTTGGATCTTCCACCGTATGGGATTGGCTTGCCGACTTCATGCGCCTGAGGAGGGCCGAAGGCGGCGTGCGGGATGTGCCTTTCTGGGGAGGGTTAATAGGTTACCTGAGCTATGAGCTTGGTACCCAGTCCCTTTGTCCTGATTTGCATCCAAGCTTGGACAGCATTCCTAGTGGGCGCAACCCGGACGTCAATCTGGTGTTTGTCGAGCGGAGTATCGTCATCGACACCCTGGCAGGGAAGGCCTACATCCAAACGCTCCTGCCGGATGACGAAGCTTGGCTACAAGAGACGGCAGCGCTCATCGAAGAGAGCCCTCGACCGTGCTCGGAAAGCAGGCGTTCATCTCCTGCGAAGCGCAGGAGGAAGAGCGCAACGGCTTCGCCGCCCGTGGTGACTCTGCCAGATCGCGAGCGGTACATCACGCGCATCCGCGAGGCCAAGGAGTACCTCTTCTCCGGCGACTCGTACGAGCTCTGCCTTACCGCCCCCACCCTCATCTCCGTCCCGAAGGCTGTTCGCCGCGCTCCTGAGCACAGTTCGTCATGGGAACTGTACAAGGCCTTGCGCGCTCGAAATCCCGCTCCGCACTCGGCGTACCTCCGTTTACACCCGTCTACCCTCTTGTCATCCTCACCTGAACGCTTCCTTTCCTACTCCCGACCCCCACAATCCACGTGCCAGCTACGCCCCATCAAAGGCACCGTACGCAAGGCGCCAGGGATAACGCGCGCGGTCGCGGAGCAGGCCCTGGCGGGCAGTGTCAAGGAGGTCGCGGAGAACCTGATGATCGTTGACCTCATCCGGCACGACCTGCACGGCGTCGTGGGCGAGGACGTCGCGGTGAAGCAGTTCTGCAAGGTGGAGGAGTACAAGACCGTGTGGCAGCTCGTGAGCGTGATCGAGGGGCGCCTGGACAGCAGCGAGCAAGGCCCGCGCGAGATGGACCTTGGGTGGGAGGTTCTGCGCAGGAGCCTGCCGCCGGGCAGCATGACGGGCGCGCCGAAGAAGCGGAGCGTCGAGATCCTCCGCGCGCTCGAAGACCACCCGAGGGGTATCTACTCCGGCGTCTTTGGGTACTGGGACGTCGGTGGGGGTGGTGATTGGTCGGTTACTATCCGGAGCTGCTTCAAGAATGACGCAGACGCAGCACCCCCACACCCTGTGCCGAGGAAGGAGGATATGGCTATGGAGCAGTGGACGCTCGGTGCAGGAGGCGCGATCACAGCATTGTCCGACCCCGAGGCGGAGTGGGAGGAGATGATTGTGAAGGTCGAGAGTGTCATACGGGCCTTTGGTGAAATTGAGTTTTCATGAGTAGATCGTCAGGATCTGTTTCGGCGTCGTTTCTAACATCTGAGTACATCGGTTTGACATGGACCTCATCGCCCGTGTCTGCATTCCGCGTTGGTCAGCATCTCAACTCTGGCTATACATCATTGCATTGGTATACACTCAACATTGTAGCGATAGAGTACACATGGTTCAACCCTACATCCCATAGATCACATAGTACCTCATTCAATATACTTCCGCGGTGAAGATTGAACACGCTGAACATAATCAAGGGGCACTCCAGCTCATGCGAGCAATGCGATGTGTCGAAGCTCGCTGTGAGATAGTGGTCAGCATCATCAATGAAATGCGGAGATTGAGATAATGCGTACTTCTGTACTTGCTGGCCCACCTTCATGGGTTCGTAGATTGCCTCTTCATCCAGATCGACCTTGCCCAGGTTGATTGTATCGGCTCTCAGCGCCTTTGCGCGAGCTGCCAAGGACGGTATTGGTGCAAGGTCATAATCCGATGACATATGCCAAAAGAATGTGGACGAGATACGGATCAGAGGACGCTCGGGGAATGCGGTCTTGCGGTGCTGAACAACCTGATGGAGGGATTGGTCAGACTGTGCAGGCACTGCGTGAATGAATGTGGGGTAACACGCACTTGCAGCGTTGCTTCATTCACTACTACCTCGTGATACCCCGCCTTGATCAAGCCACCGCTGAGGTGCTCGATCTGTTTTCCTGCCTGGACGAGCAAGTACCGACCTGTAGGCGGGAACCTCACAGGTATACGCTTCCCAGTGTTGCGCGCCCAGATATTGAGACCAGGGTACCGAGAGCGGCCGTGGATGGTCAAGAAGTTGAGATCCGTGTGAAATCCTGCAAGGATCGTATCCTGCTGACCATATTTGACCAGATCGGAGGCTGTCGGAGCGAGGAGATGCGGACTGTAAGCAGCGAAGTCAGCATACCGCGTTGTAAAGTACGGAACGGGCTGCTGACATACCCATACCGTCCTGCGTCTCGGAACGTCTTCTGAGGCACTCCTAGTCCGATGCATACCATCTCGCCGAGATCTTCAACACTAGGCAACGTCATCGCTACGGCTCAAGGGAGAAACCGCACAGAACTCACGCATTCTTCATCGAGGTACCCCATTTCTCCATGACGGGTGACCACCGCTCCCGGATGCTGTCCGCCTGAGGGACGACGTTGGGAGCATTGAGTGCGGGGTAAGCTGTCTCGTACGGTGGCTTCTCGCTCATCTTCCAGAAGAACCTACATTTGGGATCTGGGCTATGGGCTGTGATGTCCAGAGGACGCTCTGCCGGATCGAGCCGTGCGATGACATTCAAGCATGGCTCATCAACCGCACACTTCGGTTTCTCTGTGTTTTCCAGTGTAACGCCAACCTCACAGCAATGTGAGTATTTACATTTCGAAAGATTGATACGGTTACCTGATAGCCTAGCTCTGGCCGTTCGTCTTGTTTGAGAGCGGCCTCAGGCTGAGCAAAATACTCCTCCAGTTGATCGAGAAACGTGCTATTGTCATCCTCGGACACCCGCGAATCGTGCAGCAGAAGAGCCCCGTGTGTGATGAGAGCGTTTGCAGCCTAAATATACGTATTAGATGCACTGCCTTCCACACAGCTGAGCTCGGCTAATGCCTTTCTGCACTCTTGCACCACAGCTTCTGACTCTGGTGACTCTTCGAGGAAGAGGTCGAGATCAATAACAGGGAGTGTTGGCATAGCCATATCTTTTCAATCTTCAGAGGGAGCGGTAGTGGGCTATCCAGTGGCAATACGAGTGCGGGTGGGGAGGCAGAGCAACGTCGAAGCTGTAAACCAAGAAGAGTTCCTTTCGGGAATGGTGCCAGTGGATCAAAGCGATCGGGTTGATCACGTAAGTATCATATCGCTGGCGCTTACTCCAGTCGCGCACTTACCGCGAGTCCACTTAAGCCTTACAGCCACATCCCTGCACAAGACCCCTCCCACTAGTTGATCCTCCCCCAATCCAACAGCCGACATGATCAAGGTTACGCAACCTACTTCAATGTTGATAACGTAGCTCATAGCAACACATGTAGATATGGAGTATGAAGAAGAACGAGGACGCAGCGGCGAGGAGGAAGCCGAAGACCAGTGCAGCACAGATTCGCGTGCAGAAAGGTACGCCGAACCCGAATCTCACTGAATCCATGCATAAACAAGTGCTTTACAGACCTCACAGAGCTAGAGCTCTCGGCAACGATGAAGACACACTTCCCAGATCCGGCCGATCTCCTCAACTTCACGCTCACAATCACTCCGGACGAAGGTGTGTAATGCGTGGTGCCACACGCAGACGAGAAATCCTGATGTACGATTCGCTAGGCATGTACAAGGGTGGAGCGTTCGTCTTCTCCGTGAACATCAACACCAATTATCCCCATGAGCCACCAAAGGTTAAGTGCACACAAACTGTAAGTCACAATATATCTTCTTGAACTTCGTAGATCTGAGTGATGTGTATGCGTCGTAGATCTACCATCCAAATGTTGATCTGGAGGGGAACGTCTGCCTAAACATCCTGCGCGAGGACTGGAAGCCCGTGCTCAACCTGAACTCTGTCTTGGTCGGTCTGCAGTACCTGTTCCTGGAGCCGAATGCAGACGACCCTTTAAACAAGGGTATGTTGATCCACAGCGCCACATGTAAATCCAGTTGCTGACCCGTCCCTTCACAGATGCAGCGGAGGAGCTTCGCAAGAACAGGGAGCAGTTCCTTCAGAACGTCAAGACCTCGATGCGGGGAGGGAATATTCGTGGTCAACAATACGACAGGGTCGTCGCGCAATGACCGTTCAGTCATGACTGTAGCTATGTGCGATCCTCGTATGCGTAAATTTTCTCATACAATGGATTAGATATGTATTCTCAGACAGTTCCTTCATCTCTACGCATGCATTGTCGTAGATCTATGCATCTAACTGCGCTCCTTGCTACATTCCAAGCTGCGCTGCGGGAGTACTGCATTCCTAGGCAACGACTCAACCAACCTGAGACCCACACAGTGCCAGAGTGCAGACTCCGATGCAGGCTTTCTGCACGCTATGTGGTTGATACACTGGCAGTATAGCATATCAACACTGGCCCGCCTTCTCATAGTAGACCTGGTCGACAGAGTGGCGCCTCTACTCAGTAAATACTTATGTATCGTACATTACCTGTGGATCACGCTGTGGGCGGAGACGTATGGTACGGCGCCTGTGACGGATCAATTATGCTCGATCATTCATAGGACCCTTTACTCCGGCCGTCTCATTTGCCATTCGCCACTTCGCCACAACCTGCCGCTACTGGTGTCATCGCGCTGCGCCTGCTCCGCAACACAGCCCTTCATATATAACCGCCTTCACCACGCCCGGGTCCCCCAATGAGCTCGGCACAAAAGCTCACCAAGAAGCAGAAGAAAGCGCTCGCCTTCCGCGAGCGCAAGGGCAAGAGCAAAGGCAAGGCGCAAGCGGCCGACGATGTTGAAGACAACGATGTTCCTGTCCTCGAAGATCAAGATGCCCTGGAGGCTGAAGCTGAAGCTGGGCCTGTGGAAGATGCGCCGCAGCCTGCGAAGCATGCAGGTGCAGCACGCGCGGCGGATGCGAGCGTTCTGGGCGACGGTCAGCCTAAGCAGACTAAGAAGCGGAAGCGGGAGGAGGAGGAGGACGAGGCGGCGGTCGGTGATGGGCAGCCAAAGCAGAAGCAGAAGAAAAAGAAGCGGAGGAGCAACGGCGAAGATGGCGCTGCTGTCACCGAGGGGGGCGACGCAGAGGAGCCGGTCGGGGAAGGCAAAGAGAAAGCGAAGCAGCGGTTGATCCTTTTTGTCGGTAGGTCTAAGGTTGGATTTTGGACACCAATGCTTCATGGTCACTTGGTTGCAGGGAACCTGAAGTATGCCACACCCAAAGAGATGATAGAGAAGCATTTCTCTGCATGCGGTATATCTCCTAGCTGCATGCCTTGAAATGACTACTGACGATTGCTATAGACCCACCGCCGACAGTACGACTGCTCACACCTAAGGCCGCACCCAACGGCAGGCAGCTCAACAAGTCGAAAGGATGCGCATTCCTCGAGTTTACAGCAAAAAGTGCTCTGCAACAAGCTCTCAAGCTACACCAGTCAGAACTGGATGGGCGCATGATCAACGTTGAGCTCACGGCTGGTGGAGGTGGAAAGAGCGAGGGTCGAATAGAGAAGCTGAAGAAGCGAAATAAAGAGCTGCACGAGCAGAGGGTACGTATACCATCGTCTACGGCCATATATGCCTGTCTCACTCATCGGTCTGTCAGCGGAAACGGCTCGAGAAGCAGACAAAGAAACCCAAGGACGACGGCGCGGCGACGGAGGGTACCCAGGTGCCGAGACCACAACGGTACTCAGCCACCTCTGGTGTAGAGCAAGCACCACTGAAGAAACGGACATGGAGTGTAGCAGAGCTAGCTGATGCAGAGGGGAAGAAGACGAAGAAGCGAGGAAAGCGGCCACAACGCTCGCAGGGAACGGGTGTAAATGCGATTCCTGTCGGGTGATGCTAGAACGATCATTATTTTCAACCTAGGCCTATGGTATCATGATTGTCACGGAACACGTCCAAGTGAGAAGGAAGAAGTCCATGTCTAAGTATATACATATTGCAAGAGCCTGCTCCTGAAGCCCCAAACAATCATGAGACAAGAATGAAGATGAGGAACTGAAGAGGATAGCAAGTCAGTAGGCTCTCGCGGAGACGAGGGAAGTCACGTACGAATACGATCAGAACACCGAACACCTTCAGCATGAGCCACCGGTTACTCGATATGCTGGCATAGTACTTGAGGAGCTCTCGTTGAGCGCCACTGACGTTCGACGCAATGTCCACCGTGTCTGCGTCGATTCGCTGTACTGTCTCCCGTTGTTCTGCAACCATCTGCGCTAGCTGAGTAAAGATCTGGCCCAGCTCAGAAATAGTGGACTCGATGGATTCGATCGCTGTGGACCGTGATTGTATGTATGTGTCCTATAGCCAACTATGAGCTGATGCTTTCGGGATCACGGGCCGCATATGGCGCACCTGCTGCTCGACAAGTTGCATCTGCATGAAGGCATCGCCGGTTGCTGATCCCTGTCCCTCCTCTGCTGCACCTAGATCTAGGGCGAGGATGTCGCTGCTAGGCTGTGCACGGCCCTTGCCCTTGATGTCCAAACGTGGGGATGTAGCTGTGCCGTCCCCCATGGGGTCTTGTTGACGCTGTGAGTTTCCGAACAAGAGGGAATCTGTGTAGTACGTGAGAAAGATCACAGAGCCACAATGTACGAGGACGTACTGGAAGGTGCTTGGTTTGCCGCCGCAGACGTTGACGACATGAACTGCTCCGTCCGGTCTTTCGACTCCTTCATGTTCTGAGATCGTCGAGTTGGAATGCATATCCACCTGTGAGAGATCGCGCACTCACTTGTGTCCTGATTTCCAATACGTCCTTGAACGTCATACTCGTATCCGCCAGCTTGCTTTGCAACAGCATTACAACGTTATGATTGTGCTCCTCCAGCTGCTTCCCCTCCAGCGACTTGCCGTTCTGCGCATTACGTTGCTTTACGTAGGATTGGAGCGCAGCTATCTCCTTGTTGATGTTCGCAATGTCTTGCTTGATGATGTAGGTGAGTTCCTGGCAATGGAGGGTCGCGTCGATACAGCGGACGAAGTATATGCACAGGAGAGGGACGTACGCTGATCTCTACTGGTCTATCATCGAACAGTGTCTTCCGTTTCGCCACTGCCCTGGGTCAGAACATAATTACGACACGAGATATAAGGACTCACGTTGGGCCAACTTCCCCAGCTTGATCGTCGTGCTACTAATCTCCTTGGCAATGGACGACGCCATCCGACTGAACTCGGATTTGCTCTCCGGACCCTTGCCATTAGGCAGTAAGCGCTGCTTCGCCTCCGCTCCGCGTTGCGGGAAGGAAGACCGGTTGCGTATGGATTCAACGCACGCCCGGAATTCGTTCGTCCTGTCTTGCACAGGCATGATATCGGGGGAAATAAGGATAAGATTAAAAACAGAAGGTAGAGTTTCGCTTGAAGGTGGCAATGAATGATGGCGACGAGAGGAGGCGAGGGCGCGGGTAGAGGAGATGGCAGGGCTGAGTACAGTTACGACGGACGTGTCCTCCAGGCGCCCACCGCCCCGACGCGCTATCCTCGGAAGGTCTGGAGATCTTTCACGTGCCGCTGCGCGCCGCAACGCGTCGGGAGACTGGAGACTCTGCACAGCGACCTCAGAGTCAGACCATCCTACTCTGCGTCTCCAGAGCTCTGGCTCACACATACACCTGCTCCGACGCGTATCTCTGGCGCTCACATCGAACTGCGTAGGATCCATACTATTCGTGTAAACGCTTCGGTCTGGAAATCCGAGCCCAGACTCAGCTGCATTCACGGTGGGGCTGATTTGCATGAGGCATCTTACGTCCGTTGCCAAACCAGCCCTCTCGACCCTCTCAGTGTCCCTTGGTCACGCCCCTCGCTCTACCCCCCGAACTCTAACGTCTGTTCGATACAAAACCTCTGGACATCGGCGCTCCGTCAAACCCACCAAGTTCTCCCTCCCCCCTTCTCTGACCAGGGACATGCATCGATCGAGCGTCTTGGTACTTGGTGCAGGAAACTTTGGTAGCTGCCTGGCGGACCATCTCGCGGACTCCTCCCATACTGTGTTTCTGTGGTCCCGGGACGCGAACGCTGTACGCCAGCTTAACGAAACACACGGCAGTGACGTCTTCAAAGACCACGTGTTCCCTGACAGCGTGAAAGCCGTTGGCCCTGAATTCCCCTCGCAACAGTTGATCAGGAGCGTGGATGTGCTACTATTTGCCATTCCAACCGAGGGAGTAAGGTACTGTTCGCTTACGCCTCGATATATGTCTGGCTTATTCATTCGTGTGCAGAGAGACACTTACATCACTGCGACCGCTGTTGGATGAGAGCAATCTACCCCTCTTGATATTCGTGAACAAAGGCATTGAAATTGCGACCCGTGCGCTAACGCTTGAGATCATCGCCGATACGTGTGGCCCAGCAATTGCGAACGTAGCGACCTTCATCGTCAGTCTTGGGGTCACATAGTGCGGTTAGAGATGCATCTAAACGTTTCCCCTTAGTCGGGACCATCTTTTGCGAAAGAGAGTGCGTGCCCAATCTCGATAATTTTTGTTAGTACTCACCGAACGAGAAGTCATCAAGCGACAACCGACGTCTGTTTCTGTCGTCTCCCTGTCCAAAGAGCACGCACACAAAGCATCGGATCTTTTCCATCAACCATGGTTCCGCTGGTGCGTTGATTCAGAACATGGTGTTGACTTTGCTTACCTGAAGGGCTGTAGTTACACTGGGGAGGATCCAATCGGTGTTGAGCTTGCTGGTGCTCTCAAAAACGTTTATGCCATTGCCGCCGGTATGGCGGACGGCCTTGGTTTCGAGAACAATACCAGAGCGAGTAAGCTGCGCTCGACGGGCCTATCTATTGATATCCTTTCTGATTTGCTCTTGCGCAGTGCTGATCACGCGGGGACTCGCAGAGATGACCAGGATAGGAACCACCTATGGAGCGTCACCGCTGACATTCCTGAGCCTTGCTGGAGTTGGCGATCTGTTCCTCACCTGCAGTTCGCCTACGAGTAGAAATTACACCGTGGGCTACCGCCTCGGAAAAGGCGAGAAACTCGACTACATCATCGACACACTCGGCAGTGTCGCTGAAGGGGTTACGACCGCAAAAGCGTTGCATACTCTGATCAGTGGGTTGGGTGTGAACGCACCGATAGCCACCGGGGTGAGTGTGCCACGCCATGACGTCGATTAGCTACCTGATTATCGTGATGAAACCGCCCCCTGCAGATTTATGAGGTGCTCTACGAAGGTAAGTTCCTATCCGATGCATCTATACCTTCGTCGATGGTGAAGCATGCCCTTGTGACAGACGCAGATGTCGCCGAAAAGGCAAAAGAGCTGATGTCTCTGCCTCCGCTCCACGAGCTGGACTTGCCGGCGTCAACAGGGAAGCACGCTCAGCAGCTGCTGAAAAAGTTAGGGCTCACGCCCAGCACGTAACCTGCGTACATAGACACATAGACCTACGTATTGTTTGCATATCATACGACCACGGGTGACCGGTAAACTTGCGCGTGTTTGCGGAGGGGTCGGGGAGTGACGGGGACAAGGTGACGATCGGACGCAGTCCCGAGGGCGGAGAGCGCGGTCGGAGGCCGGGACGAGGACACACAATTGATGACTCGACGACTACACCTTCCATATCCGCACTGATCATCAGGGATTGCGTTACGTAACCTCTCCCGATTTTTTTTTCGCGCGCGAAGTGTAAATTCCGGTGGCAAGCTCTGGTGGCCCGCGTCCCGGTTGTCCTTCGCCTATTCGTCTGTTCTCTTACGCCGTCAACCGCCCCCAGGTTCGCGTCCTTCTTCGCGCTATTTTCTTCCTTGGCCTCATCCGTTCTACTCCCTAAGGCTCCCCCGACCCGCCTACCGTGCCAGCATCCATGGTCTCTGCTCTCTGGAAGGCTTGTTCTGAGGGCAACCTCCAAAATGTCAACGAGCTTCTGAAGGACGCATCATCGTCCACGGAGATTGAGACCAAAGGTGTGTAGATCTGCCCTCGTGTGTGCAGGATGTTTTCTTCGCGTGTTCCCCCGACCTCATTCCTAGTTCACTAACACGTTTTCCTTGCCAGATCAAGACGGTGTGACACCTCTCATCGAAGCCGTCAGGAATGGTCACACCGAGGTCGTCAGAGCGCTTTTGGACACAGGTCAGTGTACTACGTAGGGTGTTGTTCTTCGCGCCACCCCGATCTCATTCCATCCTAACACCTGGTTTTCAGGTGCAGACCCTACGAACGCTGCCAACGGAGGGCCTCCGGAGTCTTACACCACGGATGCTACCATCCTCGAGCTGCTTGAGGCCGCAAAGCACAAGGTGACCGCGAACACGATCGCTCCTCCTCACGAGAACGGCTATCCTCAAGATCCCGCTATGGATCCTAGCAAAGGCTACTATCCTCCTCCCCCACCGGGTGCCTATTACTACCCAGGTATCCCCATTGGTGCCCCCATGATGCCCGATGGTTCTGTCGCCTACTACCCGCCTCCCCCAGTCCCGTCAGACCATAACCTTGGTGGCATGGGTAACTTGCCACCGCCTGAGGTTGCTCGCATGATACCTTGCCGGTATTATCCCGCGTGCCGCTACGGTTCATCCTGCATGTTTGCTCATCCACAAGGGCCCTACCTCCAGGGTCCGCTACCTCCGCCCGCTCAATATCCCGGTCCTTACGATCCCATGGCGCCTTCGCCGTACGCGCCGTCCGCGTACTACGCCATGCCACCACCCTCTTTCCCTACCTCGCCTAATGGTACACCTATGAACGTCATGTCTCCGCCGCCTGGTGGTCATCCTGCCCCTCCGCCCATGTCTCACTCGAGGTCGGCATCTGAGGTTATGTCTCCGGTGCAGGCTCCCTTTAGCCCTAACGGTGTACCGCCACCTATGCCCTATGGCGTTCCCCCCATGTCCCCTACGTACGGGCATCCCGGTCAGGTACCTATCCCCGTCTCCGTTCCTCCCTTAGCACCACTTCAGCCTAACGGCGGGCCGCAGTCCCCCCAGCAGGGCATGTATCAGCCGATGTCCCCAACAGCGCCAGGAGCTATGCCAGCCTATCCTGTACCACGCGACGCTCCCGCCCCGTACGCGCCCCAGGGTATGCTCACCAATGGCGCTGTTGTTGGTAATCATTCACCAACGTCTCCGTCAGCTCCTCCGCAGGCGGACGGTTATGGTCCTGGGCCGGGCCCTATGCACAGAGATGCCATTCCCCATCACCGCCGAGGAACCCTACGAAGGCCGTCCTTTGGCGGACCGGGCAGGAAGCCACCTTGCCTCTTTTTCCCCGTTGGGAAGTGCAGGAATGGGTGAGTTCTCTCGAACCTACTTCGACTTCCTATGCCTCATAGTTCCCACAGGGATGATTGTCGATTCCCTCACATTTTGCCCGAGCACCAACTTCCGTACCATCCTGCACACCATCCCCCTCATTTCGGAGGCAGGGGCGGGCACAGGCCGCGTCCATCTGCCCCCGTGAATGGCTTCGGATCCCTTGAGGACAAGTTTTCCACCATGACGGTCCAGGACGTAAGTGCACACATTAGCATCATCCCCCGAGCGCTCCTCACGTTCTATGGTAGTCGCAGCAGCCCAATGGGGAAGCGAACCACGTGCGAACCAGCACGAACGGAACCGCTGGAACAGCGACGTCAAGTCGGTCGCAATCCAGTGATCCCGGAAACAGGAGAGGTCTTCCTGGATACAGGCCAAACCATATGCAGAACGGCGTGCGTCCGGACAAGAAGCCGATGCCGTCGAAGCCTCAGCGTGTGCCCAATGCGGACGACTTCCCTGTTCTCACCAACACAACCCCTCCTCTGCGAAGTCCTGCCTTGCATGGGCCAAACGGCAACGGCTGGATGGGACGGACAGCTGCCCAGGTCCTCCAGGCGCCGCCGCCGCCTCGCAAGGAGGGTACGGCTTCTGCTCGTGGAATCACGCCGGAACAGGCGGTAACTCAGCCGACTACAAAGGTATGGACCGGATGATGCTGTGGGATCCATCCAATCTGACTTTTCGTTTCTGTAGGACGGGAAACCTGAGATCGATGGTACTAAGCCGGAGCCTCAGCCTCCCATCACTAAGCTCCCTGTCTCCTTCGCTGCAGCCGCCACCGCCGCTTCTGCTGCTCCCGACGCTGCCAAAGAAGTCAGCGTCACGGCCTAAAACGGACAATCCTTGTCCTATGACCACGCCATCCGTGTGCTACGCCCTTTCACCTTGTCACGACTACTCATATGTTTCCCGCGCATCATCCCGGGCTTTCTACTGCTGTATCCTGTATCCCTTTTTCGTGCACTCGTCATGTTTATAGTGAGAGGACTCTCCGTCGCTGTCAGCATATTATTTCGGACCCTCCACTCCACTCCGTCCCTCGAGCATACATAGCTTCCTCACGGATCCTGCATAGTCTCTGCCTCCCTATAGACACCCTGTCTGTCTCTGTCTGTGCTCTCTGCTTCATTTTGGTTATTCCTCATATGCTGTTGTCTTCGCTGTAGTGTTACAACTCAAAATTCGCCGCTTCGAGCCAAGCCATATTACGATTCGACTGTTACTGCAAAAGCACATACATGCCTTCATTCATTCATTCATTCATTCATTCATCTCTTCGTTTGGTCGCTGCTTCTATCACGTATACGTTACATTCGCGATAACTTATGCCGTGGCGGCACGCCTGATGTCTGGTACTACACTACTTTTTATCCATCGATACAGCTGCAGGTCTACGGTACCACGCCGTCAGCTGCATGTAATACTCTGCACGTCGGATTAATCTCGCACCTATTGCTACACCTTCCAAGCATCGAGATTTTTCATTTGTACGCCGCTGCCGGCAGTGACCGCGCCGATCTTGTAGACGATGGGTTCCCCGTCTTCGCGCAAGGTGCGGATCACCTCATCGACGGCGTCCGCCTTTACGATTAGGACCATGCCGACACCGTTGTTGAAAGTCCGCGCCATCTCTAGCGGCGCGACGCCGCCGTGCTGCATGAGGAAGCGGAAGACGGGTGGCAGCTCCCACGTTGATGCATCGATATAGCATCCCAGGCCCTTGGGCAGCACACGCGGGACGTTCTCGATAAAGCCGCCGCCCGTGATGTGCGACATGCCTTTGATGAGGCCCGCCTGTGCGGCGTGGAGGAGGGCCTTGACGTAGATGCGGGTGGGCGTGAGGAGCGCGCGCCCGAGCGTGGTGTTCGCGTCCCAAGGGCACGGGCTGCCGTAGCTGAGCCCGGAGAGCGCGACGACTTTGCGAACGAGGGAGAAGCCGTTGGAGTGCAGCCCCGAGGACGGAAGCCCGAGCAGCACGTCTCCCTCAGCGATGGTGGGCCGCGGGAGTATGAGGTGGCGTTCGACAGCGCCGACTGAGAAGCCGGCGAGATCGTAGTCCCCTGTGAAGCGTTGTCCAATGCTGTGACAAGCCATGGGAGGCTGTTACACACCTTCATGATACATTCCAGGCATTTCCGCTGTCTCTCCCCCGATGAGAGCGCATGCCGCCTGTCTACAGCCCTCCGCGATGCCTTTGATGACCTCCGTCGCCACGGGGACATCAAGCTTGCTGCACGCGTAGTAGTCGAGGAAATATAACGGCTCTGCACCCTGGACGAGCAGATCATTCACGGACATCGCCACCAAATCAAATCCTGTCATAGCCGCGTGAGCTTTGAGACTGACGTATGCGTGCTGAGGATAGACTCACCAACGGTATCGTGCAAACCAGCGTCCATCGCCACGCGCAGCTTCGTGCCGACGCCATCTGTGCCACTCACCAGCACAGGATCCTTGTAACCAACGGCCTTCAAGTCAAACACGCCGCCAAACCCGCCAATCTCCGCGTCCGCACCCACGCGGCGCGTCGAGCGCACCAGTGGCTTGATCGCGTCGACCAGTGAGTTGCCCGCGTCCACCGAGACGCCAGCCTGCGCGTACGTCAGGCTGGGTTTATTTTCGTCGGCGGTGAGCGCGCTGCAAGGCAAAAATAAAGGGTGGCGGTTAGCGGTGTCAGTAGGTCTCTTGTGGGTGGCGCGGAATTCAAACGCACCGGTGCGCGATGTCACGTCTGTACACCTTCCCTTCAAAAGACACGTTGTCGACTCCGGCGTACGCAAGGTCGAGCGCCTCACGCAGAGTTGGCGCGTGCGCAGACACGGCCATGACCCGACCACCCGAGGTCACGACCTCGTCTCCCCTCTGCGCCGTACCAGCGTGGAAGGCCACGACACCTGTCTCAATTCATTGAGGACGGGCCTATGAATGAATGCATTCAATGCGCACCTGCTGGCAAGTTGCCAACGGTAATCTGCTTGCCCTTGGCATAGCTCCCCGGGTAACCCTCGGAGGCGAGGATGACGGAGACACCGAACCCTGGTCGCGTGTTCACACGTACGGAGTCGAGGCGACGCTCGACACAAGCCTACAAGCGTTGCAATCAGTATCGGCGCTCGCGGACTCGAGCAGGTGGCCTTACGAGCAAGACTGCGGCGAGGTCAGTGTCCTCGCTCAGAAGGAGCATCAACGCCTCGGTCTCCGGGTCCCCAAAGCGCACGTTGTACTCGAGTACCTTGGGACCGGACGTTGTTAACATGAGCCCCGTGAACAACATACCGACGAATGGGAAGCCTGGGGGAGGTGAGCGTCTCGCTGTGTCTGACATACACTCGGTTTGGGACACGTACCTTCTTTGCGCATCCCCGCGATGGTAGGCTGCAGTACTTCCTTCATGATCTGGTCCATGACCGCGGGTGTTGCGACAGGAGCAGGGGCATATGCGCCCATACCACCAGTGTTCGGGCCCGTGTCGCCCTCACCAATGCGCTTGTGATCTTGTGCGGCCGGAAGGGGCACGATGGTGTAGCCATCCGCGAACGCGAGCACAGAGACTTCAGGGCCCGTGAGTAGTCCCTCAATCACGACCTCGTTGCCTGAGATATAAGACAAGAATATTATTGCTCGTCATATAATGTACACATCGGGCGGGGCGCAGACCTGCTGCTCCAAACACATGATCGACCATCATCTCGCGCAGACCAGTGATGGCTTCGTCGACGGTATCCGGGATGAGCACACCCTTGCCTGCAGCGAGCCCGCTGGCCTTGAGGACTGTCTTGAAGCCGCATGTCTTGACGTACTCGACAGCTTGTTCGATTTCTTCCGCTTTGAAGACCTTGTACGCCGCGGTGGGAATTTTGTGCCGAGCCATGAAGTCCTTGGAAAAAGACTTGGAGCCCTCCATGCGGGCGGCCAAGGCAGACGGGCCAAAGACAGGGATGCCCACTGATGGCAACGCGCTTGATATTGGAGTGCATGTGGCTAGAGCGGTGAAGTACTGCTACCTTTGCGGAAGTGCTGTTCTATGCCATCCACGAGAGGTTGCTCTGGGCCAGGGAGGACAAGATTGACCTGTCGGGTGTGGGGTGTGAATTGGGAAGAAATGCGCAGTATAAATAAGACGCACGTCGTTAGCAACCGCCAAATGGGCGAGAGCCGGGAAGTCGGTTGCCGAGATATCCACATTAGCAGTCTTGAGCTCGTGCGCAGTACCTCCGTTACCAGGGCAGACGAAGATGCGTTCGACGAGGGGTGAGCGGGCAAGGCGCCAGGCAAGGGCGTGCTCGCGCCCGCCGCTGCCGACGATGAGGACGCGTAGAGACATGGGGGGGAGGGAGTGGACGCAGCACGAGCGATGTTCAAGGAGAGGGACGGCGAAGAATTGAGGGCAGAGGCCTGCGGAGACGAATTGTGAGGGCCCCCGGACACCGTGTGTGCACGCGGTGGGGAAGGCGACGGGAGGCAGGAGAGGCACAGGCAGGAGGACCGGTACCAGCGCCGCCCCGTTCTACGTCTGGATGTACACTCGTTCCCCACCGTCGCACAAAAAGATAGGTCACTTATCGTCCGCTCCCTCCTCCGCCGTTTGCCATGCGATGGCATGAACACCAGGCAAGTCGTATCATCCCGGTACCATCATCACGTTTCGCTTCCTTTTAGCCGGCACGCTGACTTCCACACAGTCTCGCTCTCGGCAATTCCAACCTCACACTCCTCATCCTCCACCATCTCCGTCAACCTCGTCCGCCCGTCCTCCCTCCAGCACAATGGGCGTAGGCGCGAGAATTCTGGGCCGTGGCAAGTCGCAGGCAAAGGCCAATGGAGGGAAAGGCCCTTTGTCGCGCAAGGCTCCCCCAAACACGGACCCATCCCCCTCCGAGAAACCTTCCCTTACGCCCTCCGAACGGACTCAAAGCACCATCAGCGGTAACGACCGGGACTCTTCCTACCGTAGTGACGAGCAACTGCACTACTACACCCACCTCTTCGCCCACCTTCCCCCCAACTCTCTCATACCCGACCCTCTGCTTGAGCTCCCACCATGGTTCGGGATCGATGCCGATGCTTGGAACGTCGCCTCCTTGATCTCTTTCAGGTCGCGATACCCCATGCACAATCCGGCTGGCCCCCGCTGGTACCAGAACATCCACCTCTCACCTCCGCAGGAGAAGGAGTCGTCCCAGTTCTCTGCCTCCTTCCCTCCCATCCCGACCGCCGCGGAGCGTTCCCAGGAGTCGACTCGCTTGCGCACGCCTTCCGCGTCGCCCTTGCCAACGCCAAATTCATCACAGCTACGCATTGTCGATCCCACCGGCCGTGTCAGGACGCGTAAGATCTCGCAGACGGACAATGTCGACATGCTTGACGGCACAGACCCGTGGGGCCAGCAGTGGCATCACGATTCGCCGTACGATATCGGCGGCTTGAACCGCGACGCATCTCCAGACCCAGAGGTATGTAATCCACCATGTTCTGTCTCGGCTCTCACTTACGTGGCTCCAGGAACGTCGACGGAGTTTCACCTACACAGGGAATCGTCATAAAAGTGTGACACCATCTCCGCTCTCGCAGTCGACGTCGGCCGTGCACTTGCACGCGTCGGAACCGATGGGTGCAGGCCTGCCTCGCCGCCTCAGCAAGCGACGCAAACCGTTCAGCGGCCTGTTCGGGTCCCAGAGCCAAGACAATTTCCATGCCAAACATGCGTCCGCACCGCACGAGCTGTCGCCCCTTGCTGCGGAGAATGCACAACGACAGAAGATGCTCCGTCGCAGGTCGACGGCCGGCCCGCCTCCGTCGCCTTCGGCGCTTCTCAGTGCTGACATGGCGTCCGGCAAGAAAGAGAAGCACGGTAGCTTCATGGGTCGCCTCGCGCGTCGCTTCAGCGTGATGCGTAAGCCAGAGCCAGCTGCAAACGGTATCGGCGGTGACTCTCCCCATGATGGCGCTGACGCTGAACCCAGTGCGACGACAGAGCAGGCGACGATCGGAGCCCATAGCCACCCCGCGACACCGGCGAAGCGGGTCCCACCACCGTCATTAGACGGTGATACCTCGACTGTGACAGGCCGTCCGCAGTCGAGTGCTGAGCAGCGGGCATCAGCCATGATGGACTTTGGCGGTGAGGAGGAGCCTTTACAAAGCAAGCTGACCGTTGTCAATCCGGACGAGCCCGCGGAGAGTTTGACAGGTGGTTCTCCTGTTGGACTGACGCCATCCGTCCCTTCAGTACCCTCTGCTACAGGGACTGAGTCGTCATCTAGGGCAGATGGAGATGTCTCTACATCTGAGTGGGAAGAACATCCTGACGTACCTGTCACTACCTCCCCTATTGCAATCACTGAGACCCCTGCATCCCCTCCTACGATCCCGTCTCTGTCCCCGGAGCCTGTCTCCCCCCTTCAGGCCCCCGTACCCTCACCCTCTCCTCCTCTCCCTGAGATCCCCAGACAGTCATTAGCCAGTGCGTTGAACTTGGACCACTCTCTGCCTCCCACGCCCCGGACAGAGCGGCCCTTGTCCCTCGTATCCGAGCGGACGGAGCCGTCCACGACTTTCCTCTCATCACCCCGTACGCAGGCACAGGAGACCAACTTCTCCAACTCCAGCACCAACCTGACTGCGTACGCACCTTCCTCCGTCTCTCCAGCCATGTCTGCCGCAGACGATCCTGGCCTTCGCCGAGCGTCGATCGTAGCCAACCCTCCGACCCCGCATGTAAGACCGATGATCATATTCCCGGCGAAGTCGACGCAGGTCTCCGTGACGTCGTCGCCCATCGAGATGTCGCCCAAGCCTCGCGATGGGTCGCCGAAGAAGGAGGGCCATCAGAAGTCGTCCAGCTCGACGAGACGGAGGGAGACGGAGACGTACACGCTAGTGCGCAGCCCATCCGGTACAGCACGCTCTGCGGGTGACGTGATCACAGCAATGGGCGAACAGTGGGAGGTCGTTCAGTCGCAGGCTGAAGAGGGCTCGCGCAAGAGCCGGAGAAAGGAGCGAAGCGGGTCAAAGGAGGTCGAGAGTCCTATCCAAGAGGAAGGCGAGTACCACCACCACAGGCGGCAACGCTCGGTGAATGGGCGCCCTGCTGCGGAACCGATGACGGCTTCGTCGAGCCGTTCAACACGCACTCCCAGCGTGGACACTGAACGCCGTCAGCGCGGGACAGTCTCTTCGCGCAAAGAGCGCCGCTCATCGTCGAAGCAGAGGGAGAGCGATGTTGACACCGCGAAAGCTACCTCTGTTCCGAACCCACGCAATCCTCTACGACATGAGCGTGCCCTCTCGGCAGGTGCTCGCCCGACGTCTGACCTGCAGTTCGACCCGACCGCTCTCCGGGCGAGGGACGCATGGGAGAAGGACCGGCTCTGGAAAGCCAACAGCATGTCTTACGCACCGGACGGCACCCCCCTTGTCTCCACACCCCCGACGATTGGTGACGGCTCGCGCACGTCCACCGTCTTCAGCGCAGACATGCAGATGGCCGGTGCCATCCCAAGCACGAGCGACCTGCACCTACAGCGCTCCACGACGCTTCCCTCCCCTCACGCCGCCTCGCTTCCGCACGGTACCAGTCACACGTATTTCACGATGGGTCCCTACCAGGGCAGCCACACCATCCCCGCTGTATATGTCCCCAACGTCGCGTCGCACGCCTCTTCGTCTCAGCCACACGCTGGGCCGAACAGGCGGCGCCAAGTCTCTCTCTCCTTCTCCGAACGTGTACCATTCACCATCGACGACAAGAGGTCCGATCCGCCCTCGCTCACGCGCAACTACATTGGCAATCCGCTTCCCGACCCGCCCCGCATCTCGCCCTTCCAAGCCGCCCCCCTCCCGCCTTCGCTTGTCGTCCCGCTCGGGGGCAACACGAACGCGCAGTACGCTGGTGTGCCGACACGATACTAATTGCCCTTTGATACCATCCCTCTCGCATTCTATCTCACTGCACCCATACGTATTCAATGGACATCCCTAATAGACTTCAATCGTTTGACCGCATCGTATGCACTCGTTTTTTCTTTGATTCTCACTTCATTCACCCCCGCCTACTAGCTAGCCTGCCTGCTTTGGGCAATTAGTGCTTTTTTGTAATCGGGACAGTTCAAGATAGAAGAAGGGTTCTGCTGTATCTCACTCTGGATTCTGCATGCAAGTCCTGGTCCCGTAGTAATCACGATCAAGCGATGTTACGTGCTGCGTTGGCACTGAATTGAATTGCGTTTCTGAAGCGTAAACTACTGTTAGAAAACCTGAACAGTCATGGAAGTGACGGCGTTGCGAGGTATCGAGGGGTTGTACGTATATGACATATTGTTACAAATGCGGAGAACACGTTGCGATAGAAAGACACGAGCCTATGTAGAGACCAGAATAAAGAAAAGCACGACTCGAGAGGGGGACATGGACAATACAAGTCCAGAGCGCGGCCTAATCCGCTGCTCCATGCTTATAAGGGTCAATAGGGAACGTCGTCTCAGGATAGTCATTCCACTGGTGGTCACCGTCAAGGAACCGACGCAGCCGGACAACCTGATTGCAGAGATAGAGCACAATGATTTGCATATCGACCTTGAGGTTGTTCTTGAGTAGCTTGATGATCTCCTCGCACGTCCGGAGAGCCTGTCCGCGAGTCGCGACGAACATGTTGCCCTCGAAGCCGAGGACTTTCAGTGCATCGATCATCTCGCTGAACTCGGAACTCCAGGCGAGGACACCCAGCTGATCGCACGACAAAGCTTCTTCACTACGAGGCTCATTGACCATGACAAGCGAGATTACTGACCTGTCCATACTGCTTGTACTTCGCGTAGAGGACGTTGGGTGCGCTCTTGAGGGCGAAGTCAAACATCGCGTTCTGATGGATGGCGGCTTGATCTGGGGGCTCCGGCATGACCAGTGGTGGCGCGGGCTAGGACGGCAGATGATCAGTTCCTGGACACCGGCAGGCAGAGTATATTATTACACACCTCAGGCCGCGGCGGGGGGTCCTTGAACCACTCAAACCCGGAGTAGTCATAGTCCTCCCCCCAGTCGACGGTGTCGTTCGGCTTGTTGTAGGCAGTAGTCATGGCTGATATGATACTTGGATCACGGATAGCAGCGAGTAGAGGTGCAGGGATGGTGAGTGAGTCGGCTGCAGAGTAGTGGTCTTGCAAGGGTGACTGGTTTGGGATGAAGATGTGGAGGGAAGGCTTCGGGGGCTTCGGTGCAGGGACAGGTGAATGTAAGCTCCGGATAGAACGGGCGTCAGAGCCTTCTGGAAGCACAGGAGCGGCGTGGTCTGCGAGTGAAGGAGAATGTCCGGCAGCGGTCAGGACATACACGCGGAGTACACGATGCAGGATGTGGCGTACCGGAGTAAGGTGGCTGAGATTCTGTGAGCGAGAGCGGTTCCTGGGGTCCGGGTGAGAAGAGTGCGTTGATAGACGATCGCTGATGCAATCCTCGTCAGTAATACTAATAATACAGGGCGATCATGGGCTAAGAACAGCTCACCTGCGAGGGGGCGGTACCGGAGACAAGAGAGCTGAGAGCAAAGAGGAAGCGTGCGTCGCTGAGGGATTGGCGGTAGCAGTGGATCACAGACAGCCGATTGGTGGCGGATGACGGAGGACGCGAACCGGCGTAGAAAGACGATCGAACCGGCGAGGCGGCGGTGCTCGAAGAGACGAAGAGCGTGGCGGAGGACGCAGTGGAACGCGGGCTCCCTGGTACGTCCGGGCAATTATTGTCAGCACACGACTGAATGCTCGCTCGGTAAGTGGATGTCTGTGGAAGCGGGGAGATCGGCCCAGACACTCTTACCTGAGGAGAGACGAGGCTTGTCCTAGAGCGAACAGGAAGGAATTGCCTCGGGAGGATATGCAACGGTCGAGGCGACGGCGGTGGAATAGGAATGGGCTCCGGAGATAGAGGAGCTCGCGATGAGGCGTCTTTCTCAGTGTAGAACTCGAGGTCCTTGACGTTGCGAGAGAGCCACGACGGTGAAGGCGGTGGGAGGGGTGAAGCGACGGGCGAGTAACCAATGATAGTCGAGGTTCTCGCAGATGATGTTAGTTCCCGAGGATCGACGCGTTCGTAGCGGTAGACCTGAAGGTGAGAGATGTATTTCGAAAGCTCAGGCTCGAGCTGTTGGACGGCCTGAAGCGAGGGTGGTCGGTTCTTTGGAGGTACAGCAGGTGGAACAGGTAGTTCTTCTTCGTCCTCTTCGATAACGGGTGCACACTCGAAATGCTCGAACGCGAGCTTGGGCAAATAGTCAGTGACTACTTCGGCGGCGACGGGGTAGGTTGGCAATGGGTCAGGGAGGGAGCTCTGCTGGTCGCCGTTCGCAGGCTTGCGGGAAGCAAATATGTTAAGCTTGGATAGACTCTTTAGGCGTCTGAGGGTCCTAGACGACCGAGTACTGTTCCGATCGGAAACGAGGGTTAAGGATGAGGGGCACGGAGCAAGGTTGTGGTACGAGTCGCAGTCAGGCTCGGGCTGCTCGAAAACTGCTTGTAGCGGGGACCGTTGCTCAGGGAACTCGGATTCGCCAGGTGATTCGCTCTTGCGGAAGGGGTCCTCGTCGTAGAAGGCAGAAGAGGTGTCCTCTATGGGTGCAGTGTCGGTGGACGACCTCGCTCGGGATGTCGGGGAAACCGAAGGCGGGGGCGAAGCGGGCACGAAACTAGGGCGCCGCGCCTGAAGTGGGCACTGGGTTTGGCTAGGACTAGCAGTCTTGGGGGGTTCAGATGCCCTCCGGGGTAGCTTGAGCGAAAGTCGAGAGAGCTTCTTGAGACTGTCTCGAGATCGAGAGAGGATAGTGGACGGTTGACTTTGATAGTCTGATAGCACATAGTCAGGCGCGCTTCCCATACAATGTCAGAAAGTGCAGCAGACTTACCAGTATTCGGGAACGCGTACGAAGGATCGGCGAGGAGAAGTGTACGGCGAAACTCGTCGTACGATATCTGCTCAAACTCGTCCGACCACGACTCCGGGCGCGTGAGGGGTTCCTCGGGGAGAGGAGGTAGAGCGCGAGCGGGAGGGGGCGGGCGTCGGTGGTGACCTGTAAAGGGCGTGAGCGCGGTGCTCGATGAGCTCGCGATGAGCTTCGCGGAGGCACGCAGCGAGCCGGGGAAGCTGGGTGCGAGGCGCGAGGGGGTGCGATGGCCGGATGAATGCATGGTGACTCACGGGTCCTCCAAGCGTAGACGTACAGAGGGAGGCAGTCGGATGAGGCTAAGTAGACGAAGGACAATCAGCGTGAGCGACGCGTGCAGGAGGGCTGGCTTCGGCACTCACAGATATCTCGCTCTTCGCGCGTAGACGAGGTCTCCGAGGTCGGACGAGATAGACGGAGGAAAAGCCACCTACCTTGCTACTGGGACTTCTTCACACAAGAGGCAAACAGAGGGCGCCAGCTCGGGGCCCCGCGATTTTGACTGCGCCTCGAGGCAGTCGCCTATTATGGGCGCTTGTGCGATCCTCCATTGTCCATTGTTTGTCCTCCTCATGATGTTTGTGCACCTACTGGCATCCCTACGCCGGCTAGAATACACTGGCAGCGTACTCCAATTACTGCTGCAAGCACAATTCCGGCTCTGACATATTATCCCATTTCCGTGACTGGTACCGACATGTACTGTATTCGTCTCCAAATAGTACTTAGCCTAGGCCTGGATCCTCATTGGGACGGTGAGGAGCACATCGTTTCAGTTTCAGCTCGACATCGGGTGCACACTTAATGACGATAGACGCAGCAGGGCCTACACCTTGCCTCAAGTTCCAGGGGGACTCTGCGATAGCGTGCTTAAGAATGATGATGGCTACTCCCCGGCAGTTTGTGGCGACACTGTACCCTATCTAACGTGTCCAACCACGCAGAAAAGTGAGTGCCACACGCAACACACGCCGCGGCAGCAAGGGGCACACTCGCGTTCTTGTCTTCTCTGTTGATTTTTTTTTCATTTTGCGTAACGTGCGGGGCGTGCGTTTGGCATGTGGGAGCTGCTTCAAAGTTGGTGCTCCGCTGTCGAGGACTAATGGCGCCCGCAAATTTCCTTCCCGTAAAGTGGTAGGGCTACACATTGTCAACATGCTCCCTGTGATGACAGTACACGCAACATGACGAGTCCACGGCGTTCGGGTCCAAGACATCCCGTTTGTGTACGGTCCGTATACCCGAACGCCCTGGAACCTACAATACTAGTACAGATCTGCGAATATTCAACGAACTCAGCAAAACACGACGACGGGATGACAGCAAAAAACAAACGGAGAAAAGCACTTCATGATTCTCGAAAACAGCTCGCTCCACTCATCCGAGGAGCGGTTCCTCGTCCGCCGCCTTCTGAGAGCGCAGGCTTCTGACAAACTTGACAACCTTGACAAGAGCCGCGCCACGGCCGGCGAATGTAACCAGGCCGATCTCAAGAGCCGTCCCAAAACCCGTGATGCCCCAGAGGACCACCAGAGCAGCGTACGTCCCGCCAGCGGCGAACACCGTCCGGCGCTCGTCATACGGGTACGGTACGCCAATATCCCTCGCCCATGATCCCTGGCCGACCTGGACGAACTCCTTCAGGCCATTCCCCGCTAGCCCACTCACGCCGCCGTCTCCGCCGTCGCACCACAGGACCGTTGTCCCGAGCTCCTCCGCCCGCGCCCGCGCCTGTTCCCACATTGCGAGGCCGACCCCGATGTGCCATGTACGCGCAGGCGCAAACACGAGCGCAGGGCGTGTGCCGAGGGTGCTGAAGGATGCAGCGGACGAGAAGTCCAAGCAGATCGAGGCTGTGACGGAGATGGGTCGCGTCCCGTTCGGGCCCCATGCAGTCTTTGCCCAGGCGGCGGGATTTGGCATGTGCCAGGTGTAGAGGCTGGGAGGCTCCGAGGAGGGCGTCATTGAGAATGATTCCGCAACTACGCAACAGTATTAATTGGAGAGACGGGTGCTTAATCATAATCATAAAACTCACTGGGTACGAGCATGCGTTTCGTGTACTCCAGGAGAGGCTTCTCCGATTCGCGAGACAGCAACGCAAATGAGTTTTGCCTGATGCCCGGACCATGCTCGCCCTTGGACCGATCGGGGAGGACATACTCTTCGTAGCTCACGCCGATGAGCTTCTTGCCTCCGACTTGCCCCCTGATCTTTGAGAATGCCTCCTGCTTAGCCTCCTCCGTGTCGAACCTGACCGCGCTCTCCGGCCACAGGAGTATGTCAGCTCGCGCCTGAATGGCGGTCGTCTCTTTGATGTAGTCCGTCAGCGTGGGCGCACCGGTCCTTTGACCGGATCGGTGCGGGAAAGGTAAAACGCAGCCCACGGAGAGTGGTGTGGTGTACGCCGAAAGAGCTGGTTCGGGGAGCGACGAAAGGAAGAGTGGGGGGACTGACAGTGCTACCAGCAAGGCCGCCAACACAGAGGTAGCTCTAGCTCTCGACAAAGCCGACGTCTCCTTGATCGGGTGCGCGATTCTAGTGAGGTTCGGAACACCCTCCGACGCAACGGAGACGAGCTGTTCCTGCTCCGATGCTACGTCGAGATCATCCTCAGCTGGTCCAACTAACCAGTTGCCGATGAACTCTGCGCATACAACGGCCCAGGTGGCCACGATCCAATCGATGCCCCATTGGCCAAGGATCGGGCGCACCCACTCGTACGGGCCGAGTCCGACGACGGGGCTCCAGGTAATGAGACGGCCGACTGGGCTCAGGTGGGCGACCGTGCCCCAGACAGTAGCCCAGAGGGCGGGGAACACGGTGAGCTTCGACCATGGGGTGCTGACCGATCGATTGAAGTAGTATGATGCAACGATGGTCGAGAGGGATACGATGCTGGTTAGCGCGGAGAGCGAGGCGAGGGCTAGAACGGATATTCCACGCGTAGATAGTGCATCCAGAGATGCTCCTAGGTGTGCTATGCTTGCAGCGAGGGACAGCAGGAATACCTGTGCTGCGCCATGAGAGAGGATCTTGCCTCTCGGCAGGACGGTGTGAACGTGCAGATGTAGAGCGGCAACCAGGATGGTTAGCGGCACAAGTGGGGGCGTCGTGGAAAGCGCTGAAAGGCCGACAACGGGGGCTGCCAGCCAGACGGAAGGGTGCTGCACAACAAACCCATTCAGAGACATCGCGGGGTGGTTGCGGCTACTGGGCGGAAGATGGGGGGACAGAGCAAACGAAGACGACGCCTGGGACGCGATGTTATCTGGAAGCGTGGTCGCCGCAGCGTCACTGCGCGTTCCATTGAGTAACTCGCTACTTCTACTCGCGTTTTCCCGTGAGTAGGCTCCTGTTATAATTGAACATGAACGTGCATACGACGCTGCGTGTTCGCCCTGCGGTCAGAACGCGAGACACTGGTCAGAGGAAGACGTGTAAGCCGACCCACTAGTGTCTCAATGCAGTGAGGAGGTGTATACGTAATACACACTAGAAGGCTACCCGTGCTTCGCACGCAAGCAAATATCAGAGCTGTGAGGCGAAACACATACACACTACTCCCCCCATAGTACATAGATAGAGTCGACAGGGGCATCCGGACCGCCACTAGGCGGACGGGCGCCCGCCGCGTCTGAGCACCATTAGAGCTTGCTTGTGGCGGCATATAAATGCAGAGTTCATCATCATGTGAGGCGAAACAGATGGCATGTCGTGGATCCAGCGGCCAATCAAATCGAGCGCCCAGCGTAGTGGAGAATCTCCGCGGATGCCAGATCAAGGCGAAAAAGAATTTACCTAAAACGGCAACCGTGGAGACCGAGCTCCTTTGCTATAGAAGATTGACCTAGCGTTCGCAATGAAAATGTAAGTACAGAAGGGCTCTCAACGTATTTACGGCCGCAGTGAAACTGGTGACTTATTGCTCCGGGGCAGCCCGCGATCGATTTGTCTCCGAGATCTAGCGGGCGCCTGCATCCCCGCAAAGTGCCCTGGATAATCAGACACCTTCAGGCCTCACTAAAACATTAATCGACGCATCGTCCGACGCCCCGATGAGTTCAATGCTCTCGGCATCCAGCCGGGACGATCTCTATCTGCGTCCGCCGATGTGTCCTGTGCTCACCTTCTCATTAAGCCCCTACAGCCACTGTGCATGTAGCGGGTATAACACTGTGTCTTATGGCCTCACTGGCCTCTCATGCGAACGAGAAACCACGGCGCGGCGGTGAGAATCGTGTTGTTACAGTTATCGATACACGCGACTCTCCCAATGACAACCCTCCAGTCTCAACGTACACACACCATGGGAATGTTACAGCTCTGTCGACGACGAAGAGCGAGGTAGTGCGACGTTCTGGGATCCACGGTCGTCAGAGGAAGGAGATAGTGGGTTGGTGTGATACTCACCATTGTAGACAGTGGTGTCGCAGATGTGAGCTTACTTGCTCTTGGGGGGCTCGGCGCAGCCGCACGACGGCCAGGAGCAGGTGCCGCCGTTCTTCTCAGTGGTAGCGCACTTCACGGTGTCCTGGAGCGGGGATTAGTATACATACTCGAAGGAAACCCTCCATTGCTACTCACAGACATCGTTAGACAAGGAGGGGTTGGGCGAGTGTGAAGTGGGAAGTCGAGTGGTAGTCGAGGACTGAGGGTATTGTACTCACCGATGGAGGCTTATATGTGCTCCGAGCCGTCTTCATCCGTCGGTGTTATCTCAGCCATCAGGGGACCCTGCTGCTGCATGCCTGCGCGCGCATGCGCCTCGCTAAGGGCGGTCTGGAGGCCTCTTTCTCCAAACATGCTCTTTCGAGGGGCGTTGTCCAATCCACATCACCTCGGCAAGCGATATCTTATCAGATTCTTGCATTTCCCGGGTTGATCTAATCAGACAACGGCTTAACCGATTGCACCCCTTGAGGTTTGGAGAGCCTACCATGCCTCGAGGCTAGTCGCGACTGAGGGTTTCTCTGTCTCTTTGTCATGGCCGCTGAGCAGGCCGCACGGGTGACTGGCTGCGACATGACGTACCTTTTCTTGTACGAGACTCACGATGCGGGGCGATGTTATCGTGGCTTTGTCTCCGTGGATCAGTGGGACCCGATCCCGGACAACGCGTGCACAGTTTTGACCTGTATGTACGTCATGTACGTCCATCAGCAAGGTACTAGGAATACGCCCCGTAGGTTCGAGCGCGTCAGGACAAATTACGAAGCCCTCAGCCCCCGACAGCGATGCAACTTGGCATGCCTTTTACGCGGCAGCTAAGACCTTCCGGAGTTCGTTCAGAAAACTTCGATACAAGCCCTGGGAGCGAGCAGGAACGGGTGTATTGAGTCTCAGAGGGTGCGGGAGAATAAGAACCTACGCTGCAGTCAGCTATCGTCTTCTTTGGCAGCATGTTGTCTTCAAAGCCAGAAGACCCTGTCCAGCGGCCCTACAAAAAGAGCAGAAAGTGTCAGCGCCGGTATCTCAGTGAATAGACTCGTTGCCGGCTCGCTTCCGACATAGAGACGTACCGCAGATCATCGGCCAGTGACAAACGACGGCTGATCATAATCAGCGTCCATGAGGCTGTTGCTGCTGCAACGCAGGCATCGCTGTCCAATCTGTTCACACCGATTTCGAGGACAATCTAATCATATGGCCGGAGGTGCCGTAACGCTATTCGGGACCAGAATAAAACATTTACCTCCGCGTTCGGACCCTTCTGGGGGGCGCAGGTGCCTTGTGCGGGTGCTTCGCGGAAATTATCAGGAGATTGTATCGCGCGATATTGAGAGAGAAGATTTAGTTTGGGACAGCGATGAAGCTATTTTGCCTTCGGCGCATTATCCCTCGTGAGGATTTGAGTCATGTATACGTACGCCGACCTGAACGAGCACTCACCCCTGGACATGATGCTTCGTTTCCGACCCCCGTTCAGTCGTACGTCTTCTGAGTGCTTCCCGCAATTATCGCAAGAGAACTGCGGACCGCACCGATTCAATACAGTTCGCGGCGCCGACGTTTAAGTGAGGCTCTGTAAAGCCTGTGTCACCATTGGCTGGGTCATATAGGTACAACATTAGTTGATATGACAGATAGCTAGAACCCGAGCTAGGCCCGCCGGCGATTCTATGATTTGGACATGAACTCAGCCCTTGCCTGCCTCGAAGCGCGTAGTCCCCCTTCCAGACCTATGTAGCCACGCGTTCGAGGACCAATGAATTGGGACGTATGGTTGCTAGAACTTACCAGCGTTGCAAATGGACGACATGTTAACCATATAGAAGATCCTTGCCCCTACTAGTAGGCCTCCACCACCGCGGAGTGTTGAAACCCTGTACTCCAAGTAACCCTGGGGCCCTCATGAAGGCCGAACGTCGTGCGCGCCAAACCATGAGGTCGCTCATCTGTCTGTACCTTTTCATACCTTCGTGTGTATCTGGTAGAGGCATTCTCTGAAAGTAGAAAGGAACGTGTCAGCAGATGTGGAGAAGCGAATTACCGGTGAGCAGGGACAACCCGCTGCAGCAATGCCAAGTATATGCGCGAGTGGCTGACAAGGCGACGAAGCATCATGCCATGCAGGGTATTCTCATAAGTGTACGGAATTAGAAAGCCTCCGCAGCTTGGGGGCTGCGACAAGATCAATCAGTATAAGGAAGTTCCGGGAAGGGGCACCGCTCACCGTCACCGGGCGCACACCAATCGTCGTTCGCGCATTCCAATTAGGTATCCATAAGAGGTCTAGACCGAAACCCCATGTCCGCAAGCCGGTCAGTGACGCTGTGCACTCCGGATGGGACAAGGATTCATATTCACTTTGTAGTCGCGAGCATGCGCATGGAAAGGCTAGAACGAGAGCGTGTCCGTCTGAGCTTCGACTTCCGAAAGTTGAAGAAGTGGAATCTTCGTGGAGTGATGACCACAAATACTGTACGGCGCGGTTCCCCATGAGAATGGCCCTGGTGAGAACAGCGCGAGAAGAGCTGCGTCAGCTGTCGTGAAACTGTCGACGTTGAATATATGTGGATGGGCGAACCACTGGACGAAATAGACAGTTCGGCATATGATACGGCTAACCCGAGATGGACCTGACAGGCGACAGCGACCGACCGCCTGCAGGCTTTAAAGAGAGGATCCTCTCCGGGCGGACCAAGCTTACCCCTCTACCAGCGTCCGAGTCGCTCCAAGCGCACCTGAAAGGATCTACTCTTCCTCCATTCACCTCACACCGGTCATGATCTTCAGCTCTCCCCTACCAGCACAAACGACCTTCCACCCCTCACCCCATACAATCTGGGCAATTGAGGTAACCACGATGTCTGTGCGTGATAGCCACTCTCTTCGGCGCAGGCTTTCTCGTATTGAAATTTGAAAGCATCTTTAGGAAACCGTGCGGTGCGCGAACACAGAGATTAACGGTGGAACATGTTCGTGGCCAAGCTGCGGGTGTGCAGAACCGCCCAGGAGTAAATGAGATGCCGACGTTCCAATGTCATCATGCCCCTGGATTCGCTCGGGTAAGCACGACCCCCACAATGGCTGAGAACGCGCTCACCGACCCCAGTCAGGGTCCCGGGTTGTGAAGCCCCAACTGATATGCATGTTGTCGAACACATCGCCTCAAGCCACATATCTTACACTACTTGCCTAACGTACCATGCCGCGCCCGTTGTAATACCACCAGATAGTCATCTGTGTCGTTGTACTGCATCCATGGACTTTTGTCGTCGTCCTGATATCCTATGCATAACTTCATTCCTGCATCCCGTGGTTCTCTTTCGTGTACGGTCGGTGTAGAACTGGATGCAAGAGTCACTACCAGCAGGGGTGCACTTTTCGTCGAAGGTAACAAGTATGTAGAAAAGCGAGGCTGACGAGTCTCTGATTGTGGCGGCAATGTCACAGACGCGACTCGAACGCGACGCGGTGAGCGTGTCGCGTGTGTGCGGGTGTTTGGATGCGGTGGCTGCAGGCCGGGGATGAAGCTCGCGGTGGCGGGCTTGCACCGGAAAGTCGATGGCAAAACGGGTCGCGTCTCTGGTCCACAAGCAGGCCTCTCGTCTCCTCCGGGAGGGCTACATCAAGAAGGAGCCAGCGTGGCTCCAGGCCGTCCTTGACCACCCGCCTATCTCCCTTCCTCCCAGAGACCCTCCGTCCCGGTCCACCTTCGACCTGCCACCCGTCGCCTCTACCACCACCTCGAAGGCCCTAGCTCATGCGAACGGTCGCCCGCCCTCGCGGCCTGCGCGCATCCAGTACATTGAGGACCAGATCCGAAGGCAGTTCTTCGCAGATCACCCTTTCGAGGTCTTCCGGCCGACGACCCTCGTCGAGGAGTTGACTATAGCAGAAGAACACCCCATACGGGGTAAGGAGTGGACTCGGCTCAGGCAACGGGGCAGAAATACAACCCCAGAGGAGTGAGTATCCTTAGATACCTATCACGTATTGTCCGTTGCTGACCGATTGTCATAGTGCTATCCGCTTTGCTGTCAATCTCTACATTGCCCACGAAGTCCCTATCTCGCCCGCATATGCTACAGCCGTGGCACAGTTCCGCGCCCTACGCTCGGAACAAATGTTCACGAAGCGGTTCGCACTCATGGAGGCGCAACACTACGGCGTCGAGTTCGGGCCGTCCCAGGTCGACATTAATTTCCGGAAGGAAGAGAAAGCGCTCGACACGTTCGCCCAGCACCACGAACAGCGCCTCGAAGAGAACATGGCGAGGAAGAGGTGGAGGGCCATTGTGGACAGGGCGGCGCCGCCGCTGTCGTGGACGAAGGGCCAAGAGTACACGCGACTCTGGCAGCAGGGTGTGCGGCCAAACTACTCGCCGCTGCAGTCGCTGCCGCTGGTCGCTTCTCCACGACCACTGCTGACACCTGAGCAGCGAACGCAGCTGGCGAAGGAGCGACGGGTACAAAACATAGACACCTTCAATGTGCTTCCTCAGGCGCAGGCACAACATTAGCACACTTGCTGGTCTACCTACTTTGGTGCATCATAATCAATCACGGACGGGATTGTGTGCTTTGTCCCGGCTTGCCCATACAACATGAATATGTCCATTGTAAAAGATGCTAAGTAGAGGCTACACTACATGGGGAATGCATGCGTGCGTGTCGACTATGCCTTGACTGCTCGCGCCTGCGCCGCCTGTGCGGCGTTCACACCCATCCAAGTCTTCTCGACGAGGCTGAGTAGCCGTTGCATATCCGAGCTCCAGTCGTTCATGACGTCTTCTGCACTCTTGCTCTTACGGAAATTCACGGTTCCAGCGGGCCGGTCGATCTTCGCCCACACTGTTCCAGAGACCACGAGCCTGCAGAGTGTCTCTTCTGCCTTCTGTTGTGTCAGGTCCAGAAGCTGTGTCAGTCGAGCGAGGGTGATGCGTGTGTAATAGTGCGACACGATGCGGATATTCTGTGAAACTGATGAGACAGCCGATCCACTCAAGTTCACTGTACTCACGTGTTCGATGACCCTGGTGTGAAGATCTTCCCATAGTTTGTCGCTCTTGAAGACGGTAGCTGGGCGAAGGTGCGGGCCGTACATCCCCTCAACCCCGGGCCATCGCATCAACTCCGGCGTGGTGAAGCTCTTCAAGAGCTCGCTGAATCGTAGTTAGCACTTACGCTTCGATGTCGAAGACAGTGACGTACTAATGCAAGGGCATCTTTTCGAGTTCAGGATACCGAAAGACGCGATGAAGCATGTCAGACTGCTCATTGTCGTGAGAAGCCAGAACGATGTAGTAAGCGATGTGTTCGAGAGCCTGATATGGTGTCAGTTTAGGTTCCTCGGGAAGTCTGATGACGCACCTCGCGGCCACGAACTTTCTCGTCAGCCTTCACTGACTGTGTTTCCCACACAGTGTGGTAATACTTCGCGACATCGAGGTACGCATCGTGCTTGAGGGCGTACTCGATCATCATCTTGTAGAATTTCATCTTGAGGTCCTGTGCACTGTCATGAGCACACCGTGCGTCTTACCGCGCCCTTTGTCCAAGACGCACCTCGTTTACTTCCTCTTTCAAGAAGCTCTCGTTGATCTTCCGACTGGCGACACGAACTTTGACCCATTCCGCCTCCCCACCGCCCATGGTACCCTTCTTTTCTGAGACGCCGTCCTCTACGTCCTTCACTTGTGCCAAAGCGATGAGAATTCGCATCTGCTCGAGGATGAATTCGGTCTTCTCCCGACGCTCCATGGAGGAGTATGTCTCGACTTGCAAGTCGCCGATGAGGTCGGTAGCCTTCTGGAGGTGACCTCTGTTCTTTGTAGGGTCCTGGGCCGACAGAGCAAGCGATTCATAGTAATGCGTCAGTTTGAGGGTCACCCGGGCTCGTGGTGTCTCCAGGAAGATCTAAAGGTGGATTAAGTGCGAAGTTGCAGGGCTATACCAGTCTTAACATACCTTGCCTTCGGTGACTGCCCTCAGTGTCTCAATAAGCTCCAGCCACTTTTCATCGCCCTCTCGCGTCCGGATGTCGTCTAGCCACCCCATTGCTTGCTCAACCATCGATTGTGTCGAGGCTTTGAATTGTCCATGCTTCTTGCTCAGAGTGTTTATACTTGAGTTAAGCAAGGCGTAGTTCCGAGCATCGTAACATAGCTGCGTGATCTCCTTCACGAGACGGGTCGTCGACGCAGCGTCGGAGGCCTAGACACACAATTGATTACTCGTGGAGACTCGAAGACAGATAGCACGTACATTTCTTGTTTGCTTCTCGAACGCAAATAGTTTGTCCAAGGCATCCTGTAGTTTGCCAGCCTGACTCGCACAGACGCGGGTCAGTAACATACACGCGTCCCATGGCAGAGTACACACCTGCGCGAGCGACCTTGTCTCAGGTAGCAGCTCGTCAACCTCCTTCGTGTAGTCCTTCTCCTGTTTCCGTTGTTCGGCCATGTCGTATGTGCGGGTGGGGACGGCGAGGGTCAATTGGCGAGCAGTGCGAGTGGTAGAGTCGTAATGGCTGCTGCACTGACGCGTCGCGCTTACGTCTGTACGCGAACTGCCTTTCTCGGCACTGGCACACTCTGATTGCACGTGATCGTTAACGCTCGCACTTTCATCGGGTGAGTCGGTGCGCATGTGAGGGTCTACTTCCATGACGCTTCCTGGCTCGTTGCACACAGTATTTTCCTGGGATGTGTCAGAGGATGTGGATTGCATATCGGCATACTGCGTGGCGTCCTACGTGAGTGCGAGAGCATAGTACATGTAAGCATACGGCATAATCTACAGCAAGAGGATCAGAGACGGACAGGAGGAACGTCCTTGGACTGCGCGTAGTCCGCCAAGACCCCATCTTCGTCCTTTTCTGAGAAGGCGTCATCCTCCTCCATTTCTCCGGTAAAAGGTGACTTCGGCTCCACGTCGATCTGCGCAGGCAGCTGTCCAGATCTTGAGAACGGGGGCACGAAAGAGAACACGTAGCGGAACGGAAAGGTATAGAACCGATAAACGGCGACAGTGAGGGAGAGCACACTCAGCGCCGGTAAGGGGACGTATGAGAGCACCGATGACTTCTCGCTCGCCGCGGTCGACCTCGCTTCGGAGAGGGTGTTTTCGTCTGGGTGAGTGTCCACTGCGTGGTCCGTGACCGCTGGTACAACCATGACCCCCGTGTCGATGAGTAGAGGGGTGGCATCAATGGCTACCGACTCTACCTCGGGGCTCATCTGCACCCCTACGTCCTCAAGCTCGACTTCGGCCTGGACACCCTCATCCTCCAGTTCGACTTCGGCCTGGATACCCTCATCCTCCAGTTCGACTTCGGCCTGGACACCCTCATCGTCGACCTGTGGCACGGCCAAGATGCCCTCGTCAACAGTGATGACGGTCGCGTTCACGGCCTTCTCAGAAGTCTGCGGGGGCACGTATACAGGTGTGGGCGGGGGCGCCTGCTGCCGCCGTTCCCGAAGCCGAATATCCTGTAGAGCCGGCAGGATCTCAGACACCTTCTGCCACGACACCGCGTTCGTCTCGATGACCCCTGCCCTATTCTTCTCGTTGAACCACTTGAGTACATTGAGGTGAGGTGCGAGGTGACTGAGGAGCACAGAGACCTGCAGCGGATCCACGATGTACGAATGGCCCACGTTCAACCGCAGAAGCGAACGCGACGACATGGCACGAGTCGAGAAGATCGACTCCAGACCCTCCGTTGCGTTCACGACGACTGCCAAGGTGTGCAGCCTACGGCAGTTCATAGTGAGCGGTGCGAGGCCGTTAAGCGTTAAGGGGGGCGGGCCCACTGAGGGAGGGAAGCGCGCCAGCGGGCATAGCCGCAAGACCTCAAGCGACGGGCATATGCGCGCGAGGTGGGCCACATCCTCCTCAGAGAAGACGACAGATTCGGGCAGGTCGATGTCGAGGCAAACCAGGCGCGGGAGGTATGCCAAGTAGTGGAGAGGGAGGTACCGCGTGGGTGTGTCGCCGCCCCTGGATGTCGAGCGTACGAGCTCCGAGAACCGCGAGGCAGACGACGCGCTGACGCGCAACACGGAGAGCGTGTACCCGAACTGCTCCGACACGAGACTGCATACGTCTTGCCAGTCGTCGGATGCTGGCGGGTCGTCGATCACGAGCTCGAGCGTCGCGAGCGGGCTGGTAATGTGCTTCAAGAACGTCGCAACATTAGCCGCGTCGCCCGAGAGCTTCAGGTTCGAGAGCTGCGCAAACGCGCCGCGGCGGGGCCCGTCCCGCGTGAGGCGTGCCGCCGACTTGCGAACCTCAGAGAAGTCGAACTCCTCTCCGGAGAAGACTCCACTGTCCGTCCCTCCTACCGAGCTCGGCGTAGAGTAGCCTGAACCGGGGCTGATGTCGTCGAAGAACCCTTCAACCGCCGTCGTCGTCCGGCCGGTAAGGTCAATCTGCAAGCTTTGCAGAGATGGCAACATCGAGATCCACTTGCCCACACGGGCGGCGAGTGCTCCCGGGGCAGCGATGCAGACCCTCTCGAGGGCGACGTTGTTCTGGAAGATATCCGTGAAGTTGTCCGGGAGATTCGTGTGCAGCGTGAACGAAAGCGCCGAGAGGCGCTTGTGCGACGCGATCTCCACGAGCAGGTCCTGCAGCTTGGGGTGCTTCGTGCCCACCTCCATGGTGAGGCCGCGGAGCTCGGGACCCAAGAAGAGCTTGCACCTCTCGAGCCCGGCGGCCGTCTCGGACTTCCAAGTGAGCGAGGTCAGGTTCGGGAGGAGCCACTGCTTGGGACGGAGCTCCTCGAGGACGGGGAAGACAGTCGGGGAGACGCTCCCAGAGCTCTCCACGTAGGAGATGCTGCGTACGCGTTCGCCGTATGTGAGGAGCTTAGCCCAGTCCTCGGGCTCTGGGTTCTTGGCCTAGTAGATTTCGGCTGAGTACGAATGAAGGAGGCATGGAATTCAGAAGTCATACCAAGCCAAGGCCCGGGCGGCGAGCCCGTTTCAGGAGCGTGCTCGGGAAAAGCCCGAGAAGGGGGTTGATGGAGTCAAGGTCGCGCCAGAGAATATCAATTACTGGCCCTGAGAGAGCCTTACAAGTGCGCGCCAGGCGCGAGAGGGACCGACGGCCGCCCGGGGTGTCGAGTATAGTCTCCAATAGTTTGTTAGTCGCATCGGGGTCGCGAAGGATGCTCGGACTCATAGTTTGCTGATAGGTGGAATAAGGATGATAAGAGTTACGGCGTGAACCCCTGGACTTAGATTTAGAAGAAGCGTTAGACTTGCGAGAGCGCAGGCTCGGGAGGCGGCTCTGGTTGGAAGGAAGCGCAGATGAGAAGCGTTCTGAGATAGAAGAGTGCTGAGAAAGACTAGGCGGGGGAGACATGGTTCGTCGGGCAGCGCTCGGATACTTATTGTCGTCGAAGTGCGTGGATGGTCCCTGGCAGGAGGTGGCTCGGTGGTCGGCAGGCTTGCGGATCGTAGCAAGGTGGGAATGTCAGTGGGCATCTTGAGCGCAGATTAAAGTAGGTGCACTTCCAGAGCTGCATGAGGAAGCATTGCGGGGCGGTGAGGCAGCGAGGCAAGGAGCGCGGGATGAAGGACACGAGCAAAGTCTGTGTGTCTTGGCGTACACGGGCCTATGGAGGGCCAAAGATATAGATAGCACTGTGAAGAGGATGAGTGTGGCCCGGATATCTTGCCTGCATGCCTTGCCAACGAGGCAGGGCCCTTGAAGCGCGCCCTCGCGAGCAAGTTGCGACGCGTCGAAGTCACTTAACCGCCCATAACACGGTGCACGTGCATCGCGCGGGTCGTGACACGCCTCAGACGCGTTCTAGGTGGGCGGGCAAGGTTGGCAGGCCGCCTCCTTATTCGCTCCTGAAAAACGGATGATACAGTGCGAGCAATGCCTACAAGTACACATGGGATGATGCTGTACACAGACTGTTAGCCGATCGAGGGGTTTGCAGGCGGCAGAAAGACGTACACCTGTGCTGTACGTGCCCATCCCCACGTTGACCGCAACAGCACCCAACCTACAACTCACCAACCTCCCATGGGACGGGCTCGCCCTCCCAGTCATCCTCCCCGTCCCCTCGGATCCCCTCGGCTCCTTCGCTCATCTCACCCACATCCCAGACCTCCACACCTTTGGCGTCGCAGTGACCTTCTCGGCGGCCATAGAGGACGGCATTCGCCATCCTCCTCTCTTCTTCCTCTGTCCGTCTCTCGGGCGACAACGCAAGTATACGCTTCAAGTCCTCCCGCAGGTTCACCTCGACGACGCCCTCTTCGATCTGAACGGGGCCCAGGGATGGAGAGTTAGGACCATGTAGAGGGCGAGCAGGCCACTGGAAGTCGGGGTCATCGAGTTCGTCGCCAACAATCGCGGTCTGTCTCCTAGGAGCATTCCAACTATGTTCCCGGAGCTTTACGTGGTCTTCGTCCTCTTCGCTATCCTCGCTATCGTCTCCAGCATCCTTTCCACCTAATTGTTCGAGTAGCCTTGCCTTCTTTCGACTGAACGCAGCCGCAGAAGCTTTCCCCTTCCCCTTGTCGAAAGCATTGCTCGCTTTGAATCGCGAGTCCTCGGGACGTGGTGGAGAGGGGGGTAGAAACAGTACGTGGTCGATTTTCTTCGTTTCGCTCGAGCCATCAGCACCGTCGCCTCCAGTGGAGGCATCCCGACTATCGGAGCGAGGCCGCTTTCCGGTCGAACGCCCTACGCTGATGGCGTCAGCAGACCCCGATGGCGTCTTTCCTCCTCTAGTTGGGTCCCGAGGACCTACACGAGGACCCTTCTCCGTGCGCAGGTTGTCTCTGGCTGGCAGCACAGCTACCGGAAGCGTCCTTCCACGTCCGTTGAGCAGCATCTGCTGTGCAGCAGGCTTCTTGACGGCATGGAAGCCGTTGGCAGACGTAATGAGGCTCTGGAGCTTGGTGCCGTTTGCCCAGCCGTTGCTATCAATGTCATCTTCAGAAGATGAGGGCGACATAGCTCGTGTCCGCGCTCGTTTATTGCTGAATACATTCGGCCTAGGTGCCGTAGACGTAGTGCGTGAGAGGGTGCGGGTCGTGGGCTGCCGCGAGGCATCCTGCGGGGTCGGAAGAACCTCATCGAAGAGGACCCGGAACGACTTACCGCCCGTAGGTGGTTTCATAGGGGTTGCCTCGAGGAATGTCTCGTCTGCGGCACCATCAGCGTGGCTGAGTCGGGTGTCTTCGTCATCGCTGTCGAGAAGCGTACTGGAGAAATTGAGCGCGCGCTGAGAGCCGACGCGTGCCCTCTTATCCTTGACAGGAGAGGGCGAGACAGGCTCCCCGCGCAGACGCTTGCGAGCACGGGTCACTGCAGATTTGCTGGAGGGTGTTCGAACGGCAGCTTGGGGAGACAGAAAGGTCTGAGTAGGTTGTATAAGGGGAAACGGGTCCGGAGAGGGACTCCGACGCGGGGCAGAGGGTTTTGGCTTGGAGGATGATTTAGTCTTGGTGGGAGTAGTGAATGGGTTTAGATGAGGCGCATGTTCTGATAGCTTGTTTGATGAATCGACAGGCGGTGGGTCAGGATACGCCGATCGGGGCTTCCTCTTGATAGGAGAAAAGGGATTCGTGGTTTGTGTCGGTGGGTCGACCTTGACAGCGCGTGCCTTCGGCAGGAAGGAGGACGAAGATGTATGGGTGGTCGGACGCGACTGCGATCTAGGGGGTGTGTTTGGGCGCGTAGACGATGACTTCGCGATGGTTGCGGATTGAACTGATTTGGATAGAGACTTGTAGAGTTTGTACTTGGCCGCTATGCGCGTCCGAGGTCAGGCCCGGAATGAAGACAACGCAGGCCACGTACCTATGGCTGGCTGGTCTTTAATCTCGTCGATGGTGGGATTACGAGAGTGATTTCGCCTGAAGTCGCGTTCCCATGTCTTCAGCTCAGCGCGAAGGGCAGCCACGTCCATCGGAGAAGGGGCGAGAGGAGATGAGCGATGGACGCGTTTGGAAGCCCTCGACGCGTTGGGCCCCATGCACGTGGCCACTGCCCGAAACGACGCAGACGCGGTCGTGAAGCGCGGGCGCTTGTCGGACAATACTCATGCTCCTCCTCCGCCTGCAGCCAGTGCCGTCCGCCCTTCCCTAGCCTCAGCTTTCCTTCACCCCCCTGTCCTCCACCCCACCCACCGTCATGACTCGCAACGGACCGATGATGTACGTATACAACCACGCCGAACAGATGCAGGGCCATCCACATGAACCCGCGGATCTGGAAGTACTCGACTTTGTAGGCCATGATTTCGACCGTAACTACCCACTGCGTGGGCCTGTGCCATCGCCCCCTCCTCCATACGAGCATATATCTTTTCCGCTCCCCTCGCCTTTGCCTACCCCTACGTTTCCTCCTCCCCGCCCAGTGCCGCCCCACCCGCTCAATGACCGTGCTTTCTCACCCGATCCTCGCGACAATCCTCACTTCATTATGACATCTGACGAGCGGTTTCTTGCTGCGTCGCCGCCCCCGCGTGAGTCTCACCTGTTCAATGCGTACTCTGCCCGCTCACTTCACATCGCGTGGTCCTCAGCGCGCGAGCCAGTTTCCATGCGGCAGATCCCGCCATCTCTCCAACCTGGCCGCCTTGTGGTACCCCAGGCCTCATCGCCCCATAGGCGATCCCATTCAAGCCCTCATACACCCCCAAATCCTGCGGTACCGTCGAACGAGTATCGTCAGACCCCGCACCCGCCATCAGGATCACCCCAGCCGTTGATGTCACGACGCGTGATATCTGCTTCTTCTATGTTTCCTCAGAATGCCGTGTGGCGGCCACCTGTCGCTTATGCCTCCAGTACAGAGTCAGGCTCGAGCACGAGCAGCCACTCCTCCTCCGTGCAACATACGCCTGGAGCGTCTCCGCCTTCATCCATTGGTTCTTCGCCTCGTAACAGCTCTGCGCCCACAACACCATCTACTTCCAAACTCGGCTTACCTCCAGGAGGGGACGCCGCCTCACCCGTTCCTCCAATACCCCGGGCACACGGGGCTGCCGTTGCAGTTCCCCCGCCTCCAGCCCGTGTCGCTGCTCCGCCTCGGACCTCTTCCTACGGCCTTCCTCGTCCTCAGGCACCTGCTCAGGCTCCGATTCCTGCTCCTGGCGCAAGCGCAGGCGTATCGTCGGCCACGGCCCGTCCAACCCAGCCTACCCATAGTCATTCCGCCCCAGAGCTTCATGTAAGACCACTACCACCTCCGGCGCTGGCCCGGTCTGCTACGGCTCCCCCGCGTCCGACTCCCACCGTGCCTGTGAACCCCGCCCAAGGGCCTCAGAGAAGCCAGACTCAGCGTGGGGAACAACAGCAAAGAGGCCGAAGCAGGGAACAGCAGTCCGGCCAGGCTGTGAAACGGCAGCGTAGTAGGCGCCCAAGTATAACGGCGCCTCGCGACCTGGATCGGATTGACGAATTGGATGAGACGGACCCGCGCGGGCTGGCATGGCATCATGAAAGTCCTTACGAGCTAGTGACGCGCACACTCAGCCACAAAAGGAACGACGCAGCGAACGGTGCCTCTAGAAACGGGAGGCAGGTCAGTGACACACTGTTCGTCGGACGCACCGTACCTGACGTCATTTCCAACTGACGCACAGCACCCACACAAGAAGCCCAGTATGACTTTCAGCGTCGAGCCTGGGCAGATATTCCCTTCGGCTGCCTTGTACCAGGCCATGCAGCCTCCGTACCGACCGCAGGCCCCGACCGCAGCGCACCACCCCCCTCCGTTCGACCCGTACGGCCATGACCAGCTCGCCTACCCACCAGGAGCACCATCGCTGCCTCCCACGAGTCCTCCGTCCGCTGATACAAGGAATCTCAGGAAGTCTCCGTCACGGTCATCACCTGTAACTCAGGTTCCGTCCCAAGGCTCTTACCAGCAGCCTGGACCCTCTAGAAGCCCTCATGGACCTCCGTCCCAGTCCCCTCCTGCTGGGCAACTCCCCGCACTGCCTACGGAGGCCCCACCTTTCCAGCCCGACATCCCCGTGCGCCCGCAGTTGCAAGAACGCGCTTCCCAGCGTTCTCACGTGCGCTTCGAGTCTCCTTCTCGGCCCGACGTGCGGCCTCCCTTGAGGCAGGGCTCGGTCGATGAAGCGTACGATGGCATAGAGGAACAAGGACCTTCACCTCCGCCGCCGCCTGTCCCAAGGAATGTATCATCGCTAGTTCAGCCTCCACTTTATGAGGCCGCGCAAGATGCACCACCTCCTCGACAGCCTCCACCACCGCAAGATGCCATGCCTCTGTCTCCGCCTCAGAATCCGCGGCCTCGGCCCAACCCTCCACAGTCCCGGCCGTCCTCAGTGTACCTAGCCACGTCGCATAGTCAGTCCGGCGCTCCCCGTCCTGATATTGCGCTGCCGCCACGCCGTCCCGCGCCGAGTGTTCAGTCGCAGGCCTCACTGCCACCGCGCCATGTACCCAAGCAGCTCGTCATGCCTGCTCCCTTGCAGCCCCTTGAGGAGCAGCGTAAGGCAGAAGCTGCTCGTATAGCGCAACAGCATAGGGCTCAGGCGATCCCGCAGGGACGCCGTTCCGAGGAAGGCCCGGTCAATCATCCGGATATCCATACGCACGACGGGCGGCACATGTTGCATCACTCGATGTCGCACCGCCTGCCTCCGGTCACCCAGCCCCCAGAGAGACAAGACTTGTCGCGGTCTGTTAGCCAAGGTCAGAGCCGGACTCAGGTGATCCCGATGTCTGGCGGACCGAACGTCCTGCGCAAGCGGTCTGTCATGAACGCGTCTACGCCTATAGCTGCTCCGGAGGCCGCACCGTCGAGCCACACTGCAGCGATGTTTGCCGCACGGGTCGTCGGTGACAGTCGCAAGGGGAAGACCGTCGAGCGCGTCTCGAGTGGTATGTGGGCGAGAGATCCTGTCAAGGAGGCAGAGATCCAGCGCGAGCTTGCGAGGGAGCCTAATAAGATGGGTAGGAAGTTGAGCAAGCTGACCCGGAAGCTGCGGTAAGCTGTCTTGCGGGGGTAGAACCTCTCCGCGATCAGATACAACGAAAGGTCCACGTTATTGCTGTCATGACATCTGAACCATCTGGACACTGGCCACTGCGTGTTGCCTCTTCTTCAGGTTTGCGATCGTGCTGCAATGCTTATCACTATCACTCACTGCCAGTGATCACGAACTTATTTTCTTTCCTGCTACCACCACATATCATACATTATCTACATATCGCTGCACACCGGACACTCACACAGTATGTTTGCCACTTTTTTGCTGTAGAGCACGCTTCCGTTGTAATCGTCTCCTGCTTTCCTGTTGTAGCGATTGCTGTTTGACACGCAGAGTCCCGTACCCGTCTCAAGGAACTTTAATTGGTTGGTTGTTGTTGCATACGCATGTCCGTTACACGATGAATGTATATCTAAGAGCACGGCAGTGGAGCGTCCCGTTCCTCGTGATCAGGTTTATACGCCCGATGCACTTAAGATACGGCATGGAACGATAGTGACGAGGCGGTACTATGTAGTAACACACGTCAACTTCGAATCCAGGCTTGAACTTGATAAACTCTTGCAAACAAGTACAGCGGAGCGCCGCCGTTGGCAGACGGACAAATGCCTTCGTACATGCATGCGTATCAAATGCATATGGTCGGGGATACGTATTGATCACACCGTTGAACCTCGTCCCACTGCCCACCTGCTCGGTTGTATCCCCGTAAGATAACGAAGCTGCAACCTGTCTGAATCGACGGAGGGCGTGCGGCGCCATAATCATACCGGTAGAATGTGGCGCACATGGTCCTACGATGATAAGTGCGCCTGATTTGAACAACGCTTACCATGCGCCGAAAGACGAGGACACCCGCCTTCCTTATACCGAACGCTATAGATATGGGGAAGCGGGGCTTCTGAGACGCCGCTGTCGCTAAGAGGAAGCATTGCACGAACGTGCTCGTGCGGGGTGAGATAACCAGATGCACATGCACTCCGTAGCACAAGTTGGTACGCCGATTGAGGGTCCATATGTCCAAAGCGGGTGCAATCCACCGACGAAGAGGGATCTAAACAGGCTGGGGATGGTCAGGAAACACCAGCGAGCCTTGCTTGCCTTGTCTTCCCCACCCACCATCGGTCGCGATGAGGTTTTCGGCAGCCTGCATTGTGCTCTCTGCGCTCCTGCTCGTCTGCCAGGCAGCAGGATTGATCGTGCGGCGCCAGTCAAGCGGATGCATCTGCGGTAGTGAGTACACATGTACAAGCCCAGCCCCGTAGTCAACGCAAGGTAGCAGAGCGTCTCACCGCATACACAGAAAACAGCTACTCCTCCAGCGATGTCAGCGACGCTATTGAGGCTGCGGAGGACGGAGGTGCTGGGTGAGCGATCTACATGATCTCGGTAGATGCTTTACTGAGACGCAGTAGGGACTACCCGCATCAGTACCACGACTACGAGGTAAGAGGACACTACCTCATCATCCATCCTCCGTTAAACCTGTGCTCCACAGGGTTTCGACTTCCCCGCATGCAGCGGCACGTTCTATGAGTACCCCCTTGAGGATGGAGACGCATACTATGGTGGCAGCCCAGGAGCTGATCGTGTTATCTACGACGACAACGGATATTTCTGCGGTATGAGCGATGCATGCAAACAGTCATATACTTTCTTCTAATCTCTGGGTTATTACCCACAGGATGCATCACCCACACCGGGGCCTCAGAGGACAATGGATTTGTTCAATGTTCGTGAACGTGTAACAATGTAACGGTCGTGTCATTCTTGAAGCCTACTCTGAGGAGAATGACAATGTCAGATGATGATCATATTGCGAACAGCAACACGTCACCAAGCATACAGCCGCAGAAAGAAGTGTACAAGATATAACGTGCGATCAGTAATGGAGACGGAACATGAACTGAAAACTGTACTGCTTCGTGTCGGGATCCCAATGCGACCAGTTCCAATATCCTGCATCGTCCGACTCGTCTTCAATCTCCCGCGCCGGAATGCGGAAAGCTATGGTCTCGTAGGGCTCCGCCGCGACCTGGAGTGTACTGATGAGTATGCTGACACTGTGACGCCTCAACTACTCACAATGAGGTACTGGTAGGCCTTGTTGGGAGGTTCCCTCTTCTGCTCCCAAGCGCTCATGAATCGCCTCCTGGGTATAACGCCGGGCTTGATCTGTGGCAAATGCACCTGCACCATCATGCCCTCCTTGCCTGTATCTCTATCGCGTACTTTGGTAACACGGTATCCGGGGCGACCTATCTTGAGGAAGACCTTGCGTTGCACATTGCTTTGCGCAGGGGCAATCATCAATTGCGTCTCTTTTAAGTCGCGGGCCGCACGCCGCGCCAGGTTCGTTTGGTGCTTCTTTCCTTGCGTATGGGCAAGGTAAGACCCTTCATTTGTGTGAAGGGTAAGACAAAGACGACACTCTAAGGAGCCAAGATGGTTGCGGAGAATGTACGGGTCCTGGATGACTATTATGATGAATCCGGAAATAGGCTGCTGCAAGACGCACCTTTGCCAGATCAATTGTCTCGAGAGCGAGTTTTCTCAATCTCTCCCGTCTGTCAACATTGGTCTCTGAGGCACCAGCGACACCACCACCTCCAAACTTCGAGCCGACTCGGTTCTAAATGCTGTTGAGCCATCATTACTGAGCCGTAAGCTTCCACAGCCCTACCTGGTAATCTAGGATATTTAAAGCTTCAGTATGTGTTACTGCGAGACTAATCAGAGATTTCCACTCACCCATGCTAACGAACTTCAACCGAGAGCGAGGGCAACGAGGGGGACGTGGAAGACAAGAGGGAAGACAGGAAGCGCTCGTCGAGAGGCATGGCGCGTCTGACAAGCGTCAATGCCCGATCGAGGTCGACAGATCCAGATCTGCGCTGTGGCTGAAATTTTGGCTCGAACGCGCGCAGTTACTGTTCTGCAGAGTTCTACTCGCTCACACCTTGTCGGGATCAGCACGAGCTTTGTCATTGGCCTCCCTCTCCGAGCCTTCCAGATACAGTATCCAGTTCTTTGCGCAGACATCCTAGTTTCCACTTGGTTGAAAGGGCCTTCAACAGCATGGCAGCAAACAAGAAACGGGCATTGGAGGATGCGTCCGCGAATCCCCAAAGCAAGAGATCGAAGACCATCGGCGCGGGGACCAAAGCGAAAGCAAAAAGTGAGGCTCCAGTGGCAGCGTCTTCGACCCTTGCCGCTGAGGAGGTCGACTTTCCGCGAGGTGGAGGGACCAGCTTCACACCATTGGAGGTCAAAACCATTCGTGCGGAAGCAACCAAGGAGGCAAATGATGAGTTGTTCGCTGTATGTCTTCGATCTACGGCATTTGCACGCACTCTGATGTGCTATTCTCGACATTTGCGCCTACATCCAGGACAAAGCCGAGAAGCGAAAGAAACGGAACTCGGCCGTGGCAACTTCCGGAAAGAAGGCAACTAAAGGCGAGAAAGCTGACACGATCCGCGTTGAGCACCTCAACTACAAGGTTGGTCTTCATTACGATTACATGCTCGCGTTGCTAGGTACTGAGTTGGGGGCGTTGCAGCGTGTTGCTGTTGGTATGAAGGTCCTGGGCGAAGTCGTCTCTATTCAACCTCTCGCCCTCATAATCTCACTACCCAACCAACTGTTCGCGCATGTGCCAATCACCGAGATATCCTCCCAGCTCACCTCTGCCCTGGAGGCAATGGATGAAGACGATGCCATGTCTTCGTCTGACGATGAGGACGAAGAAGAGGAAGGACGGTCGAAACGTTGGGTACCGGAGCTGTCACAGATATTCCGAGTAGGCCAGTATGTCCGTGCCGTCGTTTCAGCAGTCCATGCACCGGGTATCACGGATCCAACTGGTCTTTCCCGGGCTCGGGACGAGATACAAAAGGCCAGCCGTAGGGTCGAGCTGAGTCTCATACCGACCAGAGTGAACGAGGGCGTGTCTAAATCTGATCTCCGTGCTGGCTTTGTACGTTTGTCATTATGTGAAAGTTAAATCTGGCTCACCATGCACGCCAGACTTTGACTTCTGCCGTGAAGAGCAAAGAAGACCACGGTTACATTCTCGACCTCGGCATCTCTGATGTTTCCGGTTTCCTATCCTTCAAGGATGCTAAGAAAGGACACTTCGATGAACCCGAAAACCTTCATGTCGGTTGTCTTATCGACGGTGTCGTCACAAAAATGTCTGGTAACGGCAGGACTTGTAATGTTACAACCGACCCGACAGCATGTACTATCGCATCTGTGAGTCACAGGGAGCTCCTTTTGTCGCGCTTCTAACGTAGGCTGGCGATGTAGTTGACGGAAGTGACGAGCGTCACTTCCATCCTCCCTGGGACCTTGGTCCAGTCCCTGGTGACTGCTGTCGTTCCCGACGGCCTCAACCTGCAGGTCTTGGGATACTTCGGAGGCACAGTCGACCAGTATCATCTCGTACCGGGAAACCCGGAGGAGAACTATAAGGTTGGGCAGAAGTTGAAGGCGCGAGTGCTGTACAACGTCGCCGCTTCGAGTCCCCCTCGATTTGCCTTGTCTCTCGCAGAACACCTCATCGCGTTGACACCGAAGTCCGCGGCGGGCTCTGGGCTCCCGGACGCATACCCTATAGGCACAACTCTGGATGCCGTGAAGGTTGTCCGGGTCGAGAGTGAGCGTGGGCTAGTTGTAGAGGTATCAGATGGCGCCGAAGGTTATGTTCATGTGAGGACGAACCAAGCACTGCCCCTGGCTCGACGCTTATTCCTCTATATGATAGATATCGCAGGTGTCAGACGACCATGTTCCGTCGCTATCGGCGTCCTCTGGACACTGGAAGATTGGGAGTGTGCACAAAGCCCGCGTTACTGGATACTTCCAGTTGGACGGCTATCTCCAACTATCCTTCCGACAAACTGTCCTCCAGCAGAAGTTCCTGCAAGTCGGCGAGATGCAGGTTGGCGAGATGATCAAGGGGACTGTGAAGAAGTTGACGGACTCGGCCTTGTTCGTATCCATTTCGGGTACTGTGGACGGCGTCATCTGGCCAAATCACTACGCCGATATCCCGCTCAAGCACCCGCAGAAGCGGTTCAAGCCGGGAGGAAGTGTCAAGTGTCGAGTACGTCTCAAGCCGATATCACGATTCAGCCACTCATATTGAACAGGTGTTGGTTGTCGATCCGGAGCGTAGGCGCATCGTCTTAACAGCCAAGAAGACCCTACTCGAATCGCCTCTACCAATTATCTCCAAGATCGAAGATGCTCAAGACGGTCTTGTGACGCATGCAGTGGTTTTCAAGGTCTCGGACAAGAGCCTTCATGTCGAGTTCTACAACAATTTGAAGGCGATTGTGCCTGCCCGCGAAGCTAGGTGTGTTGCACAGATTCCGGCGTCCATGTAGTCAGCTCACATCTCAACAGTGAGACCGTCCTCAAGTCTCTAAGCGAGGCGTTCCCGATTGGGAAGCCGGTCAAGGTCAAGGTCCTCTCAGTCGATCATGACAACTCGCGGATCCTCGCTAGCATCCGACAGGCGTCTTTAAATTACAAGGCTGCCATTACGGACATCAGTGGTGTCGAGATCGGCGATTACGTAGAGGGAGTGATCGCAGAGGTGCAAAAAGAGAAGGTCGTCGTGACGTTGCAGCCGACGCAAGTCCGAGCGTTGCTTTCGCTCACCAACCTCGCCAACAAACGTGGCGCGTCCGCAGCTCAACTCCGGACGTCCCTCAAGGTTGGCGAGAAGCTACAGGATCTTGTAGTCGTCACTCGGAACCCCGAGAAGGGCATCGTGTTGATTGCTACTAAGCCAAAAGACAAAGGAGTGATCACACAGAAGAGTGCGCTCACGTTGGATACGATCCAGGTCGGCCAGCTTGTCGGCGGTCGGGTACTCCGACATGGACGGCAGGGTGCCCTCGTCAAGCTCACGAATACGATCTCGGGCACGCTCCATCCAACTGATGTCTCCGACGACTTTGGCTCCGGAACTCCCTTCCCCCCTGTCGATTCCATCTTGAAGGCGGTCGTGTTGGCTGTTGACAAAGAGAAGAGGCAGTTGACACTGTCTACTCGCCCGTCACGCATGCATCCTACCGAAAACAAGTCTATTCAGGACAAGGAAATCAACGACTTGGGTGATCTCAAAGTAGGCGACACAGTTCGTGGCTTCATCAAACACGTTGCAGAGCACGGCCTTTTCGTCACGCTTGGGCGCAACATCGATGCGCGAGTGCAGATCAAGGAGTTATTCGATCAGGTGAGCAGGAACGCTTATCGACAGTTCAGTCCACTCAGGCTGCCTGCAGTATGTGAAGGACTGGAAGAGTCACTTCTCTGCGAACCAAATGGTCAAAGGGCGCATTCTGAGGTCAGCATTCACTTCCAGTTCTAGTCACGCCGTAGCTCATGATAGCACTAGCATCGACCGCGAGAAGAAGCAAGTAGAGATGTCATTCCGCTCCGGCGACCTGAAGAGGGATACACGCCCTAGTATCACCCTCGCCGACCTGACCGAAGGACAGAAAGTAGAGGGACGCGTGAAGAAAATCGAGGACTATGGTCTCTTCGTCGAGATTGAGGGATCCAGGGTCAGCGGATTGTGCCACAAGTCCGAGGTATGAACTTTGCCTTATCAACTCGTTCGCCGCTGATGTCCTCCGCTAGCTCTCCGATAATAAGGACGCCGACGTCACATTGGCCTTACGCAGTTTCCGTGAAGGCGATCATGTCAAGGCTGTCATTCTCTCAATCGATATGGAGAAGCGACGGATCTCTTTCGGCCTGAAGCCGTCATACTTCGCCGACAGTGACTTCGATATGGGTAGTGACGACGGGAGCGAGGGGGCGGACATTCCTGACGGGGCCCTTGGGGTTGTGGGAGACGAGTCGGATGAAGACGAAGTCAATGCTCGTGCCGCCGATGAAGGTGCCTCGGAAGACGAGGGTGCTGCCGGGGACGAAGGCGCTTCTGACGAAGAGTCTGAGCTCGAACCTGAACAGGGCGTCATCGATGTTGACATGAACATCGACCCCGACGATCGTCAACAGACTGCCCAGATGGAGGGGAAGCCTACGAACTCCATGACACTGTCTCTAGACGTCAAGCAAGGTTTCCAGTGGTCAGTGAATCCGGAACCTGAGCTGGATACTGGGATGTCTTCGTCAGACGACGAGGAAGGCGGCCAAGAGCGCAAGAAGAAGCGCAAACGCAAGACCATCGAGCACGACCTCACTGCCGACATGCATACAAAGACGCCAGAATCCAATGCCGACTTCGAACGAATGCTCCTCGGATCGCCTAACTCATCCTACTTATGGATACAGTACATGTCTTTCCAGTTACAGATTTCTGAGGTGGACAAGGCGAGAGAGATCGCAAAACGTGCGCTGCGAACCATCAACTTCCGGGAAGAACAAGAGAAGCTCAACGTGTGGATCGCTCTGCTGAACCTAGAGAATGTCTACGGCACGGATGAATCACTAGAGGCGACGTTCAAGAATGCCGCACGGCATAATGACTCCAAGACGATTCATCTTAGAATGGCAGCTATCTTCGACCAAAGCGGCAAGCCAGAGGTACGCAGTCTCTTTGATGGTCAGTATTTCCGTCTCTCATATGCATACCAGAAAGCGGAAGAGCAATACAAACGAACGTATAAGAAGTTCGGCTACAGTTCGAAGGTTTGGACCCTCTTTGGGGAGCATTACCTGAAACGAGGCAAACTCGAAGACTCTCGGAAGCTCCTACCGCGCAGCCTGCAGAGCCTCGAGAAGCGCAAACGTGAGCAGCATTGTATCGTGTAGTCGTGTACATTCCCGCTTACTATCCTCACGCTTCTCAGATCTCAAGACCATCTCGAGATTTGCACAACTCGAGTACAAGTTCGGAGATCCTGAACGTGGCAAGACCGTTTTCGAGGGCATCGTTGACTCTCACCCGAAGCGATGGGACTTGTGGTCTATCTACGTAGATATGGAAGCAGGGCAAGGTGACATCCTGAGCGTACGGTAAGTTGCCTTCGCTGTGCATACCTCAACACCCCACTCAGGCGGTTACAGGAACGTTTTTGACCGGATACTGGTGCTCAAGATGACCAGTCATAAGGCGAAGTATGTCTCTCGCTCATATCCTCGATAGCAAAACTGATCAAATGACACAGGTCATTTTTCAAGAAGTGGCTTGAATTAGAACGTCGTATTGGCGATGACGAAGGTGCTAGTGCTGTCAAAGCAAAGGCTGTCGAATGGACCCAGCGCGCTGCGGGATCATCATAAGCGAATTAGTACAGCATTCCTATTCGAAGCCCTAGTTTAATATTTTACCGAGGAATATACCACAGGACAGCATTTGACAGCGTAACCTAGAGTGAGATGTGCGAAAAACAAAATCGAGCGGCAATGAGTGGCTAGGGTATATGCAAATAAATAGCGAATGAGTGTCATGAACGGGATCTTGTACGCTCGTGTCCCGGTGAATTCGAATCGTAGTCCATAAGAGGCCGCCGATTGCTTATTGAGCTAGCCAACTGCCGTTGCCAGTCATCGAGCTGGGTCGACAAATGCTCGAACGCCATGGCGTTCTCCGAACTAGATGTGCTCACCGGCCGCTCTGAGATACCGGAGATTGGTCGTCCATGACCGAACGCAGGTTGATCTACCTCCAAGAGGAGACCGATTTTGTGCTGGAGCTGCTCGTTCTCCCGCTTCAAAGACGTGTTCTCGCTGCTGAGCTGCTCCAACAACGTTTCGTCATGCCCACCACGAGCGATCACCAAAGAGCTCTGCAGCCGCTCAATATCCTGCTCTAGCTCTTCGATACGGGAGAGACGTTCGTCAGACTCGCGTCGGGATGCGATGACGTCGTCCCGCATGTTCTCGAGGTCGCGCTCGAGAGTATCGATGCGGTTGCGGAGGTCCCGGTTATCGCTGTTCAGACGCTGGACTTGGCGCTGGGCGTCTGAGAGCTGGTTCCGCAAGAACTCGTGGTTATCGTCAGACGAAGGCGTGCCACGGCCGTTGATACCACGGATACGAGAGGAGGCTGATGAACCCGGCTCGGCGCTTGATCCTCGATCGAGCTCCGACTGCAAGCTTTGATTCAGAGCTTTCTGTTTGGTTAGCTCGTCTTTCATTTTGCGCATCATCTTCTCGGTTCCCCTGATGGTAATGCCAAGTCAGGTCGGATATTAAATAAACTCCCATAGATGAGCTCACTTCACGTAGTGAACCGCCAGCTGGTAGTCCTCCTCGAGTTGCTGCAGGCGAGCCTTGTAACTCGCCTCGGTCTCCTCGAGCTTACGCTCGGCCTCGAGAGCGCGAGCCTCACTACGGCTGTCTACGCCGTTCTGACGCACAGGGCTTTGAGCACGCAGCCTTTCCAAATCAGCGGACAAGGCGTCCATCTGCGCCTCCACCTCATCCTTGTGCCGCAATGCGGACTGCAGATCACGTTCCGTGATCTCCTGCAAGCGTGCTGCCTCAGCCAGCTTCCCCTCCAGGTTAGCGAGCCTCGCAGGTGACACGCCCCCGGTAGGAGACGGCAGATCCTCGCCTTCAGCCACAATGCCGTGATCGGCTAGATACCTCCGAAGCGTTTCGTGCCGCATAGTCGCGGAAGAGGTCTCCTTGATGTGCCCCAGCAGTTCGGTGTCTTTGGCCAGTAGGTCCTTGCGAAGCCGGCCACCCTCAGCGAGAGCGTTAGACAGTTGCATCCGGAGGCCTGCAATCTGAGAACGTAACGACAGCGTCTCAGAGTCGGAATCTTGAGCCTTGCGGCGTTCACGACTGAGTTCCGCTTGGGTTTCGTCGGCACGCTGTGTCGCCTCCTTCAGCATGTCACGTAGGGATGAGATCTCGTGCTGGAGCGCCTCGACCTTCTCTACATGGCCACGGGTGAAGCGATCCTCGTCACTTCGGAGGTCACGATGCGAATCCAGGAGCTCGCCAAGGCTACCGGTAGTGACGGCGCGAAGAGCGTCAGCCTCTTCCCGAGACTTCGCCCATGAATTCTCCAGCTCCAGGATTCGCACACGAGCGTTCTCGACCTCAGTCGTGCGCGCCTCAAGCTCGCCCCGTAGGTCCGCGAGGTCTGCTTCGAGGGAAGCCGCTTGGTCCCGAGCACGAGCATGCTGCCTATCAACCTCGGCTGCACGAGCAGTGGCTGCTTCCATGGCCGCTCGTGCCTGCTCGAGCGCGCGAATATGTTGCTCGTGTGAGAGCATGAGCTCCTTGAGCTGAGACTCGGCCTTCAGGTTATCCGCCTCGCGCTGCTCCATGATCGAATTCTGTGCCAGCAGACGATCGGCGTGCTCTCGTAGCTGAGCTTCAGTGCTGACATGCCTCTCCTGCAATGCCCTGAATGCCTCCGAGTTGCGGTCGTCCGACTGCGACAGCAGATCGGCCCGTTTCAGTGCGTCGTCCGCCCGTGCTTCTGCCTGCTCCGCTATTGACGTCTGGAGAGCAACCGTCTCGCTAAGGTCCTTGAGTCTCTTCTCCCGCTCAGCCTGTTCGGCGTGGACCGTTGCAAGCTGCCGCTCAAGCTCGGCTACGCGCTCCCGCTCTGTTCGTGCAAGCTCCACTCCGGAGCCACTTTCCAAAGCAGCGACCTTGGCGCGATAAAATGCGGCTTCTTGCAGAGCACTCGCCCGCACACTCTCCGCGTCCTGAATCCGGGCGGATGCCGCGTGAGCCTGCTCAACGAGGTTCGCCTAACGCCACGATGAATACCCGCAATGCGCAACTAACGGCCATACACTTACCTGCAGCCTCGCATGCAGTTGCTTGAAGTTGACGATCATCTGTGCGACCTTTTGGCCATCGATATCATCCTCGTCTGCACTCGCAAGCACGTCTCCGTCCGACTGCTCGTAGATGAAGCCCAAGCGCGCCGCCTTGGACAGGGCTGCACGCATCCAGGCCTCCCGCTTTTTCATCGCCTCCACCTCAGCCTCCTTCTGCTTGAGGGCTATGATGGGGTCGGCTGCCACGTTGCCTGTCGGGGCCTTGCCGTACGGTGACCCATTCAGAACAGGGGAGGTAGACTTGCCCGTGTACTGTGCATCCGCCCTCGCCTTGTCGACGTTCGGTGAGGGACTTCGGCCGGTAAAACCATTCCTGCTCAGCATCGCAGTTGCCATGCTGATTGGCTCCTGACCGTCACCAGCGGGGGACGTCGCGCGGCTGGCGTTGGCGTAGAGCTGGGGGCTCTTCGCACGGCCCTGCACTTGATCTGGCGTCCGCGCGCGCTCGCGCACATCGTTCTGGGAGTGCTCAGGACTGCTGTCGCCACCCTCTAGATCATCGGGCCCTCGCCTCGACCTGCCATGGGCAATGCTAGCCAACGACTGTTGCGCCGTGCCATTTGGCGTTCGGGACCGCGCCTGGTTGGACGGCGACAGAGCGCGGCGCACCTCATCACCGTCAGACATCTGCTGCTCTGGAGAGATTGGACGACCTCCATTGGCAGATGGGACGCCACCGGACACCTGAGGCCCTGTGAGCGAGGGTTTCCTGTCGCCATTGGCATTGACAGCTTTGTCAGAATTGGGATACTTGATGTGCTCTAAGCAGAACGTAATCAGCACTGGAAGCGCTGCATGGCATCAGAGAAACCCACTCGTATCTAGGACATGAATGATGGTTGGATCCTCTGGCTTAGCGGGGTTCCCGAGCGACTCTCCACCCAAGCCACCAAGCACGAATACGCGAGAACCCATTGATGCCATGGCATGCCCAGAGCGAGGAGTCGGTGCGGGACCCATCTTTTGGAACATGTACCACCGTTGGTCTGAAGCACGGACGTCAGTTCATACGATGATCTCCGCGCGCTCCGAATGCTTACTAGAGATCTTGAACGCGCCCAGGTCGCCTAGATCTTTCCCATCAACACCGCGTCCACCAAACACATAGACAACATCGTCAACCAACGCCGCAGCATGACCCTCCCTCGGGGAGGGGATGAAGCCGATGCAGGTAAGCTCTGACCACATATTGGTGGTAGTGTCGAAGACCCATGTATCGTTGTAGTGGTACTGGCAATCGGTGCCACCGAAGCTATGAGCGAATGCGGGGTTAGAACAATGATCTAAACCCAATCAAGGCAACACTAACAGGAAGATCTTGTTCTCAAAGGTCACACAGACATGGCCTGTACGTTGTGCGGGGCGCGGCGAGCCTTCAGCGGGCTCGACGAGCTCCCAGGCCGCTTTCGTTCGTACTGCTAGCAGTTGAGCCTCAATCGAGTCCGGACATAGTGATACTTACGTGAGTTGAGATCAAACGCCCACAGATCGTTTAGGAACTCCCCGTCGACTTGACCGCCGAACATGTAGAACTTCGATCCCACCATGGTTACAGCATGACCATACCGACCAACGGGGGCGGGACCATATGTCGCTACTCGAGTCCACTCTCGTGAGACTGCACATCGCCAGCAGCGCCATTAGCACCACCGGATTGCATGACAACGGCAGACACGTACCAAGATTGAGCAGATACAACCCGTCGTCCTGCTTATCCCCAGGCTTCGCCTTTCCGCTCGTCTTCGTATCACCACCCCAGACGATGAGAACGCTGCCAACCAGTGCGCTGGCATGGCCCACGCGAGGACTTGGCACCTCACCCGCCGTCTGCAGCAACGTCGCTGACAGATCCCGTGTCGACAGCAGGTACAGATCATTCCGGACAGTCTCCCTGACCAGACCACCAAACAGGAACAGTTCGCCTGTGGCGGTTGCCGTCGCAGGTAGTGCGTGTCCGTACCGCGGGAAAGGTGAAGGCGAAGGATTCGTCGGAGGAGCGACACCCGGTTTCGGAATGGTGACGGGAGGTGGAAGCTGCAACCGGCGTTGCGACCATGGGTATGCTGGCCGCTGTTGCTGCTGCTGCTGTTGCTGCTGTGGTGGTTGATGCTGGCCCGATGAGCCCTGGGCGGAAGGCTGCTGTGCTGGTTGCGGGGCTCCTACGGGGCTGCCGTTGAGAGAGTCGACATTCACGCTACCATTTCGTCCCTGGCGTTCGCGCTGTACTTGCGGGGCCATGCCATTCATGACGACATTGGGGCTGCCTCGCCCGTTGAGGCCGCTGTGTGGTTGTATCAGGAATGGGTTGGGCTTCCGACGCGACGACATGGGGTGCAGAGTGGAAGAACGTAAGGACGTAAAATGATATGAAACGGGAAGCGCGGACAAAGCCCTGCCACGAATCGCAGATGGGACACTTACCTCTCATAGCTTGACTCCTTAGCGAGTTGCTTTGCCGGGCCCTGCGGGTTCGGCGGTTGCTGGAGCTGAGCCAGGGCTGCGCTGGGGCTTTGGACGACAGCTACTTGTGCAGCCTGCGGCGGGGGATTGTGCTTCTTCCGTGAGAAGAAGGACATTCTTCTGGATCTGGAGCCTAACAGGAACTGTATGGCGGAATAAGGCGCACGGTGCGCACGGCGAGGGGGGTTGGTGGTAGGAAGAAATGATGAGGAGAAGAGGGCGGGGCCGACAAGGATGCTCAGCAGGCCCGCCTGTATGAGCGGTGGACGGTGGACTCGTACCTGGCCTTCGCGACGCGCGCTAGTTGGCAACAGCCTCGCGCTGATTCCGTTTGTGTCTATTTGCTCGCATCCCGCCTGGCGTCTATCTCTCAGCTCTTCCCAGCGGTAGCGGCACCGACAACCTCCCGCGGCTCCTCCCAGCTCATACATATGTCCATCACTTCAGACTCTATGTAGTGACCTGTATTCCAGAGCTCAAGTGCATGCGGATCCGGATGGCCCACCTCTGCCGCAGCCTCACATATCAATAGTACAACAGTACTACTGTACTAGTTGAATCGTAGATTTGTCGGCTAACAATTCGGAGAGTTGTTGTTATCAGTGTTCAATCCTTTACATAACGTCGCTGAGGGCCTAGCCTTATGCGGATGGTACATTCGTTCATATATCATTGACCCAAGACGCATTGCTTTCCACAAAATCCGACAGTGCCCCGACAGCCATACAATAATGTGTGTGTGTGTTGCCGTGTGCATGCCAGAACAAGCAGGAAATTTATTGTCTCACAAGGATTGGGGGTGAGACACGGGCCATACTCGAGAAAGCCGACTCAGGACTGGTGGTCACCCATAGGCCTGGTGAAGAGAAGGTACGAATTGTGTGCAATGCACTTCATGCCGCAAGGACTGAGATCCTCTCGGCATGACCAACCGACCAGCTTGCGTGATATTTTGAACCATCTCGTGCTGGAAGCTAACCTTAGCTGAGGCGCAAGCGTTCTCTTTATCACCGATATGATATGTTCTGTTCAGCTCGTTGACAGCGATGGTGGCGTCATGACTCACAACAAAGACTTATCGTGCGTACAAGCTCTATTCGTTCCAAGTGAGAACATCGGAAGTCTCCTCCGACCCATGGTCGCGCTTCCGGTGATTCATGAGACGATCACGGTTGGGAAACAACCTATAGCACTTCTCCAATGCGCATATGTATATAGGGGTCCTATGAAGCGGGTGAGGTGCGTTTGATCCACAAATAACATTTGACTCACTCGTTGGGATTGGTTACCCGAGCGAGGCCAGTCTCCAACTGCTGCGGGGTCGTGTTGACTACCGCGTCTTCAAGCCGAGGCCATCATTCCGAAAATATTGGAGTACGCACCATCTTGGAGTGCAGGAACTGAGGGAAGCACAGACGGCAAGGACGGCTGTTGACTCATGTTGTGAGACAGCTAGACGAAGAGCGCTGCCGAACAAGTCGCCGCCGCAGTGGTACTTAGACGGAGGGAGGAGACCGAACGCGCGATGCGGGGTAATCGCGTGACGTCACGGCGTTTGTGACCGCCGTGGTCTTCCCGCTGGCAGCGGCACCACCATGACAGGCAGAGGCATACCCGACCGCCATATGCCTACGGACGGCCATCCACACAACCAACCTCAGGCATCTTCGTCGTCTCGCAACAAAGTCGCCTCCCGCCTGCACTCGCTGTTCGCCTCAAACCTTAGTCAGAAGGACCCGCAGCAAGACATGAGGCCGCCGCGCGCAGGAGGCGCGGCGGGTGCCCGAGCAAGCTCGGGGTCGCGCCCGCACTCGCGGCCACAGAGCCTAACACTCTCGGCGACAGGGTCATCGCAAGCGCATATGGAGGACTCAGCAAAACCCCATCCTGTACTCCGCTGGATTTCAAGCAGACACGCTTCGTCCAAGTCCCTTTCGTCCTCCCCCATCCCATCCCCGACACACTCATCTCCGGTTGACACGCCGTCGGCCTCGGGGGCGACTACGCCTTCCTCCGCGGCATCTGCACTGGCGGATGCTCTCCATGACGACCCCCTCCTGGCGTCTGCACACTCAGGATGGAACAAATCCTCTTCTTCACTTGTTCCATTACCTACCCGACCCGAGGCTGCACGTCTCCCTGCACAATTCCGGGCGACGCGCCCACCACGCTATCTCTCCGAGCTCACTAGGAGTACCCTACCCAGTGCTTCACTATCACCACCCTTGCCCCCGTACGACGAACCCTTCGACAACTCTGTGCGGTATACCGACCCCTTCGCCCTAGACCCTCCCAATGCAGACAGAGAACGAGACCTGGACATTCTATACAGTCCAACACCAATGCCTCTGGCGATACCGCACTCTCCAGCTCGTGCACATCTAGGCCGGCAGCGGTCTGCGACCATGTCAACGTCGTCTACGCAATCGTCGCTGGACACGCTGCGATCCATACATGACCGAACACGCGGGATACATACCTCTCCACAAGCACAATTCAAGGTTTCCCTGCTGCCCGACTCGGTCAAGAACTGGTTCGGTGGGGATGAGAGTGCGGATAGCAAGGCTATGCACCACATGCTGACCGAGGAAGACCAACGACCGACCAGGCAAGCTGAAAGAGAACACATACGACAGAAGTGTACATTTAGAGCCTCAGTCCACCGGGTGCTTACTTATACGATGTTGCACAGACTATGGTCCTAAGAACCCTGTGGTCTTTTGTCATGGCCTACTTGGTTTCGACACCGTCACAGTGGGGCTCTCTATCGCGCCTCTACAAGTCACCCATTGGCGTGGCATCAAAGAGGCATTCGAGGCGAATGGTGTTGAGGTCCTCATGACTCGTGTACCCGCGACCAGCACGCCCATCGACCGAGCGAAAGTGCTCTGCGACAAAATAAGCGAGGTCTACCCTGGGCGAAGCGTTCATCTCATCGGTGAGCAATAGTCCGCGTCGTCACGCTAGAGTGCTCATGCAGACCGTAGGGCTTGCCACATAGGTCACAGCATGGTAGGCATCCATCCTTCGCGGTGACGTATTGCTGTCTGATAGTTTCGCAGGGTGGCATTGATTGTCGATACCTCACTACGCATCTCACGGACCGGCCCTTCAAGGTGCTAAGCATTACGACTATCTCCTCACCACATCGAGGCTCGTCGTTCGCGGACCACTTCCTCTCGACGATTGGCCGGGAACGGATGCCCTCTGTATTGTCACTACTCGACCTCCTTCCCAACGGTGGAGGTGATGGGAAGGCGTTTGAGTTCCTGACGGTCGAGAATATGAGACGATTCAACGAGGAGACTCCGGACGTGCCTGGCGTCAAATACTTCAGCTGGGGTGCGACATATGAGCCAGGACTGATTGATACCTGGAAGTGAGTCCTGCCCGATGCTGTCCGGGTTAGTGGGCACTAATGGCAATGGCAGGTGGTCACATTCCGTAGTCATGGAGAAAGAAGGTCCCAACGATGGACTAGTCTCGCTGGAATCCGCCCAATGGGTAGGCCCTGACCGCTCGTCCTGCCTTCTCTGCTAAGACGTGACGCACAGGGTACATATCTTGGCACGCTGGAAGGCGTGAACCACCTCGATCTGATCGGATGGGTGAACACTGCGCGCTACAAGTGGGCGGAAGTCATGGGGCACGAAATCAAGTTCAAGCCTGTGACATTCTATCTCGGCATCGCGGACCACTTGGCTAGGGTGGTAGAGGGGCAAGGACAGCAAGAGGGCCCTGCCACAAGCGGAGAGACGCGGACAGAGGCTGGGGTGTGCGGTGCAGATCAGGGGCCTTCAAGCAAGAGCACGGGGACGACTGAAGAGCGGGAAGAGCGCGAGCGCGTAGAGATGGCAGATAGCCTAAGGAAGGGTGACCCGCTTGGCCGCGAAGGCATCGAGCCTGCAGAGAGAAGCCGTGAGGAGGGACACACTGGCAGGCAGGAGCACTAGCGTATTCGGGATGGATTGGCTAGAAGGTATTGTACTACACGCATCCGCATCTTGGTATAAGGACTTCACGGCGCACACACAGTCTTGCTGGCACTGGCGGTCCACGATGCACACAATGTACTATGATATGCCCGTATAATGCACGTAATATCTGGAGCGTTCGTCGCGATCCTGGACCTAAACAAAGTCGAATGTGGGCGTATTGGGGGGGGGCCTGTGGCTGGGGGCGTGATCAGATGAGGCGATCGGGTGATCACGCTGGGAGGAAGAAAGAACGGAAACTGGTCCGGACATGAAGTCATCGATGCCCTCCGGACATGTTCGCGCCGCCCCGTCCGGCTTTCTCAGCACTGGTTCGTTCGACAACACCCATCCTCCCGCCTCCTATTGTCGCTCGACGTGAACAATCTGCGTGCTACATTGACGTTTCAGTTCAAGTACGGTATGACCACTCTCGAGAAGCTGTCGAGCAACAAAGTCTTCGGGGGCGAGCTCGTGAAATACAAGTTCAAGGTATGTAATTAGGCACCACAATGCGAATGGAGGCCTTCATCAATCTGACCGCCCTATCTTATGCAGAGTGCTGCCCTCGGAGGACTAGACGCGAGATTTAATCTGTTCCTACCTCCTAGCGCGGTGAATGGCAAGGTTCCCATCCTGTACTACTTGTCGGGATTGACATGCACGGAGGACAATGGGTATGTTGCGTATCATCGACTCGTTATCTTGCTCGCTGATCACGCCGGCAGTGCTCAGAAGGGCGCGTTCCTCGGCCCCGCCTCTCAGGAGGGTATCGCCATTCTCTTCCCGGACACATCCCCCCGTGGCGCGGGAGTTGAGGGCGAGGATGACGACTGGGACTTTGGTACAGGTATGCACCATCGCCTTGAGCTCGGCAAACACGCATGGCTGAGGGCGAGCGCAGGTGCGGGCTTCTATCTGAACGCGACGAACCCGAAGTACGCGAAGCACTACAACATGCTCACTCACGTCACCATCGAGATCCCAGAGGTCGTGGAGGCTGCAGGGCTCCCGATTGTACGTCCCACACGTCAGCTGACAACCGTGGCCCTGTAACACCTAGAGTGCACGCAGGATTTGAGCCGCCAGTCGATCTTCGGCCACTCCATGGGCGGGCACGGCGCGCTGACGCTCTACCTCAACTCCGTGCTGAGCGGGCGGAAGCAGTACCGCTCCGCGTCCGCCTTCGCGCCGATCTCGAACCCGACCAAGTGCCCGTGGGGAGAGAAGGCGTTCAAGAACTACCTCCAAGGCGGCATCGACGAGGCGAAGGACAAGTACGACGCGACTGAGCTCGTCCGCAAGACCAACAAGGAGCCTCTGCACATCCTCGTCGACTATGTGGGTTATCTTCGCGTTGTTCATGTAGTAGGAGGTGGTTGCTTACGGAACTACGGGCATGCAGGGCACGGGCGACAATTTCTACCAGCAGGGCCAGCTCCTCCCAGAGAACTTCCTGAAGGCCGCACGCGACGCTGGCTACGACGAGGTACAGGTCCGGGTGCGCAGCCAGGAGGGCTACGACCACAGCTACTATTTCGTACGTCTCCCGAGTTGCATGCCCGGTGATTCCTCGGCCATGCTGACCTCTCGGCCCGCGCAGATCTCGACTTTTGGCGCGGACCATGTTCATTGTAAGTCGAATGACGACGCCATCTGTTAATCCTCGCATGTCGTGCTGACATACCACTCTTGCAGTCCACGCCAACTTCCTGAAGGCGTGAGATGTCAGCCGACGTGCACGGGGCGTAGAGCCCGGAGTTACCAGCGTGAAGAAGAAAAGAAACGGGGGTGTATGATCTGCGGAGAAGGCATAACCTTGTATTCAGGATGTACCGCAAGGGCTCAAGGGACGAAACTGTATCGCTGTCAATCTCTGACGGTGCGAATTAGCCTTTGGTGGCACAGCGAGTGTGTGAAGTCTTGCAGGCTGCTAGGATAGTGCGGATTGGGATGACATCAATTCACAAGGATACAGGGTATGTTTTACATGGACTAATGGTACCGGTGGGAGGATAAGAGTGGCATTGTGTCAATATGGTGAGCGCGACTGAGCATTTGCGGACGTATGACAGAGAAGAACGCATGACCGGACAATTTGCCGCCGGAAAGACCAGAGTAGAGCATAGCCAGGACAAGAGAGGCGGCACCGTAGCAGGGGCCGCAGGTTCTAGAATGTATTCTGAATGCCTTGTCTTGGTGGGTTTTCTCAGCTAGTCTTCATCCGTTCACGGTAAGCGGCTTCTAGCTCTGATAATTCTTGGGCGAACCAGTCACTCCTAAGAGCAGAATGAACAGTAGCGCGATCCAAAGGGTCGTACACAAGGAGATTACCACAGAGGGTACGGGCTATAGAGTAAGTATATTCAGTATATGAGGGGATTGGTAGGCGCTTCTAGCGGCTGCATAGTAGCTGTGAAAGAAATGCTATGGGGTGCGTACCGTCAACGATGGTGTTCCATATGTACGGCGGGAACTCGACTTCGCCGTGGACGATGCGCTTCTTTACTATGCGGTCGCTCTGGACGGAGGACTGCGAGAGGTCGCCAACGTGCGAGTTATCGAGTCGTTCCGACGGGCGGTAAGAATAACAATCCGATTCGCCATCCTGTTTGTCATAGTCGAACGGATGGCCGCCGCTACATTCCATGGTCAGCGCTCATCGCGACGTGCGGATGACAGTACAGTGAAATGGGGCGACTTACGCTAGCATGATGTACATGATCACCCCCGCAGACCAGCAGTCGGCCGGCATCCCGACGTATCCCAGGTGTTTGTGATCGAGGGCTAGGATGCCTTCAGGAGGCAAGTAAGACACTGTGCCGCAGACGTTGAAGGTCTCTTGGTAAGCTTTTGGGCGCGCCAGGCCGAAGTCCGCGATCTGAATCCGGGGATAGGGTCCTGGGGTATAGAGCAGTATATTTTCCGGCTTCACGCCACCGTCAGCATCCGATAGCGAACACATGCAGCGAACTGGGCACCAGCCCAACGGTAATTGCTACGCACCTTGAGATCTTGAACATATAATTAGGGTACTATCCTATGACTGTGTCACCGACAGGTAACGCGTGGTGGAAACGTACCACGATGGGATATCAGTCGGTCATGTAGGTACTTCAGTCCCTTTAGAAGTTGGAACATCATGTACTTGGCTTCTCCTTCGCATAGACGGGAATCTTCATGACCGACTATGTAGGAGAACAGATCTCCGCCAGTGCACAGTTCGAGGAAGATGTGACTACGAGAACGGATGATGTGCAGATTCCAGGGCTATGGGTAACGTTACTCACACAAAACTATTGTCATGTTTGGCTGCCCAAACGCGGTTTATATTTGGCTAGATGGAGAGCGTCAGCTATATTCCGGCAGACGGGAAATCGCGTACATGGTTCAGAGATATGAGAATGTCAACTTCTTTCATCACTTTGTCCACCTTGTCTTTACTCTTTCTCTTAATTGTTTTGCATGCTACCTGTCGGGAAGCCGAAGTGTCCATGGCTAGATGCACGGTAGCGAAGCTCCCGCTGCCGAGACAATGACTCGTGACTATGTAACGGCCAATGCGCTATCCAATATAATTAGTTGCGCGTTCGAGAACGAATCCTGACATGCCTTAGTCTTGAGCGACTGCTTCCTGGAAGGCGTAGGATCAAATATGTTCGCCTTCTGCGATGACTTGTGCACATGAATGCACTCGAAACCTGTGTATATGCGTTCGTGAGAGTGCGTAAAGATTCAACAGAGTGCACGCACTCTGGGAGTGCGGTATCTGTATTGTGTCCCCGTCCATGAGTAAGAATGATGTTTTGCGTATTTTGTGACCATTGAGCAAGAGACCGTTCGTAGAGAAGTCCTGGCAGAAAGCTAAGTCCAGCACAGCACCTTCCACAACTGGTGCGGCATACAGAGCATGATACGAGAACCCCACCATTGCTCGGTCGGACGCTGTACAGGTAGATTGCATGAGAAGACCCAGGTACGCTCCAGAAGGAGCGGGACTCACGCATATAGCTTGCAATGAATACCAGAAGCCACGATGTCGCGTACAACATACGAGCTATAACCACCCGCACGAGTCAATGACCAATGACCGCGTGCGTAAAGCTGAATGCATACCACGATGGGTGCCTTCCGATGGTCAGTGGTCGGTCGATGCTCAACTCTAGCACTGTTCTGACATGAAGCGGTCTCCGTTCAGGGATATATGCGCAGCCACTTGCCTTCTTTGCGTCCCTCTCCGTTGGTGGTCACCAGCTTTGCGCATATACTCGATGGGGAAATCCACTCGACTGGTGTCGGCGGCGAAGCTGTCCAGTCATGCATCTTCCGTGTCGCAGAGGGAGTCAAGGAAGGCATTCAGGTGTTTTCGCGTAGTGCTAAGCGCAGACTTGGCTGCTTCAGATGGGAGTTGGTGCCGAGACCGAGTGCCCAGGTAAGAGCAAGACGAGGTGTGGACGTAAACGACAGCCGGTGACACTGACGCGTTGGTGCAAGGCCAATGCGCGGGATCACGTGGTCGTACATGCGTGAAATGATCCCAACTTGCACTCATGCTACAGCACGAACGGTCTACAGCTACAAAGAAGCACAAGGCACGTCCAAAAAGCTACACAGGATTTTAATGCGGTATAAGCCGTCAGTCGTACCCTCGACCGCTCCGTTGCTTCACCCGCTTCGGTTTTTTGTGGTGTTTCTTGCCGTTCAAGACGGCTTCGCCGCCGGCGTTCGCAAGAACGGCCGCAATCCTCGCTCTTCTCCCACTCAACGCGGAACCGTCATCTGCGACGGCGTTCTGGTGCGGGTACGTTTGCAGGCGAGAGACTTCCTGCCCATGCCTCGCCGAACCTTGGACATGAGGCCGCGCCGACATGGATGAATTGTTCGCGAAGAAGTCCCGGTCTAGACTCTGAGACTTAACACTGGAGCCTATGCCCGCAGCTGAGGGCGTGCCCGAGTCCGACGGTTGGCCGCCCTGAGGCACGAATGTATCGGCGCCCTTGACCACCCGGGTAGTCGGCGCTCTCTTCTTGCCCAGCGCACGTATAAGGGCCATTTGGCGTGTCTCCTCGTTGAAGTCATCTTCGGCTATGCCTGGCGGAGGATGGCCGTATAGAAGCTTCGCGTTCACGTAGTCTTTCAGGATGTACCTCGCCGCCCGTGCCTCGTCGGGGTTGCCCTGGCCAGAGCGCATGAAGCCTCTGGCGACTGTGACAGCGGTGAGAAACATGGCGTCAAGCATTAAATCTGCGTTACTCACTCGCATAGGCCACGAGGAGATCCTCCGGCATGATTTGACCATTGCCGCCTTCTTCGGCAGAGCTGGCCTTGACGTCTAGACCATACGTCGCGTCTAGGACCTCTTTGGGTACTCTCTTCACAACAAGCGCAGTAGGCCCGGTATGCTCCCGCAATTGATCGATGGGGAGGACGCCGTCGCAGACAAGGTCTGCCTTCGTCGTCGTAAATTGTGGGAACACCAGACCGGGACAATCGCAGAGCATAAGACTCGGTGACAAATTGATCGTCTGGAAGTGCTTCGTCTTCCCTGGTGTAGACGAGACACTGACTTTCTTCTCCCCGAGCAAGGCGTTAATCGTGCTAGATTTGCCCACGTTAGGATAACCGACGAGGCCGACCACCAATCTCGGGGTATGGCTCCCCGAGGAATCTGTAAAGGCTGACGCACAGTGAGTCGAAGATAATCGTGAGGTGAGAACGTTCTTACTCACTGTTCAAATCGGGTGCTGTCCGTATGAATAGCTCCTCTAATTCAAGGACAGACAGAACCTTGACTCTGGGATCCTGCGCATCTTCGCCAGTTTCTTCCTCTGGAAGGCGGTACAGACTATCATCAGACTCTGAGCCCGAGTCCGGTACCGGATCGTCTTCGGAAAGTTCATCCATTGACTCTGAGCTTTCGCTGCCGCTGTCGACATCTGCATTCTCCGGAGAGACTTCGGAGGTCGCTTCGGGAGGGTGACCGCTACTTTCATGCGCTTCACCATCCGCTTGCTCAAGGTTCTCAGCTTCCACTCTAGCCAGTGCTTCCCGACGGGCCTCTTGCAGTGCGGCGGCGTTTGCGGCAGAAAAGAAGGCGTAGTTGATACCTTGTGTATCGAAATAATCTGCCCATAGCCGCCTGTAGAGTGTCCATGAGTATCGAACGCCGTACGAGCAGTCTGAGCAGTACCTCTGCTTCGGCGTCAGGAGATCAGCCTTATTGATGAGGAGTAGACTTCTCCGTTTGCCCTTCCCTGTTCCCGCCTCACCCTCCGCGCCTTCAACATCTTGAACATATGACTCCAGATCTTCACATCGGAACCTGAGGGGGTTGCGAGCATCGACAATTTGGACCACGAGATGGGAGCGTTCTAGGACGCGCCAAAGCTGTCGCCACACTTCTATATTCCGTTCGAACGGCGTCAGCAGGAAGCGGTCTTTTTCTTGAAGCCTGTGGTCAGATGGACTCATGAGAAATGCACCCCCAGGGCCGCAGGTAACTTACTCGGCCAAGCCTCTTCTCCATTCCAGAAATGCATCCTTCTCCTGCCTGTCAAGCTGTGCTGCGGTCATCTCTTTTGTCCACGGGGGACGTCTCGGCACACGGAGGCGTTGCTGATTTTCTCGATGTTTCTGTAACGTGCTTCTCTCTTCTTCCTCCGAGAGGAGGTACGGATTGTGTGGTGAAGCAGCGGAGGCGTTGATTATTTTAACATTGCGACGCTCTGCAAGAAATGGTGTTGGCTCTAGGAAATCACATCGATCATCCGATAGAATGCGTACCTGCTGTGAACTGTGTCCCAGCTAGCTGGGCTGTATTGAGGAACTCGTCCAAGTCCCGTTCTTGGGTAATCGACTGCAGCCTGGTGGTGGCCTCGATATCGGTAGTGTACTGCAAAAGTCTGCGGTTTGCGCAATTTCGAGCACTGAAAGCATTTCGGATGACGCACCATCCCGGTCTCCCTGGCCTTGTGAGCATCTTGCACCTTACGATTGATGATCGCACGTCCCAACCCGCTTGGATTGTGGTTCTTGCCCTTCGTGGGTGCCTTGAGAACATGTGAGGAAGAAAGGCGTAGGGTAATGTGCCACTCTCACCATGACGAGCAGATAATGTTTGCAGGAGGGCTTGATAGCTGTAGTGGTGGTGGCGAGCAAACTCTAGCCGCAAGCAGACGGCGGGCGGCTCATCCGAGTCGGTGCCAAGTACTGTCGATCAAGCGCTTGCGTCATAAATTTCAGATCTGGATCTCCCGTGTGACGCATCAGTGAGGCGAACAGGTTCGACTCCCGCCTCTCCCGCCGCGTTGTCAACCATCATGCACATGCATCAGACCTCTTCACTCAACGAGACAGAGCCGTCTGCCACTCTCCGCAAACTGAAGCTGTTTCCTGCCAAATTCATGATCATGCTACAGCCCACGCACATAAATGTCGGACGAGCTATATAATGAACCGGTGACGGTTGCTCTATTGTGACCGGATTGCGCAAGATCAGGTGGTTTTTATACACTTCCGTCTGGTTATTGCTACCTGCTCTGCCTCAATGAAGATTCTCACTGTCAATCTGTCGATCATTTTGACAGCAGCAATTCGATTGGCGGTCCGTAGTTGTAAGTCTGGCGGCGCGCGAGGTACGAGCGCTACGGCAGAGTGATGTCTACGAGCGCAGGACAGCGAGCGTCTAAGACACTTCGTTCTCGCTGTCACCCTCCCTCGTCGATCTCTGCTGCAGCCAAAAACCTTAGCTTCGGGAATTACTCTTACGAGTGCTAGTTCAACGTTACCGCAGTACTACCATCAATGGATGCAGCACAACCAGCCCCCAACCCCGAACGAGTACAAGATCCGTCAAGTGAGATATGTCCCGACTTCTCGGGTCCGGCCTATGCAGCCATCCGACAGCGGATGGTCGAAAGGGCAGGCATGACCGAGGAGGAGGTCACCCAGGCCTTGAAAGACGGCTGGCAGGCAGAGCACGACCAGAAAGTCCAGCGTTGGGAAGTACAGCAACAGAACGCCTTGGCAGCAGCCGAGGGAGCGAGACAGAGGCTACAAGCGGAAGAAGACGCGCAGCGGGCGGAGGAGCAGCGGGTATTGGACGAAGAGAAGAAGGCCCTGGAGAAGAAGAAACCGAAGCTTGCACGAATGGTCCCCAACAAGCGGCCAGCAGGTCTCCTTCACGATCGGGTCTCGGAGTACGCAAGAGAGAAGCTAGGCAAGTTTGGCTTCATTGAACTTGACTACTTCACAGCAGGCGCGAAGAAGGAGGCCACGCGCTACGCGAAGGCGGTCGCCGACGATGCAGTCATGCTGATGAGAGGCGAAGGCGAGTCTACGATCAATTTAGTCCCTGCCGCATCGGGACGCGCTCAGAAAGTCCGCGCGGACAAAGACTTGCCCTTCACGGAGTTCTTGCTGGCTTGGCAGGGTTTCCTCGCGGAACTAGAGACTCTGCCGTTCTGGCCGGAGCTATGGATCAAGCAGTATGCTGCTTTCTTCTTCGCCATCGCCAGCCACAAGGACAACCAGGACCCGATCGGGCAAGCCGCACTCATGCTCTACGTGGATCTGGTACGACACGAGTGGCATCGACAGGCCATAGCAAAGTCGGCCGACGACACGGTGTTCGACATCGGAGAGTTCGCGCCGGCTGAGTACGACGAATGCCGACGTGTAGTGCAGAATAAGAGGGGACAGGAGGCCATCGAAGTGGTGAGTAATGGGAGAGCTTGAGCTAGAGCACTGCTGACGAAGCTCGGTATTGTTTTCTTCCCCATCCTACACAATCTTTCCCCTCGCATCGCGATCACAACGCGCCCCCCCCCTCACGCGTGCGCTGGCTTCGGCATGGCATGCGTACATCGCGTACATGGAACACGACGTACCGGCGTGGTCGTCGTTGTTGCCCCCACCTCCCCTCCCCTCAAATCGGGAATGTGCGACTCGGGTGCCGGCGTGGCATCCCGTCATCCTTGACCGGCGTGGTCTTTGCGCGCGCGTGTGTCCGGCGTGGTCAACGCGTGGCGCGGGCGGGTCGGCGTGGCCTTGCTCGGGGGTACCGGCGTGGTACTGCCCATTCGACCGGCGTGGTCATGATCAACGTGGGCCGGCGTGGCCACGTACCCTCCACGACACACGGGGCACGCATCCTCCATGCGTACGGACACGGGCGAAAATGCAGCTTGAGCGAACAGCTGCTCGCGCACAAGATCGTAGCCGGGGACGCGATACGCGTGGCCCACAGGAGCTGTCGCGAGCGAGGCGATCCTTGTCCCCGAGGCGGGATGGGGATGATGCGAGACGGCGGCCCATGCGCAGAGCGACCCCGAGAGACGACGCCCGCGCGCAGGTTTTTCCGAGGGGCGCAGGTTCGTCAGGCGGCGAGACCTGCGCCATATGCTTGGGACGCCACGCGAAGCGGGATGTGGGCAAGTGCCGCGCGACACGCTTATGGAACGGAGGACATGCGCTCTGCCACCGAAACTCCTCGGGGAAGATCGTCGACCTCGACGGACAGGTTGTCTGCCTCGACTGGCAGAGACCCTCGGGATGCTCAACCACCAACGCCAAGCACGTTCACAAGTGCTCCGGGTGCGGGAAGTACAGTCACGGCGCAAGCAGCTGCCCTGGGGCGGAGACGGCATGAGCCGCTCACACCATACAGGCCGGACGCATGGGAGCAGGCACTCGACCGCTATGAACTGCGGGACAGGTACCCTTCCCTGGTACAGTCTCTGCGAGAGGGTTTCATCATTGGAATCCCACGTCTTGTACATACGAACGACCCCCCAAACAACAGATCCGTCGAGGAGCACCTCGACGCCTTTCTCCATATCCTCGCAGATGAGCAGTGTAAAGGCCGACTTGTGGGGCCATTTGCAAAGCACGAGCTCGAGAGCCTCATCGGGCCCTTTCAGACATCCCCGTTATCGATTATCCCTAAGCCACACAAACCTGGCGCCTTCCGACTGGTGCAGGACTTTTCTTTTCCCCGATCAATGGCACGCTCGTATGCATCTATCAATAGTCAACTTTGTTCTGACGATTTCCCGTGTACGTGGGGAACGTTCACTGCTTTCAGTCTCTTGTGTTCTCGGCTCCCCCCGGGCTCCCAAGCTGCTGTTCGTGATGTGGCAGAGGCATACCGAACAATCCCACTCCACGAGTCCCAGTGGCCAGGCACGGTCATCAGACTATCAGAGGATCAGTACTTGGCAGACACCAATGCAGCATTTGGAGCTGCCCCTAATGCCGGACTCTACGGACACGTCGCAGACGCCGGTGCAGACATCATGCGAGCAAGGGGACTGGGGCCAATCGCGAAATGGGTGGACGATCACGTCTTCTTCCGGGTACGGCGTGAGGACATCGCACGTTACAATCGGGAGAGAGAGGCGTTGCGGGCGCAGGTGGAATTTCATGGAGGAGCACACATGGAACGAGGCCGTCTCTGGTATGGAGGTGATAGGCTCCCCGATGGCCGCCTCGATGAGTTCGTCGAAGATTTCAGATTCCCGATCCGAGACTTATCAGAAGAATCTGAGCGCGCAGACCGCGACAGAAAGTTCTCTTCCTGCCTGGCAGACATCGACAGAGTCTCCACGGAACTGGGCATCCCATGGCAACTCGAGAAAGACACTCCGTTTGCGGCAGTGTTCACATTTGCAGGTTTCGTCTGGGATCTCGAGAACAGGTCAGTTGCTATCTCCGCAGCTAAAGCGGCCAAGTATCGAGCAGCCGTATCGAGCTGGCGACAGTCACGGACGCACACGCTCGAAGAAGTCCAGAAGCTTTACGGGAAGCTTCTGCACGCCTCCATCAGGAAAAACCGATTTTCCTTTTCCACCCTTCAGTACATCTTTTATTGCCTTTACTGTCCTTTGACGTCTGTATGCGCCTCGCAGCACATGATTAAGCATACAAGCACACTTTAGCACAGTAAAGACCGCAGCTAGCTAGTATGAGCATGCCTCTCTCGTTACTTCTGCTTCACCAAGTAATGTGATGTTCAGAAAGGTTTACAGAATCCTCAATTATGCAATTGATAAGTGAACAATACATCATGAAAATTACAATCTGCAATGTACAATCTGTTAGGTGCTGGAATGGCCGCTTCCGGTTCACAGTGCTAGCCTGTGCACCGTGTCGTAAGGCATTCAAACATGCTTCAATGCAATTGATGTGATACATGCCTACCTTTGTGTCCACGTCGTCATCCATCCAACAGAGATCGACGTTGTCGAACACGAAGTTCGGGATCGCGTGGTTCCCCTGCTGGTTGTACCTCAGGAGGAATTGCGCGGCAGAGACTCTTTGAACGGCTGAAAGGTTCTTGAGGCCGTAAGCATCCTCTACGACACTCTTTGCCTCCTTCTTGACTTGGTTGCGCAGTTGTGGCGCGCCGGTCCAGAGCTCACAACAAAAGTTAGTAAGGTTAGTGCAGTTAACGAGTCGCACATACCAGTGTGAAGATGTCACTGCGAATGTCCTCATTCTTCTCGTCGTTGAGCACCTTAAAGCCCAGCTCGATGTTCTTGATGGACTTCCCGTCGTCGTCGCGCAGCTGCCATACGTCGTTGATCGCCCTCTTCACGATCATGTCCTTCTCCGGAAGCAACGTATGGCTGAACTTCCTCTCTGCCGTCCACGCGTTCTCAAGCGAGATGCGCAGGCGGAGGAATGAGTTCGCCCGGGTGACGACCGAGCGCACTTCAACGGGCAACTCACGGAGCATTGCCCTGCCACGTGAATCACCCTTGCTGTCGTCGTCCTTGGCTCGACTCTTCCTCCCCTTGCGCCGGCCTTTCGACTTGCCCTTGTCCTTTGACGACTGGACAACCTGTGCGACATATGTGAGCACGTCAACCTGTACTGCACGAAGACTCACCACGACTTCCCCCTCACTGCTCTCCTCCATCTTGTCCCTGCTGCTTTCCAGCTCGTCCAGTTCATCCTGAGTTGCATGCTCGCCATCGTCATAGTCTGATGCGGACGTAGCCAGCCAGCCAGGCCTCTTCTTCGGCTCACTGCGCTCCTTACGCACGGTCTGTTCCCTTGTGGGGTTCTTCTTCCTGCCCTTCTGTGCATGTAGCACGTACCGACTTTTATCAGCGGTGTAATCCCTCAATACGTTCGAATTTATATATCTCACCGACTTCGTGGGTGTGTCAACCACGACCTCGACCTCGACCTGACCCTGCCGGTTGCGGGCGCGCCCACTCCGTGTCTTCCCAGGTGACGGAGTCACGTCCAAGACGTTAGAGCCTATCGACGGAGGGCAGCTGTAACATTGACCGTACAATACACAGCTCACTCACCTAGGCCTTGCGCAATGCGCGCCTCGTCTTCGTCAAGTTGATTGCGTCCTTAGCCAAGGCAAAATGGTCAAACACTGGCCAGGTTCAAGCAGATGCATCACTCACCACCTGGCCGACGTCTCGGCGACGTTGCTTGCTCATCGTCCGCACCGCTCCCATCTGCCTGGTTCACATCCTGCTCCTCGTCCTGGTCAGCGTCGTCGATGCTCTCCTCAATATTCCGCCGCCCGCCAGACTGCTTGAACTTCTTGCGCTTCGGAGAGGATACGTCATGGTCCTCATCTTCTTCCTCATCTGCGCTCGACTGCTCATCCATTGCCATGGCAGTGCTGGCCTGCTGGACCCCTATATCGCAACAAAATCAGACCCTCGCACCGCTATAGCGAAAATACTCACTATTTTTGCGTTCAGCCTCCTTCTTCTTGGTTGCCTGAAGCTTCTTAGCCTGGAGCCGCTTCAGCAGCTTCTCATCGTCCTTGGTCAGCACTCCCTCATCCGTGCTTTCCTCCGGGTCACTCTCCTCGCGCTGCCGCTTCTTGCCTACCGATTTACCAGTAGACCCGCTGGTCTTGGTAGAGTTGTCCTTGGCGGATGCCTTGGGAGCGGGTGGTCGCTTCTTGGGTTCGTTCTTGCTCTTGGAGCGCAAGTTGTGGCCGGAATTTGGGCTCGATGGCATGGTGATAGCACGGAGGAGAGGAGAGACAGCAGAGAGACGGGCACGGTGAGAACGAGGAACATCAGATATGGCGGCGGACTTTGGTGAGTGTTCGCGAAGATGAACTCGGCCATCACATGAGTCCGAGGCCGCGCAAAGGTTCCGGCGTCTGCCAAAGCCTTGGGCGCATCAGGTGCGGCACGAATTAGCCTTGACGCTGGGCACACACGGAGGATTCGGTCTGCATCATGGAACAGAGTGCTCGTTGGCTGAGTAGAATGTCCATAGAGTAGAACGTCCGTGGAGCAATAGAAATACGAAATAAACTATAGAAAATAGGTATTAGTAGCCCAGCCATTGCGGTCGTCACCGGTCCACTTAGCCATCTCCCTATCAGAATGTAGTACAATTGAGGAACATCGACCAGAGTAATGAAGATTGAAATGAGTGATCTCGCATGAGGGGAAAACAGTAAAATCACCATGACGTAATGGCAATACGATGCCTGGCTCTACAAGGCATAGCGCTCCTTCAACGAAATCTCCTACTGGGATGACCAGACAGATGCCATCGTCCTTGACGTCTCGATGCGCCTATGCTCGTGCCTCGCTTTCTGCCTCGCCTCCTTAGCTGCCTTCCTCTGCTCCGACGCCTCCTCGTGTTGACAGACAAGTGCGAACATCTCATCATTGGTCAATAGGCGCGGGAGGCCATCGGAGAGGATGTGAGTTGACTTCTTCCTCGAAGTCTTGTCCTCCTGTGCCTGCAGCTGTGTGTGTGCGCGAGCCACGTACAGGTTAGAAAGGATAGCGCTGGCCTGCAGGCCTCTTATCCGCGACTTCTGCTGGCGATTTCGAGCGTCCGACTCCTCAAGTGCTCTCTGTAAGTGCTGCTCGGTCTCGGAGCGCAGTTCTCAGTCCAGGAGAGCTGAATAGCGGCGTTTTCGAGATGGAGAGATCTGGACGGGTGTATGCTGAGGAGGTGGGTGTGCTGCTCGTAGCGGGGAATCATGTGTGAGGTATGCGAGGGGTGATTCCTGGAGGTCGCGGAACGCGATCTCAGAGGACGCCGGGCTTGGGCTCCTATGATCGTCGTAGGAGCCCGCAAAGTTCGAAGGGCCGGCTACTGGCACTGGGGTCTCGCTCTGATGCGACAGATCTATGCGCCTCTGTAGCCGACTCGTGTACTCCTTGACTGGAGTGTTTGGCGCGAGTGGCAGACCGCCTTCGACACTCGTCTCGAGACTGGGTGCCATTGCGTCCTCCGTGATGACAGAACGGTCAAGTGGGATGACACCGGTTACTCGAAATGCAGACAGGATAGTGCTGTGGGAGAGTGCGCTGACGTGTGCTTTTGCATAGATCGCCAGGAAGTTCGTCTTGTCAACTTTCTGGCCATTCGCACACTCGTATGCGTCTCGTTCCTCAGTCCATCGGCGCTTCAAGATGCTGAAGATGACAACATCAAGACCTTGATAGATATGGGTGGAATGCAAAGGATAGCAGACAACAGAGATCCGGTGCGTGCGAGCATACTCGAGAAATCCGCGTGTATAGTGGGAGTTGTGTCCATCGACGAGGAGTAGCCGCCTGCGACCTGCTGCCTTCTGTTTCGTCTGCTTATCGAAGTGCTCAATCCAGGCGACACCAATCTCTCCCGTCGTGTACCCTTTCTTCGAGTATCCAAGCCTACATGAACTAGTGAGTGCTGTGTAATTTCTGAAGCATTTGGTGAGGACTCACGTCGCATTCAGTGGGTTGTCCTGCTTCCAGCTTGACTGGAAGGCTTCCCCCTTGTAGATGACAGCAGGTGGGAGTGATGTGCCATCACCACAGATGGTCACAATAACAGTGATGTTCTCTCGATCCCCACTACGGTTCTGATGTTGTACTGTCTTCCCTGCAGGTCCAAAAACCCGCTCCGACGACCCCACTCCTGGCTGGATACCTGTTTTGTCGGTGCCATATGTGCACTCCGGCGAAAGCGGTTCCTCCCCGTCCTCGCCAGCAACTTCTTTCTCCAGGATGTCAAAGAATGCGTCACGGGTGTGTGGATTGACGGCGCGTGCCCGGGAGCTGTCCAGCGAACGTGACCAGAATGCAGTGAGTCGATCGGAGTGCTTCTCGATGAATCGATTCGACCACTGCTTCCCCAGCCCAGGGAAGTCCTCGCCATATCGGCCCTTGAGAATCTCTTCGGCATGCTCTCGCAGAGGTCGGTGACTGAGTGGAAAGCCTCGCTTTGCCGTCTCGACTGCATACGTGATGATCGTCTCGGTTTCTTCTGCACTGAGCCAGCTCTTATTGGCATTGAACTCGCCAATACTCTGCCCACCCTTCACTCTGCGCAAAAGTGTCAATGGGGCAATATGAATCTGCTTCTTGGTCTTCTGGAAGCACTCGCCTTCGACTTCCTTGGCAATCTCCCGTAGCCCCTTCCGTGTCTTGTCTTCTGTCAGTGGTCGTGCTTGTTCGGCATGGTAGCGTTGTACGGCTGCAGTCATCCACTTCTCGTTAAGTTCTCGGGTTATCTGCTTCTTCTTTGTTTTCGAAAGAGCACGGCCGACCATGATGTGTGCAGGGAGGTTGTGTTGCGAAGGAGGTTGTGAGGGCAATGCTGAACCGACCCAGTGGATTGTCCCAAAGAGGAAACGTGATGTGACAAGATTCGATCAGTACACTTTGTCCTTGCTCGACCTCGCATATTCAACTTTGGGGTGAACTGTAGTGACTACATATACTGTACTATTTTTTGAGGAGGGACAGACATGTTGCCATCATATTACTGCACTAAGATTGAAGAAGAAGCAGCACAATCCGGCACGATCCTCGAAATGAAATTGCATGTTGGGCGTTGAGGCCACTTCCCTTGAGCATAGCACAACATTTTGCCAAGGAAAAACAAAGCTACTCGAGAGGCATGTAGTTCGGAGGTATGATAAGATATTGGCAACAAGTCCGAGGCAGATTGAGGGTAGGCGGGCCGAGGAGAGTCATTTGTTGCAAGGACCGGTCGTGTTGCAAGGACCGGTAGATGACTGTACCTGTTGAGAGCGCTTGGAGACTCGGGCCTCATAGGTACACAGCTGTATCATCTAGTGCAACACCGAGATTCAAGTCACTATTGTGACGGTGTGCCAATGGGCTACAAGGAAGTCCAAACAGACCGTCGTTAGCTAAAGTTTCTACGATTCGATAGTCAGAGTGTCCTTTTGCGAGTCATCACTTCAAGCACTGGTCCCCGGTACAAACCTAGTATCTACGATCCCGTACCATCTTTTGCACTCCCTGTTCTGCGGCGGCGCGAGTTTGGTATGACGATGACACACCTATCGCGAGTGGTGGCATCGACATCCGGGGACGGACTGCATATACATAGATAGGGACAGACCCGCTCTTTGTGGTGGAACTGCTCGAGCACCCCTGTGAACACTGAGAGAGAAGGTGGCGTACTACATTTCTACTTCAAGTCTCGCTGCTCGAGAATGTCGCTCCCGGCAACAGTAAACGCACGCCACGTAGCATCAATACTGTGGATTAGAACAACGCGCAAGGAAGTCCCGAGTGCACGCGCGAAGATTTCGGCGGCATCCCGGACACGATCCGACGCTTCGTCCGCAGTATTACTCAAGTCCAGGAAGGCTTTCAGACGACGAAGCTTTGCGAGCGGGCAATATGCGTCTAAGGAAGGTCAATGAGCGGATGCGAACAAACGTACGATAGAGGAGTGGGATTACTTGCCACAGGAACATCCTCCCTTAGAATACGAGAAAGGTTCGTGCGATAACAATGGATTATGAGCCCCACTAGGTGAGGGAAAGTGGCCGCCACGTACTGCAGAAGTGCATCGTCTTGCTCATCAGCCGCATACTCGATCTCAAGATGGTCCAAGGTGAGCATGCTGCAGCGATGCAGGAGCAATAGTAACACCGAGGGGCTGAGCAGGTGATCTGTGTCGGGGTATCCAATCATGCCAACATCTTCGGCAAGATACGTCTGGTAGTGCTGATGGGGCCAACAACGCAGTGAGAGGGAGCGGAGGGTCGATGGGAGATGGTCATAAATCTCGTCTTGGGGATCCGGGTACGAAACCGTCAGGCGTTCAAGCTCCGGCCACGGAAATGCACCATCGAAACCAGCTGGCCATATTGGTTGAGGCATGGTGCTCCACGCAGGGCTGATCTTGACCGAGAGGTAGCGCAGGCGCTGCATCCCGAAGCAAGCCCGTATGAACGGCCCGACCAGCGGTGACCCGTAGAACACCATCTTGCGCAAGCGGGGCCAATGGAGGCCCTCCATTACCGACAGCGGGGCCGACTCACTCATGAGAGCGAGGGTCTCCAAGGTGTCGCACACCTTCTCCAGCACGGTGGTGAGGGCGACGATCTCTGACGGGTAGGACCGTGGCATGCGCGGGTGATACATCTGGTAGTGAAAGGATCTTATCGATCCTAGTTTCTCGACACGAAGCTCCTCTCCTGTGCGCAGGGCGGGGCAGATGACCATATTCTTGAGCGTGAACTCGTGTAGGTGTGGCACGGACAAAATGGAGTGTAGCGTGCTCCAGGGAACCCCGTGGCAATCAGATTCCGTCGGAATATCGGATAGAAGTGTGAGTGACTTTATGTTGGGTAATTCTCGAAGCCTGTCGCCCAGTGAGTCGTAGACAGCACACAGTCCGGATGCCAAGTTCTCTGGCCAGTAAAAGTAGCACCTATCGAAGATCATCAGAGACCTTGTATTATTGTCAGCATGTACGATGAGGAGTGCTTAAGAGAGATTATTGCACACCGAACATATGAGCTGAAGGAGGTAAGAAGAAACTCTTCTGGGTCCTCGATCATGAGTGGTCCATACACATTGAAAGACGTGTGTGTTCATATAGCAGGGGCATCGCCGCCTCGCGGAACCAACGGCATGTCAAAGAGAAAGATCGTAAGTCGTTTGGCGGAAGGACGCGCATCACATCGAGGAGAACGTCGCCATTGAGCCTTTCCAGACTAGCACTGTGCACACTGGGCCAATGCAGTTAGTAGACGTCCTGTCGACGAACCAGTATGATGACGCTTACACGTTCGAGTCGACTAGTGGCATACTAAGTAGCTGTCAAAGCTCGTCTTCCTTTCCCATGAAATAAGTATTGCTGGCGCCGACTCGTGTTTAAGTGCACAACGTTCAAGCGCAAGATAGGTGATGCAGACGAGACGGACTCAGAGGTCTAAATCGCGAGATGGTGCGCGCGGCGCGCCACCCTGGCCACGCGGGAGTTTCCGAGTCACTGGCAGTGCGTATTCAACTACTACTTACGCATACGGGTGACCTAGTCTCCCGTAGGCAGACTCTAAACACAACCTTTTTGAGGGGGGGATGGGCGGTTGTGTATGACGGGTGACCGTGAGCGACCCTGCACAATGCACCGCATTTAAACCTGCTGGACTCAATCGGCTCTTCTCCACCAGCTTCCGATTGTGAGGTGTGTGGCACATTGAAGGCATGCTAATTGTGACAGCCAGTGGCGCAGTGAACTTGCATTTTCACGGCGACTAATCAGTGCGGCCTGCTGCCAGTGGCAGTGCCTCAGGCTGTGGTTCATTCGACTACTACTACACCACTGCCGGTAAACCGTCATGTCGGGGCTGGAACCTTCGTACGTGTATTCGTCATCATACAGTCCATAGTACACGCGAACCCACAGAATTGATAATCCCTTGTACGCACGGACGTACAGCATCTACGGGATACACACTAGCTGGTCGATTCATCGCATACATTTCGTTATCTGAGGTCTAAGTGCAAGAGTGTTTAGTAACGAACGGTACAGCCTGAGTAACTCTGCAGATACAGCATTGCACAAAAGATGAAATTAAGAAAGCTCGGCAAAGCCAACAGCGTTGTTATCGACGGAAAAGATAGTGTAGAGGCTCTGCATGATACTGGAAAGACATGGGCATCAGTCGGCAGTCTTCATGAGACGAGGGATCACTGACGTGTCGCCGAAGAGCCAGGTGTTGCTCCCGAGACCGAGGTCCTGGCCACCGAGCGCAGCCTCGCACACGCCGTTGCCGGTGTTGCCCAGGTTGAACCTGCACGAGCACGAGACACCGTCAGCCCACAGACAAACGCACGACGAGACAAAGCGGGCACTCACGCATCAGAGATATCGTACGTGTTGTCGCCCCACGTGACAGCGACCGTCGGGAAGTCGCTGCAGTCGAACCCATACATGCCGTTCCCAAGCGACGAAGAGCCCGACACCGCGTCGAATGCGCTACTCACCGCATCCGGCGGGCCGTACATGAGCGTCGTGCCGCTGTCGATGATGGTGTCGAAGCCGGACGCGACGGTCTTGCCGTTGATGATCAGGCTTGCGCCGCCGATCTGCCAGAAGCCCGTGGTGGAGGTGATGTCGTGGAACTCGGGGTTGCCCGAGTACTTGGAGTCATCGGAGCCGCCAAGGTAGAGCTCCGAGCCGGTCTCCGCGAGGTAGAAGCCAAACTCGCCGCTGCTGACCGCGTCCTGGGCGATGGCCGTCCAGAAGAAAGGGTTCTATGTGGATGTCAGCATACATTGTATGGATGCATGGGCGGTGAGAAATGACGCACAGCATCGAGTTGAGACAGAGCGGGGAAGGCCATGCCCATGAGGCCGTCCGCCGGGCCGCCGACCAGGTTTCCACTCTCGCTGGTTACCGCAGAGAGATATTGACTAGTGACAGAGATACCAGCAACGCTCACTACGAGAGGAAATGTATCAGCGACCGTCCGTACAACATAGGGACAACATCCTACCATCATCAGTGTAGATGGGACCCGAGGCCTGGGAGCCATCACCATACTGAATCGAGAAAGTGCCGCTCTGCTCCTGCGAGGTACTCGACGACGAGGGATCGTACGAGTTCGAGGCCTCGCAGCCGCTGCATGAGGAGGAGGGAACCCAGAGGTCAGCAGAGCCGGTGTCGAAGTCGATCGTGAATTCCTGCGCGGGCGTGCCGATCGAGATAGTGCCGGTCCACTCCTCGCCGTTTTGGTCGGTGAGATCCTCAGACTGGCGCGCCTCGAGGGTGGCCTTGATCGAGTCGGGGAGGGTCGCGACGGGCGGGATGTGCGCGTCCTTGGCATAGTTCTGAATACCGATCTTTTTGTCGATTGTAATCAGGTTACGACGATACTTGCTGTGAGGGTGCCTGTCAGGAGATGCGTTATACGAAAAGTGGGACCAGCCTACTTCTTCGTCCGGACGGTCTCGCGGATGACGGCATCCTGGTCGACGGTACCGTCTGCCTTGGTGAGAGAGCTACGCTTCTGGATGGGGATGCGGACGCTGGCCTCGCGGACGACCGGCGTCGCCGAAGCGAGCAGGGCGAGAGCGACGGTGAGCAATGATGCTTTGCAGAACATGGATGCTAGACGGCGACGGTGACGCGGCAGGAGAGGGACCTGGTAGGAAGTGGCAGGCAACTGGACCTGTTGTTGAGTCCCATGGATCGCCTTGTCTTAAATACGTCTCTATGTCCCGCTGCAGCGTATGCTTCCATGCGATCTGGTGGCGGGGAAGAGGGGGGCGGCGCCTCGAGTCTGGCGGTTCATGCATACGTGGTGTGGTGTCCATGCATAATCCGGCGGCCACCGCACTCAATCCGGGTGCTTCGAGATCTCATATTCGGACGCGACGAAGAGCCCGTGCCAGGACAAACAGGCCACTGCCTCTACAGAAATAGATATCAGCAGCACGGCCTTGTAAGGGAACCTTACTCCCGCAAGGAGACGTACCACACTTGCGTACCCAACTCTGGTCAGATTGTATCCGAGGCGCACATATCCTCATCGGCAAGACTATCCATGGAGAGCTTTGTACCCTGATATGATGCCGGCGGGCTGGGGCTTATCTCCGTAGAACCATGCGCGGGCGTCGACGAATCTGCGTTCGATCAGTCCTCGAGCACGTTACAGGATGGGGGCGCCCCGCCAGTTCATGGTGAACGTAGCACACACTGAGAGGCCATGGAGCATAAGTACCACGAACTGAATCGGGTAACCAATCGTTGCAAACCACGGTTTGTGGCTTTGCGACCAACCCATGGGACTCGGTCAGCACCCTGCACCGGCACGGCCATCCCCAATGGTGCGCCTACGCGCCTACGCTGGACCCTAATCTTGATGTTTATCTTGGGAGTTATGGAGGCGGAATGGACCGGAACAAGGGCGAGTCTGTTGCAAGAACCCGGTCGTATTCAAGTTGCGAGAGGTTGCAAGGATCGGTAGATGATTGTCCCCCGTGAGATGAAGATACGAGGGAATTGGCATGCGCGTTGTGCATGGGTGGCCGGGAACGCCTCGTCGTCGTCAAAGCAGGCATGAGGACTACGATGAACTGTCAAATGTGGCTGTAATAGAAAGCATCTGTGACCATATGCAGCTTTCAGGCGAAGCATGTGAGCTCTGTATGTGTACTCACCCACAAGACCGCGAGGCCAGTGGAGAGATGGGCCCTTCTATAGTTAGGTCACGGTTCTACTCAGCTGCCAATAGTCACGGCGACACCGCTATGCCGCCATGTCCGTGCATCGAGGTGGAAGCTAGTCGGACACGAATAAAGATGCTAGCGGCGGTCATGGACACGCCTCAGTGACTTCAGTAAATATAAAAATGGGATGTAAAACTGTGTGTGCACGTCAGCCTGAGGCGCGCCGCGGGAAGTAAGTGGAGGTTCGGGAAATAACCATGGACAGACAGACTGAGATTGCTCCGAGTCGATCGCTGACGTACATACTTCGACCATCAGGTCCCTGGGTGTGACGCGTGACGTGTGATCATGAGCGGAACGTTGAAGCTCTCCGTGCGTTCTGCGCAGTCGATCCCAGCCATGGAGATCGTGTGCCGTTCCACCCCGCGCAGGAGTGTCCGAGTCACTGGTAGTGCCCACTACTATAGTAGTTGCAATCATATATCTACGACAACCTGTGCTGAGACTACAATCTACGCCCGGACTCACAGCATCAGTAATCCCTGATTATGCACCATCAGCAAAAGTGCAGATCATAGGTCTAGGAAGTAGTGTATTGTAAGCAGCTTACATGCAGTACAACGAGAAGATATGACAATACCTTGCTTTATCATGTGAGCCAATGTGATGTCTTGTAGACGTGACAATGTATGCAGTCAGCTCCGAGATTTGAGAAGGCAATGCAGATGTCTTACTGGGATGAGAAGATGTCTGCAGGCAATTGGACGCCTGCGCGAGGACTCGGAGATAAACCTAGAAAACTGACCGCCTGCGCGAGGGCCGAAAGATAAGCTCAGAAAACTGCTTACAATATCAGGGTACTTGCCATTGAGATGCCGTCATTGATGATGAATCCCAGTTCGAAATTCCCCAGAAGATCGGCCTCTCCTATGCAACTAGAATGGTGTGGAATAAGAGAAGTATGGGTCAACACCGTTTCTACGCATAGGGCCCACCAAGCGGCTGCCAGCCAGACCCCGCCTAGGCCACTGGATATTAAGCTACCCATGCGCTCCGCTCCCACGGGAACTCACAGAAGCAAACGGCGGCAATCCATCTCCGCGTAGCTCCCGTCATGAGCACCCATGGCCCAGTCTTACCTGAACAGAGCCCCCACCGTCGGCGAGGGCGGCGGCAGTTTCGCCGCCCAATTCGCGCCCCGCGGTGCCGATGCGCACGGGCCCGTACCCGGTGCGCTTGAGTTCCTTTTCAGGACGAGTCTGGCGACGCCGGACTCCGCCCAGAAAGGAAACTGATCAAAACTGTGCAAGGCAAAGTCAGGATGCGAAGCGATTCAGGGCAAAAAAAATAGACGAACCCAGACGCATGAGAAGGAGACCAAGAACAAGCCGCCGTGTAAGGTGTGGTAAATAAATTCGCAGAATAACAGTATGAGCTTCCAATCATATAGACGGCTCTTGTATCAGACTCACCAAATCCCAGCCCTTTCTGGAACACCTGTAACGGTGAATTGTCACCCTGTTGTTTCTGTCAAATAAGAGTGAGTGCATGATCATCAGATTCCGACTCACACAGCGAGGCACTGCTTGGGAGTGCTGGTCAGAGCGGTCTCTGGTTGACGCCGACGAGACGCTCAAATGTGAATTTCGCTTTGAATGGTACGAGCGGGCATTGCGTACTCTTCAAACAATCTTCGACCTGCGAATGCACCAGCAATATCACGGCAAATCGTGCCAAACAAGGTCAGTTGCGCTGTTACACAGAATTCTATGGCTAGAAAATACTTTAATGAGTAGATTATTGCGCGTGCCGCCATGTATAAGCAAAAACGAACCTTGGATGAGCTACTGGGGCAGACGTGTGAGGCATGCGACCAGTGGTTCGAAACCATGCAGGGGCTCATGGCCCACCAGTCCATGAGCCGCAAGTGCTCATGGTACAAAAGAGGCAAGCTCAAGGCAGTCTTCAAACCGGATCTCGAGAAGCAAGCCAGTTCATCATCCGAGTTCACGCGGGCGCAACGGGCGCAACAAACCGCAATTAGTGGTGGATCTAGGTGCGCAATCAGTATGCTTTTCCGTTTTAGAAAAGGTGTACTTAACATTTCCAGTGACGCGTCAACGTCCAGCTCATCTGGGGGGCAGGGCGACGACGTAGAGGATGGCGGTGATCTTGTTGTGGGACAAGACGAGGATGTCGAGCTAGAAGACCTACAAGAGCAAGATGAAGATGAAGACCGGTTCTATGAGGACCTGGCCTTCGTTCAGGTTCCTATATCAACTACCAGTTCAAGTCAGCCTCGAGCAGGGCCCTCTCGAAATACCAAGAGACGCACCGCGATACAGCTCGATGATGAGGAAGATACACGAGTTGAAGACGTCGATGAATCTGCAGGGGAGGTTATAGGAAGGCGAGAGACGGTGAGAGAAGATTGGCGCAAGCATTTCGCCGAGCAGGCAGATGAGAAGAGGGACACGGCGGGAAAGAGAAAAGGTACTTCTAGATACAACTAGACGGCATGAATTCATACACTTACAATAACAATATCCTGTTCAGCCGTGGGGGCACTGGCGGCTGGGAAACCAGAGGCTGAGTCTGACCTCTGGAGCCCTTTTGAGTCAGAGCTCGACTGGCAGGTTGGCTCTTGGGCTATCAAAGAAGAAGTACACCAAGGCGCAGTTGACCGCCTTTTGAGTATTCCGGGGGTAAGTACATCTGTTCTGCACTCACCAGTTAGTTATTGACAAAGCTTGTGTTATAGTTTCGCGAGAAGTTGGGTTTGTCGTATCACAACATGCGCGCCCTCCTTCAGAAGGTCGACTCAATGCCTGAAAGAGCCAAATGGAAAGAAGAATGGCTCACCTTCAAGGATCGACCCGGTGAACGCCACCTCGTTCAATTTCGCGATGTTATCGAGGCGATACGCGCACTCCTCGGGAATCCCGCACACGCCGACCGCATCGTCTATCGCCCCAGCAAGCTCTTCTCCTCCTCCGCTCGCGACAACCGCATCTATACGGAGATGTGGACTGGGAAGTGGTGGCATGCGCTGCAGGTGAGTCATTATCCATTTGGTCTTGGCAGAAATCGGGTGTCGATACTGACGTGTTAATGCTTACTCAGAGCCTCTTGCCTGAGGGATCTGCCCTTGCGCCCGTTATTATTTCGACCGACAAGACTCAACTAACACAATTCTCAGGCAACAGGTCAGCGTACCCTGTGTACATGACTCTGGGCAACATCCCCAAGGACCTGCGCCGCAAACCCTCTGAGCACGCGTGCGTGCTTATAGGTTACCTTTCAGTGGACAAGATCAATTCGACTGGGCTCACCGAACGCAAGCATCGCGCCCTCGTACAGCAACTTTTTCACAAGTCCGTCAAGATTATTCTTGAGCCGCTTATCGAGGCTGGCAAGAATGGCATTGACGTGACTGGCGGCGACGGCAAGGTGCGCCGCGTTCATCCCGTACTCACCGCATACGTCGCGGACTACCCGGAGCAGTGCTTGGTTACCTGCTCCAAGTACGGTACTTGCCCTATCTGCCAGTGTCCAGAGTCTTCTCTGGGAGAAGAGGGCGCGCAGACTCCCCGGCGTCGAGTGTGGACCCTCGACGTGCTCAAGCTCTCAAGGAGCAAGGGCGCAAAGGGGAGCAGCGCATTTATCAACGCATGCCAGAACCTGAACGTCTCCGGGTACGTCATCGACCCATTCTGGAAGGAACACACGCTCGCCGATATTCACCTCTGCATCACACCTGACGTCCTCCACCAACTCTACCAGGGCGTATTCAAGCACGTCCTGGAGTGGTGTTCTGAGGCTATGGACGAGAAGGAGCTTGACCACCGGATTCGCTGTCTTCCTCCCGCGTACGGTACGCGACACTTCAAAAATGGCATCTCCGCTCTCTCTCAGATATCCGGGAGCGAGCGCAAAGACATGGCACGAGTTCTGCTTGGCTGCCTCGTTGGGCGCATACCTCATGCGCTCATGCTCACCCTCCGTGCTCTCCTCGATTTCATCTACATTGCGCAGTACCCAACTCACGATGATCAGACCCTCAAGTATCTGGAGGACGCACTCAAGGAGTACCACAAGAACAAGGATATCCTGAAGACACTCGAGATACGAGAGCATCTCAACATCCCTAAGTTCCATTCTTTAGTTCACTACATTGAATCCATTCGCAGCCTCGGGACGACGGACAATTACAATACAGAAATGTTCGAGAGGCTGCACATCGACTGTGCCAAGAAGGCGTGGCGCGCATCGAACCACCGGAACGAGCGAGCGCAGATGACCAAGTGGCTCGAACGGCGAGAGAAGATCGCCATGTTCGAAACACTCTGCACATGGCTACACACGGAAGCTGACGCGGATGCGGCAGGCGGTACTACACCCTCCACCTCTGCGTCCTCCTCCTCTACCTCAACAACGCGCTCCTCTCCCCCTCCAAAGACCGGGCTATTCCTGCCCAAACACCCATCCGCTGCTCGTCAATCCATCCCCAGCATCACCGACCGCCATGCTGCACCCGGGTTCGCCAAGGCCCTGAATCAGCACGTATACTCCATGAAGCTAGGCCGGCCACTCACCTCGCACGAGCAGGAGGTCGCCAGCTCCTACCTCCCCTTCAGCCGCGTCGACGTCTACCACACTCTGAAGTTCACAACAATAGCGCTCAGCGACGAACGCGCGGAACGCGATGTCGTGAAGGCAAGGCCGGCTGCAGGCGGCGAGCCTGCAAGGTTCGACACTGTTGTTGTTCTGCGAGGGGATGATGCTGAGGCTACTGGTGTACAAGGTAAGCAAATTCCATTTGCGTTCTTTGCTTCAAGACTAACTTTACTGTTCTACACTGTATCTCAGGTACTCGGATTGGCCGATTGAAGGTCATTTTCAAGCTGCCGGACACAATCTATGAGCAGGGCAGCTTGAATGAGATGCACGCACCTGAGGAGTGGGCCACTCAAGGACCCCTGGCGTACGTCGAATGGTATGCAAACCTCCCGGTTGCTGCAGACCCCGTACACATGATGTACGAGGTCCGCAAGCTGCCTCCGCGTGCAGATGGTACGCCAACTGGCGAGATCATACCCCTCAGTATGATCCGCCAGTCATGTCAATTAATTCCTCGGTTTCCAAAGCCAAAGGCTGGTCGTACTACGCCCTCTGTACCCACTGACTGGGCCTCTGACAACGTGCTTGACAAAGCACAGAAGTTTCTGTTGAATAACTGGGCCACCAAATACGCTTACCAGAGTCTGTGGTAGATTACTGGTCCCAGATTAGTAATTTATTGATAGCATTGATTATGAGAATGAGATAATGAAACTGCACCAAGGACATTTGAATACAAAGACTTTCGACCATGGATGAGAAACTAGAGCCTCCATAAACTATCACCCATCTTGAGCAAGACATTTGTGCCATTTGTGTCTATGCGCACCTTTGCGAATGTTGGTCACCTTGTACGAGTATATTTGTACATATGGTGCCTTGGTCATGGCGTTCAAGACAAATATATACTTTTAATCTTCTGAAAGGCCAATTTAGCAGCACTCTTCTTGCCAAGGTAAAGGAGTTTTTCCTGATGCATCACAGTGCACTATCACAGTGGAAGCACACAGAGGACGAGAGGAAGGCCAGGAACAACGCTCGACGCACCGAGCACAGCACTGCCGTCAAAGCCTGGGAAGAAGAACGAGACCGGGCCAAGGCGGAAAGGCGGCGCGCGAGATGGGCGAAGCCGAAGCTGCAGGGCCTTGAAAAACCGATTCCAAGGCCAAAGAAAGTCATAGAGGATAGCGATGAGGAGGACGAGGAGGACGAGCGCGAGGAAGAGGAGGTACAGTAGACCAAGGGGCTCGATGATCTGTGATTAGATCTATCAGGATTCCATATTGAGTATATCGAGGTGTGACGTGACAGTGTTGCAAGGAGCGGTTTGGCCTCCGATAACGAGATTTTGGCCTACTTACTCAACTTGTGCCTCACACCATGGTCCGATAAGGATTTGCAGTGCGTAGAAGGGTAGTCTGTATGACCCTTGACATGACTATATAGTCTGATCTACAGTACATGAAGATAATATACTCGGCCGAGGTGCCTCAAAATTTGGGCGTTGCAAGGACCAGTAGATGACTGTATAGTCGAGCAACGTGAAGTGACCCCTACGACAGCTTTATTGACTCCAGCCCCTGGGTATACAGGTACAGCCTGAGGAGAAGGAGGAGGCACTGTAAGTAGCCCCAAACGGCCATAGGCTCAAATGGTCTACATTATATCTCCGTCTACGGTCATAACAGTCCGTCCTACAGCACAACCAGTGGTTACATCGAAGGTACGCCGATAAGGACCATTCAACCCAACGGTATATACGGCGACCTTGTGCAAGGAAGTACCGAGCATGCCCGCAAGTACGTTCGCTGCATCCAAGACAATGCCTTGGAACTTGCTGATCTCATCCTCGTCGTACATGGAGGAGTCTGGAGATACGTGCACCATCGGTCCCCTCTTGGGTCGCGGTGTCGCCACGTGGTTCAAGTACAGCTTGAGGCTGCGTAGCCAAGTAAGGGGCATGAGTACTTCAGCCAGATGGGCCTGGAGAAGGTAAGCGTGAACAATCACCACCACAGTCAAGATAAAACCGACGCACAACAGATACATCCCGCTTTTCCTGTTCTTGTACGGATCGCAGGTGGAGAATCGTCAGACGGGTTAGTCGAGGGAACACGAATGTGATGTATTGCCACAGAGTGTCGTCGTCGTCGTCATCAGCACGGTACTCTAGCTCGAGGCAGTGAAGCTCTGGGATATGGCATCGTCGCAAGATGGACAAGACTGCTGCAGAGCGCAACACAGCGCCATATGACGGCTCATTGACGACATAGTGAATATCCCAACAGTACTGCTGGGCGCAGAAGTGAGGCCAATACAGTCATCTACTGGTCCTTGCAACGCCCAAATTTTGAGGCACCTCGGCCGAGTATATTATCTTCATGTACTGTAGATCAGACTATATAGTCATGTCAAGGGTCATACAGACTACCCTTCTACGCACTGCAAATCCTTATCGGACCATGGTGTGAGGCACAAGTTGAGTAAGTAGGCCAAAATCTCGTTATCGGAGGCCAAACCGCTCCTTGCAACACTGTCACGTCACACCTCGATATACTCAATATGGAATCCTGATAGATCTAATCACAGATCATCGAGCCCCTTGGTCTACTGTACCTCCTCTTCCTCGCGCTCGTCCTCCTCGTCCTCCTCATCGCTATCCTCTATGACTTTCTTTGGCCTTGGAATCGGTTTTTCAAGGCCCTGCAGCTTCGGCTTCGCCCATCTCGCGCGCCGCCTTTCCGCCTTGGCCCGGTCTCGTTCTTCTTCCCAGGCTTTGACGGCAGTGCTGTGCTCGGTGCGTCGAGCGTTGTTCCTGGCCTTCCTCTCGTCCTCTGTGTGCTTCCACTGTGATAGTGCACTGTGATGCAAACATCAGATATGGCGGCGGACTTTGGTGAGTGTTCGCGAAGATGAACTCGGCCATCACATGAGTCCGAGGCCGCGCAAAGGTTCCGGCGTCTGCCAAAGCCTTGGGCTCGTCAGGTGCGGCACGAATTAGCCTTGACGCTGGGCACACACGGAGGATTCGGTCTGCATCATGGAACAGAGTGCTCGTTGGCTGAGTAGAATGTCCATAGAGTAGAACGTCCGTGGAGCAATAGAAATACGAAATAAACTATAGAAAATAGGTATTAGTAGCCCAGCCATTGCGGTCGTCACCGGTCCACTTAGCCATCTCCCTATCAGAATGTAGTACAATTGAGGAACATCGACCAGAGTAATGAAGATTGAAATGAGTGATCTCGCATGAGGGGAAAACAGTAAAATCACCATGACGTAATGGCAATACGATGCCTGGCTCTACAAGGCATAGCGCTCCTTCAACGAAATCTCCTACTGGGATGACCAGACAGATGCCATCGTCCTTGACGTCTCGATGCGCCTGTGATGCGACATTGAAGTTGAGTACCAGGCCAACAAACGGTTGAACGGCTGATGCGCTGTAGTCGGGTAGAAGTGACGCAGTGGCTTGCAGTCTTGAGTACTCGCGCGGTAGAACCCCTTGAAGCTACAGTGTTGTCTGTGGATAATTCGGCTCATGTAAGTATGGTCGTGACACTCACCTTTTCCCCCAGCCAGTCAAAGACGTCTCGCAGAATCTTCTTGACCAATTGATACACTGGAGCATGCTCCGTTACGTCCTTCGACATGTAAGGCAAGAATTGATTGTAATTTGTCCTTGAGCGGCCGGATCGCTTCAGTAAGTTTGGCTGCACATCGTTCGGTGCAGCATGTCCCTGAACAGCGTGCATATCACATATCACCTACTTTGGAAAAAGAGTGAGAAAATTCAGAGGAGACTCACCGTCGTGCAGTGGCGATTGTACCACGAGAAGTGGAGCGCTTCAAACGCGCCCTGGCCATTGGACCCACCAGAGTATTCAACAGTCTTCAAGGGATCGTGGTCGAAGCACGCAACGAGCCGCTCTTCAAGGTCGCGCCGTAGGGACTCAGGCATTGCAGTACTGATGCATGCAAGTAGACAGTCTCCTCGCCCACGTATCGTCAGAGTGTCCCTGTGGATTTGTGTAGCCTCATAATAACACTGAGAGCGACCAGTGTACTCACTTGACCAGATTCATAGGCACCTGGATGTACCCCTGAGCGCCCTCTTTTATGCCGCTTGTATGCATCTTCTGAAGCTATAATGTGGTATGTAAGTATCGTACGGGTGTTCTAAGCAGTATTGTGTAATACCTTTTCCTCTAGATCGCGAATGCTTGTTGGTGTATCTGCCCTGCTTGCGCGTGAGCGCTCCTCTTGTGTCCATACACGGTTCTTCTCCCTGTCGTGAATATGCGCGTGCTGCTGCTTATTCTCTGGCCTACTGGGATCGTAGTCAGTTCGGATCATGACAACTCCATCACCATCCATGAGTGACGATGTGAGCGGCGATGACGACAATGTTGGTGTTGGAGGTTCGGAGAAGGCGCTGTTGGTCGACGTCGACAAAGATGGAAGTGAGGAGAGGGACGAAATCGGTGAGAGTGGTGAAGGTCCTCGCGTCAACCTCTCGGTGTCAGTGGGTGACAAGGCGGCATCCATCAGCCGCTCCGAGTTGCATGTTGCCCAAGCTTCAGTCGACCTGGAAACTAAATGAAAAGTGCTATAATAACAACTCAGGTTCGCGGTCAGAGAAGAGCAGATGAGAGGACCACTTACTTGAGCTTCAGGGAGTCGAAGAAACAATCAGACAAGTCTAGGTCACCACAGAGTGAGTGTTCATTCGCGCTAAACTGAGCGAGCTGCCTGGCGGGAATAAGCAAGCTTAAGGGAAGCGGGCACTGTGTCCTTAGGCGTGATATTGAAGGGATGATAATATTCTTGACCATTCGACCGGCTGGTGAATCTAGTAGAGCCGCCTGTTAGCAAGTCCCACAAGAGTGATAAACTGAGGCTCACCGTCTGGGTAGCGTAGCATGTTACCTATGTGACGGGCAGCATGTCCGTCGACTCCGCCTAGGGGTACGCGTAGATTCTGTACAGCAATGAGAATAAGAATATATACAGAACCTGTGAACATGGTCAGCCACTTCACTCATGCGCCACGCTCGAGAGGCAATTTATGCATACCGCCGGCCGCAACATGGGCGAACTTGCTAGCCATGGAGTTCCAATCGTGGAACGTTTTCTTAGCCACATTCAGAACCTTCCCCTTGACCTGTATGCGCCATATTTGCGCGGTGGTCAAGCTTGGGTCTGTGCGCTGAAGACTGGGCAATGAAAGCTAGTTAGAACGCATAGTATTCAATGTCGGAGCGTCATGTATATACCACTCACCTGCTAACTCTACTCTTCAGTTGAATGAGGCGTATCATGAGCGTGAAGTTGGACGCGTCATTGCTTTTGAAAGCGGTTGCGCACTGTTCAACCACAGTGCTGAAGGAGCCAGCTGAACATCCGACGTCTTGGAGACAATGCGCGACCTGTTGCATTTGAGTCGCACACGAAAGAATTGCGCTGTCCAAGAGATTTGCCGTCAGTAGGCCCAAGAATCGAGTGACGACAAGCTGAGATGAATGTGTTGGTGCGTCCAGAGGGTTGGGATCCCACAGGAGCTCGGCGGAAGCTGTAGGCGCACACACAAAAGGCACGCCTCCTCTAGGACAGGGTGGCCACATAAGAGCTGGCAGGCGCAATGCCGCCCTACGATGGTTAGCGGCAGGAGGGACATTGCGCTCTCCTAGCTTAGAATATGGTTTTTGAACCCGCCGTCCGCCAGCTCTTCGAGTGCGCTGAGGCCCAATGCTAGTTGAGCCGCTGTCTGAAGGCGGAGTACGTATAGATCCGTAGTAAGCAACATTACATATACTAGTCATGGGCGAAGCTGCTAACCTAAAGGCGGTTGCGCCTCAGACTCTTCCGCTTCAGACTGTTCAAAGTACGAGCCTGCGTTGGGAGAGGTCTTCGAGTGTACCGCCCTATAAGTGGATGAAGATAGGCTACGTACCTTCATCTGAGTTTCCCTGACATGAGATGTCTGGTACGTCTGGATTTCTGTCCGTCGGATCAATATCTACGGACAAAACCATTAAGTAAATGCATGCAAATGAAGCTACGTCTAGAACAGCACCATAAACGTCACTCTGCAAAACCATTTCATGGTCATTGCTATCTTGAAGCCTTGCGCGCAAGGCAAGCAGTGTGTCGTCAAGATTGGGTGTCGTTTCCAGAAGGTTTAGGAGGTGTTTCTGCTCATCTGATGTGATCCAAAAGCCCTCATTTGCAGCAGGAAGGCCCATGGTCTGGGCTACAGGTGATAATTGAGCAGAGGATGATGAGGGGTGGTGTGTCAGTCAGGCGCCTGGCAAACCAGGCGAACACTCGGGGAATGGGCGGTCACTCAATCGATTGCCTATTGACACACTCCTGGGGCTCATTGCTGTGTTGCGAAAGCGATTCATAGCAATGCGTAATGTGCGACAGCGAGATAGAGTATACACGAGATACAAGCGTAAAGCGACGACGATACAGCGACATTCATGACGGCTCAGGGACAGCGCGAAACGACCTCATCAACGTACAACGACACCGAACAAGGACACCGAAGACGAGATAATGAGGAAAAAGGAACAACCGCACAGTGCTCCTCAGACAACGTCAGTGTCCATGCCCTCAGTGTCAGCCGACCCACGCCCGCGAGTGCGAGTACCCCCACGAGCAGCGCCGCGAGCACCCCCACGGGCAGCGCCACGAGCACCGCCGCGATCACTGCTGCTGGCACTGCCGCGAGCACCGCCGCGAGCTGCACCGTCACTGTGAGCTGCACCGTGAGCTGCACCGCCAGCACCGCCGCCGGCAGCGCCGCGAGTGGGTTCACCGCGAGTGGTGATACTTTTGGGCGGCACTGCGTAGTCATCCCTGAAGTCCATGGCGAAGGAAGGGTCAGAGGAATGGTCGTCCGACTGATAGTGTTTGTCCAAGTATTCCTGCGTCCCCTCCTGCGGCTCAGTTTCCTTCTCGACTTCCGGTACGGGGAGGGGAGGAGGAGCGGGAACGTATCGACGACGCTTGGCCTCGCGCACAATGAGTCCGTCGTCCTCTTCAGTCTCTTCGCCGAGGTGCCTGCGCAGAGTGGCTTCGCACACCCTGTGAATGTCGTCGTTCGATGCAGCTTCTTCAGGGTCCAAGGCGGGAGGAGGGCCAGTGTAGTTCCAGTCGCCGTGGTTCATCACGGCCATGGCTTCTGTGTGCGCGCCGAGGCGAATGGCTCCAATGAGAGCCGCGACAGGGTTGATGATGGGCTTGTCGAGGTTCACCTTGTTGATCTCGTCCGAGCGGGTCAGCGCGTTCCGCATATTCACGCCATCCATCCTCTTGAGTGCCTTGACGGACATGCCGCCGTAGGTTGTCGCTTGGGGCTCCGGCAGGTTCTTGTAGTCAATGTGATTGGTAACGTACGTGATCATGCGATAACCTATCTCGCAGATCTGGCGTACGGCCACCCTGCGAGCTTCCCTGACGCCCTCCTCCCAGCAGCCGAAGACCTTGGCGAAAGCGTCGATAACGTCGTCACCCGTCAGCGGATCGCCGGTGTACAGTTGGACAAGCTTGTCCTTGTCGTACGTCTCGAGTATAGGCTACAGGGCTGTCAGTAACCAGAAGGTAGTGACGGCGGTTGGTAAGCACAGACTCACCGTCG